>OY979696.1:86369739-86969739 GCA_963855945.1 Thereva nobilitata
GCGAAAATCCCCTGCAAGTGGTATCAGAGCGCCTCCCATCGGTTGGTTTTTTCCTCGGCAATCTCGCAAAGCCCTGTCAAGCGCTTCGAGCGATTTTTTATGGGCCATGGTCCATTCGTCCCAAATTATAATTTTGCATGTTTTAAGGACTGTGGCAATACCGGAGTTTGTGATGATGTTACATGTAGATTCAAATTCAATGATGCAAGTTACACTATCCATCACAAGTTACACAGCGCATTCAGCACTCAAGCTCCCATTGATACAAGTTACACTATCCATCATTTCATTTATTACCCCCATACACAAACCGATTTTTTAGGCAAGGGGTCGCAGGGAAGTATATGTCATGCATGTAATTTGCACCCATGGAGAATATACAAGGAGATAAAACTCCGTGTTGTCAATTTTCGTTTGATTATTGGTGGCGCTGCAGTCAAATGTACCCCGAAAAAAATGGCCGATTGTATTTATCCGGTTCATAGCCATTGAAAATTTGTTTGCTGAAAAGTTCGTTAATTTAAAATAATAATATTTTAACAAAAAATTAAATTTATTTTAAAAATAATATTTTTCAGCATATAATATGGAAAAGTCATGTATTAAAAAATCTTATTAGTTATTATTAAAGAAATACTACATATAATATGGAAAAGTTATATAGACGTTGCAAGGCGAAAATTGAGATGCTATTGCTATATCGCCGCCTGATTGTAAGAACTAGGTAACTCCAAATTTTGTGATTATGAGTTATCATAGTTTCATGTAGTCAATATCGAGCAGTATTTAATGCAAAGATCCGGTAACTTGTTAAAGCAAACTAGCAACATCTATTAAACAATGTAAAAACTGGACAAATGAAAATACCGCACTTATTGTCATGTTACGGATAGGTAACTAGAGAAATTTATTTTTTACAGAATTTTGAGTTGCCTAGTTCTTGCACTCAGGCGGCGATATGATGATTATAATTGCTGTTGGCGAAAAGCAAAGTTACTTACTGTTGGAACTTTGAACAAACTCAATCGCTTTAAATTTAATATATTTCGTCGTTTTACATCAGTAAAACGACCACTTGGACAATTTTTAACTGCACACGTTATTGTCATTTTTATTATTTATATTAATCACACCTTTACTTTAATTTATTCTTTTGAATCGCAAATTCAAATTTAGTTCTTATAGTTTATGAACTATCAGTCTTTTTTTCTATTAATAATTTATAAATAAAATTTTATTTTATTAATTAAGTGGTCATAAAGTATAATCGCTTAAGTTGACTTTAGAAAAAAGTGAACTATTACTAAATATCTGCAAGCAATAGATGGACCCGATATTCATCCACATTTAGTGGATAGAAATAGAAATTAAACCACTTTTTATATATGTAGATTTAAGCGATTATCGCTTATGACCACAAGTGCGTTAACCGTATATAAAATCACTCGTATATATAACACATAAACTCACTTTTATATATATAAAAACTCACTAGTAATATAACAAATAAACTAACTTTTATATTTATAAACTCCCTCGTAAATATATATATATATATATATATATATATATATATATATATACATATATGTAAACTCACTAGTATATATATAAACACTATTTATAAATATAAATACTAAATTTATTCAAAATTTTATCGCTTTAATATCTAATTTTTTAAACACGTTGTTTATAAAACATCAATATCAATGACAATTAAATTGCAGTGACTACTTTTAGATTTTTTAATAACCGTTACCTATTTCTTGCTTTGCCCAATTTCGCCTAACTTAATTTTGAACGAATCGTCGAAATAGGTCAAATTCAGCTAACTTCATCTCGGGGTACATCGGACAAAGGTGACATCTGTGGCCAAAAATGAACTAGAAGTTTAGTTTCTTCTACCCATCCATTTCCTGTCATTTTCCCCATAAGAGATTTATCTCCTTGTATATTCTCCATGTTTGCACCCATCGCCGCGACCCCTTGCCTAAAAATCGGTTTGTGTATGGGGGTAGTAAACGAAATGATGGATAGGGTAACTTGTATCAATGGGGCTACGTAGACTAGTCGTGCTTCAACATGTAGTAAGACTGATTTTACTCTGATTTTACTCCATACTCACCCCGTTTTACTACATAGTAATCATGACTAGTCTACGTAGCCCCAATGGGAGCTTGAGTGCTGAATGCGCTCTAGGTCCACGATCAAGTAGGGTTAATGATATTCCCGATGATGTAACTGCTAGTTCAATCTCATTCTGCATTCGAATCGACCCCAAATTAAATTGGTATTTTCTTTGGCTACGCGTTGTATGATTTTGACGTACGATTTTTTTAAATTGTACGGCAACTACCCGTAAATCACCTCCGATCGATCTGAAACTTTGGAAATCGTATTTTTTTCGGAGAAAAAAATCATAATAAAATGGATCTGAGCTCTTTAGCAGTGATTCGAAGAATACCTCCCATACAAAAGTTCGATTTTTATGGATATCGGTACACTACAGCTACCTGGTGTTCCAGATATAGCATAATAGACTGCGTAGGAGTTCCCGCCGTATCCGAAAATCCTTATATACAAAAATTCATGGCAATCGGATGAGCGGTTTCGGAGTCTATTAAACATTTATACACTGACAAACTTTCACTTTTATATACAGGCAAGGGCGGCGGAGGGTAATGATTGTGGGTGGTGCACGGGAACAGATAACCTTTAAAATGTTAATCGGTCAATTTATTTATTTGAGAATTTCGGCGTGAATATGTGAGTAATAACAGCGCCGTTGTCGAAAACTTTATATGTATTTTTAAACGCGAGTGTTGTTTTACCAATGCGGTCCCCCAACCAGAACCAGAACCGGTCTATTGAGCATGTTGAATAACACCCTTCATGGTCACCAACATAATTTCCTGAAATATGGAGCAATCTAACAACAAAATCTAAAGCTTTGTTTGAGTAAAGCTAAAGTTAAAAGGTATTAATTCAAAGATTCTTAAAAAGCTTTCCGAATACGTAAGGCAGATTTCATTTGGTTTGCCTCATAGCCCTTATGAGAAACTGATAAGCATACCTCACTTCAGTATCGCTGATTTTGGTATTCATGAGAAGCCTTCTTTTGGCATGCCCAGTTTGTTTGAAAAGCCTTGCTTGTGTGCGGCCCTTCGACCACGTTCTTTCGGCGACCTAGACACAGGGGCGTTTCCAGCCAACTGGCTTAGGGGGGGTAATTTTAAAAAAGGAAAAACTTGGATATTGTTTTTATTCCATAAATACCATTTGCACCCTCCCCAAGCCACCCCTAGCTGAAGTTGCCATTTCACCCCCCTCCCTTAGCAAATGGTCAAAAATGTCTGCCACTAGTATTTAACGGTTATTCAGCCCTAATAGAACCTACCCACGCAGCGGCAGATTTTTTTTCAATTTTAACTGCTTTTTCACCACACCAACGCCCTAACTCGAGGTTACCAAACGACTGAAGGTTGGGAAGAAACGATATTTTCAAGTGCCAGGAAGGAAGAAAGTCATCACTTCTCTTACGGCGCTTGAGCAGTTAACTTTATTTTGTTTACATAGGCTGTTTCCACACGAGTGTACACACGACAGACAGAAGTCGTCTGCAATCGTCAATTCCCTTTTGGTGTTCAGTGAAAAATCGTATGAGCTTCTACACGAGGGGACAACTTGCAGGCAACAAATCTGCTGTTGTTTGAGACATTCTCTTTGCGAGTAAAAGGGAATTTCAGAAAAAAACAACAACAATGCAAGAGCTGTCCAAGTGTTCGATCAAAAATCGGCTGAAAATATCATTGAAATTTGTGTGCCCTCCCCATCGTCCTCTCACCCTCTTCTTCATAAACCACTTTGCAGCCCACTCTTGTCATTTCGTGTGTACGCTCGTATGGAATCAGTCATAGCGTGCCATATTAGCGGTAGTCTCATGTATCGGTCCCTTCCACGACTCTCCAACAGTCTTGGAAAAATTCACCGTCATAGATCGCCGACTAGATTCGCCATAACTTTACTTGTTTGTTTGAAATATTGGTAATTAAGGAAAATTCTTAGGTGGGGTAATTACCCAATTACCCCCCTCTGAAACCGCCCCTGCCTAGACAGCTCCTCAACATTCTGGGTTATTAGGTGTTCATGAAATATTTTGGGTGTGGATTTCCCCACCCAAAGAAAAAGTGCATGTACACTTTTCCTTCCATCCCGATGCGCTCCGCCGCCCCTGTATACAGGGTGTACTACGAAGAGTGACAAAGGAGGTGGCTGTGGATAGGTTATCGATATACGAACCATAAATTTAAGGGGGGGGGGGGGGGTCATAACAGTTTAGCCGCTAGGGCGTTTTGAATTTTTTTTGGTGGAGTTTTACATATCACCCTGTATTTTTGTAACCCTAAGGCCAATTTTCATGAATAAGGTACCAATGAACGCAGAATTGCTCCACGATAGTAAAAACAATGGTTCTATCTTACCAAATTTGGGAGCAATGAGTTGGTTTTTTAAATAAAATTTCGCCATATTTTTCTCCAAAAAATACGTGATAAACCTACATTTTTTTCCAAAATTAGAAAGCTTGGAGTATTTCCTACGAAATATGCCTAGTTAGTTTTAATGTAACTGCCTTTAGTTTAGAAGATATTAGCCATTTTGTCTAAGTCTAAAAGTACCAAATAAAGGAATATTTTGACTCATTGCTCCCAAAGTTGGATAGATAGAATCGAATGGAGCCAACCTGATCGTGTCGTGGGGTGCGACGCCAATGCAAGGCATACGCTTTGTATTCGATTAAGCTACTGACAGAAACAGGCGGAAACGCGGTGCGGAAATTGACTTCGCGGTATGTGGCGACTTTTCACTGACATGATGTTGCGGTGTCGACGGCGCGTTCCGACTTTGAATACAAGATTATGCAAGATCCTGTCCAAAGAACACTCCAGTCCGTCCTTCATAAAAAAGGCGTACGGAGCTTGGACAGGATGGCAGGCCGAGTCTATAAAGCTTTTAATGAACACATACTTTCTCGGTTGCAAGAACGAAAACGATGTCGAAGCATAGGGAACGGACAGAGACACTCCTGGGAGGAGATTTCCGCTTTTATTACAAAGGAAAAGGTCCTCTGGGTGATTAATAGCTTCTCCCCTTTCAAAGCGTCCGGCCCGGATGACATAACTAGTCATGCTACTTGAGGTGGTAGTATCATGGCTGGTGGTCATGTACAAGAGCTCCCCATCAGTTGGAGACAAGCGAGGGTCGTCTTCATCCCAAATATAGGAAGAAGAGGTCACAAATCCGCGAAGGACTATAGGCCGATTTGCCTGACAACCTTCGTGCTTGACACTAGAAAGGGTCATCGACTTCCACACCCGCCAATCGGTGGATGTGACTTTACTGTCACCAGCTATCTCAGTGGTAGATCCACCGAGACAGCTCTGGGGTCGTATTTGGTTTCTCGAGTCGATGGATCGACTCGACAAAAAAAGCTCCTCGATTTTCTCTAAGTTTCATATTTGGCATTTCGACCAAATCGACAGATAAGCGCTGCCATATAAAACCATCGAACTATTTGATATTACTCCCTGCAGAAAACCACGTGTATTTAATTAAAATAGAAATTGTTAAAAGTGTATTGTATGCATAAATTGACCTTTTTAATAAACGTCAAACGTCTTGATCGACACGTAAAGAGACGATAACGTTGTCGATATCGTTCTGCCAAATGCAAATTTTTATTTATCGACAGAAGTCGATATCGACTCGAGAAACCAAATACGGCCCCTGCACGAGGTGATGGGAACTATGGAAAACACAATATACTTTGGCAGCCTTTTTAGATATAGAAGGCGTCTTTCTAGTCCGGGAGCCGGTGACACTAAAAATCCCGTCATACGGAATTGGAAAATTTTTTGGTAATCGAATAATCGAAAGTTCGAAGTTAGACGAACAAGATAAGCTTGGTATGCGTGGATTAATAAGCCGAAAAGGTCGCACATACCTCTTTGAAAGTTGTGATAAGGGGTAAAAATTTACCGTTACATATAGCAAGTTTTTTTTTATTTTACTCGTTTTGATGTTAACTTTGAAAATATCTTGGTATGCGGGCTCCAAAACTGCCGGAAGTATCCGGAATACCAGATTTTATTGCTTATCAGCTGATTGGTATACAACATAAGACAAGCACTTGCCAGACCTTGCTTCGTGAGCTCATATCCAACTCTCTCAACGGGGACATTAAACTCATTCTTGATTGGGGCCTCAAGAACCGTGTCGAATTCAACGCTACTAAAACAAAATAATGTCTTATCTCCACAAAAACCTGCACTGTCCTTCCCCAGGCACAGATAACCTAATGGCTGATTCATCTCTTAACATCCTAGGCGTGACTTTAGCTGCATATCTGCGATGGAATAATCATATATCCCAAATCGCCAAGCAAGCATACCAATGCCTAGGATTCCTGAAGACATGCAAATTCCATCTCCAGCCGGCTGCCCTGGCTATAATATACAAATCCTACATTCGGCCCCGCCTTGAATACAATTCTTATATCTGGACTGGCGCTCCAAAAACCACCTTGGCTTGGCTGGACAAGGTGCAAAACCGCGCCATCAAACTCATTAGCGATAGCACCCTTTGCTCCCCCATAGAATCCTTAAGCCACCGTAGGAATGTAGCCGCACTCTCTAAATTCTACCGCTGTTACCATAGCGACTACACGGGCTACACGGCAACTTTTTTCCCGCAACATAAGACTAGCCAACTCGGCTCACCCCACACACTACTACCCTCCTCTTCGCGCACATTGCGGTTTGGAAATTCGTTTATAAATATAACAACTCGATTGGGGAACTGTCTCCCGCAGTCGGTGGTTCCGAACTCATATAACATCACCGAGTTCAAACGCAAGGTTCATCGACATCTACTCACGCACCCTCCAAACCCCTAACCTATCCTTTCTCCTCTAACCTTCAAATCAAGCTTACTACTAGACATTGCACCATGACTTGGACGACATGACGGACTAGTGGTACAAAGGGTGACTTCTAAGCTTGATTTTACCATATAAAAAAAATAAAAGGAAAAATATGCAGTTACTATACAACACAAAGATTACTTACTAAAGTTTTACCCGGCTCCAAAAGGAATGAAAATTAAATTAACGTTGAATTAAGATACAATTTTATTCGATCCTAAAAGTTTTTGCATACAAGTCGTGTGCACATTTTACTGTAAAATGATGAAACTAAATAATGCATTGATCTTTCACAAACGAATATATTTAAAATACGATTATAATTATATCAAAGGAATATTATTTATATTCCTCCCCCTTTTGCAGGGTAATTTCACTTATAAATAAGTGCAAACCAATAATGGCCTACGATTGCAATATTAATAATAATATTTATATCGTCGAAAGTCATTACCGGTGGAATAAAACAATTCATCTCAGTAAGGGGCATAACGGCGTCCGGGGGGTGAAGGTCCCCTCATTCCTGGTCTACGATCATCAAAAGAATCCCGACTGAAATCTTCGTAGCCACTGTAACAAATAGTAAGAAAAGAAAACATTAATTTCCTAATTTTATAGAAATTTCCGCGTGTAAATACTAATCGAATCGTGTCTGTATTTTCAATTATTTTATTTACAATTTATCAATTTCAAAAAAACCTACCCATATCTGCCAAGCCCGTTACTGCTTCGGGGTGGAGTTCTCCTACTAAACATTGAATCATAACCTCTACTCAAGCTGCTACTACTTCTTAAGCTTCCCCCCAATGGTGGTGGTAGCGGCATTGGTTCTCGTCTTCCCATTGGCGGTGGTGGGAAATCGCGCATCCGAGAACTGGAATAACGCCTTTCAAATAGATCACGTCCATCATCGAATCGGCGATCATAGTAATCATAATCCTGTATAAAACAAAATAAATCAATGTAAATTTTAAATAGGTTTTGGTTTAACTTCCATATAAAATTTGCATTCTTTTCGTTTTCGATTTTTTGTTATTTACACATTATGATTAAAAAAACATCTAAACAATTAACATCATTTTTTGAAAATAATATGAAATAAAGAGTTTCTGCCAGAATTATTTTAAAATCAATAACTTGAAACGATTCAGAATGCATAACAAAAAATTTTATTTTGGAAGTGGTTATTCCTAAAAAAAACATAATTGCTAATTCGTTACCCTCAAGCCATCCATAATCCTTTCTCGAAGGAATGGGGGCGGTGGGGGAGGCGGCGGGTAGGGATCACGCCCGTACACACGATCTCTATAACCGCGTTCACCAAACATTAATCGTGGACATTCCTTGGACCAATGTCCAGAACGTCCGCAACGGTAACATTGCTCTGGATCGCCCATTCCCGGCTTTGGACGAACACGACTTGTCGACACTTGAACTTTTAAAGGTTGACCATCTACAGCACGTCCATTCAATTCTTTGATAACATCTTGTACGTCGCCGACACAATCCAAATGTACGAAACCATAATTACGAACGATGTCACATTCTACAACCGTACCATACTTTTGGAAGAGTTCTCGAACTTCAGGTGCTCGTGTCTTATCAGTTAAATTACCAACGAATATCTTAGTAGTGGGAGTATTTGGCGCCCGACGACTCTTTGCGGCTTCCACCTTAATAGGATTATCATTCAAAACATAACCGTTCAGATTTTGTATAGCATCGCGACCCTGCTGTTCATTTTCCATGTGGACAAAACCATAATTCTTGACAACATCGCATTCGATTACGGTACCGTACTTTTCAAATAACGGACGCAACTCAGAAGCTTGAGTTTTATCATCGAGATTTCCTATGAAGAGTTTAAAAGTTCCAGCTCCCGGCATTTTGACTTATCAGGGTCTTTTCCTCGAATACTATGTCACCTTTTATATGAATATCTTCTTTTCTGCCCGACACCGGACCCGGACCGGAAGTTTTTCTAATAATAAATAAATAGTATAGCGTTTATGGCGTTTTCTTATCAAAATTTTTCAAATTATGTAAGTTTGATAAAATTTTCGTATTTATAAGCTTAAATTAATCTTATTTATTTACAAATCATTTTTTCAATTCCCTATAGACAAAGAGGTAAGTTACGATTATTGTGCATTATTCAGCCTCGTTACGTCTATCTGCTGAATAATGAATGTTTGTTCCGGCTTTTCCTAGTGGCCGGAATAATAGAGAAATGAGGTTAAAAAGAGGGCAAAAATATTATAAAGAAACAAATATTGCCAGGAATTTTCTTTTTGTAATTACTATAATTTATTATAATTTTTATATTGACCTGAAAGTGTAAATTTTAAAATTCTTTGAATCTACATATGTGCTTACAAGTTATCCAGGCCTATTCTGAACTCCGCTGGAATTTTCTTACAATCGTATGCTACCAATGTATGAAAATTCCAGGGAGTTCAGAATAGGCCTGATTATCACTTTGCATTACGGCCAACGTCCAAGACTTCGCGACACGACACATTTGCCAAAGTTCCTCCGTTTCACAAAAAAAAACAGGCGCATTAAATTTAAGGAACTAATTCGGTCACAGAAAAATTCTTGAAAAGTGATGCTGCGCATTGAAAGTGACGCGTGCAGTAGCACTTACGTTCAAAACCATTTTTCTTTGCAGTGCATGAAATGCGCATCAGATGTTTGTAGGACAGCAGAAGCATCAGTGCTCTCCATAGAAATATAAACTAAAACTGCTTTTTTGCAAATGCGATGACAATTTTGACGTTTTTGGCCAGGGATGGCATTGCAGAAGTTGTTTCAAGTCATCGTAACAAATGAGTAGAAACAAATTATGTAATCCCACCCCAACCTTTAGTCAGAGCTGCCGGACTTAAAAAATGTTCCATCAGTCCATAGGGTCAATATCTTCCAGAAAATATGAACCGATTATTTCCGTTGCTCCAGACAAAACAGGATGCTGGCACTGGGCAACATTTTCGGATCCTCCATACTTTAAATTCAATTGTTCTGTTTATTTACATATCAATTTAAATGGAAATGTTCTTCAGCGGGTTGTTTAAAAAGGTTTATTATTGAGATGATATTAATTCTAGAGCCAATAATGAATTTTTATGAAAACCAATTTAACATCAAAATTGCTTATATCTTTAAAAGTAAAGGCAGTTACATAAAAATTGTTGGGAGAAAAAGGTAGTTGAAGTTGTTAAAAAAAACTAAAAATTTTAACTTTACGTCTCATAACTCTGGAAGTTGGCAGAGTGAAATCGTCACTTTCATAATAATAAATAAGTGGGATTAGATTCTACATACACTGGTACCTTATTCATGGAAATCGGTTGTAAGGTTATACATATGTAAAACTCGAACGAAAAAGTTGCTATGGGCCATAGCGGCTAAACCATTTCGATTTCCCCACAACTCGTACAATTTTTTGTTTGCGTGGCCAAAACCTTACAACAGTCGGCCGCTTAGTGTAGGGATTCCAATCTCAACAATCAACAATTTAGCCGAATCAATGCACGGAGAATACGGGGCTGCATGCGGACGAAAGGATACTATTTCAAAGGCTGAACTAGTCTTAAAATTTTATCCAGAGATTATTTTACATTTTTATTTGTATTGAAATACCGTTTTGTTCTATTTTAATAAAATTAATTACAGCAAATACAGGATAATTGATTTTAGTTAAATTTGGAGTGTTTAATTTCTGTAATCCAACAAGTCGTTCATAACCGCAATCATTGGAAGTAGGACTCTCATGACAAAGTGTACGTGGTCTCAATTTTTTACGCAGCGCTGGATAAAAGATCGCATAAGTCAATAAATGAAAACGATGTTTGACAAATGTTCAATAATTCAGTGTGCACTTGCAAATGGCTGCAAATGCGCAAACGTTTTAGACACTTTACAGAATCTGTTGTTTGCCCGCAAATTTAGCTAGGAAAAGTTTGGAATATCTCCAAAAAAAGAAGAGAGGTAAATATAAAGTCTGAGTGCTTAATAAATACTTTATTTGTGACATTGCTTTATTGACAGCGCCCATGTGCTTTATTGACAGCGCCCATGATCTCTGAGTTTCCAGCAGGAAGGTCGACTAGCATCGAAATAAAATGAACATTAAGGCCAACACGATTTGATACAAAACCGCCATTCTTTAGCAAAGACCGGGTCTAAATTTTCAAACAAAAATTCTGGTCAAGTTAAAATTATAATTTTTAATAATGAAATTGCGTGCCAGGAGAAATCAAAATAAGGTCAAAAGGTTCTAGTTTAGGTGACTACAAAATTGACACTGTTGTGGAAAAATAACAATAATTTAGAAGGCCACTTTGGTAGGATGATTCCATTCTGTTGATTAAAAAGTGAAAGTAGGGGTGGCTGCGCAAAGTGTGAACGTGAAAAATGGTGCGCGCAACCAACAAACAATCGTGTCGTTGTTTTATTTCAGACACAATCCAACCGTACAATGAAGGAAAAGTACGAAATCCACAAATGAAGTTTGCTCAATTTTACTTTGCTATCTTTGATCCCTTGCGTCTGATTTTTTTCTCAAAAGATTGTGTCGAACAAATATGAGTCTCAAATATTAAAAATACAACTTTACCTGAAACCCATCTCTTTATATCTACCATCTTTTTTAAGAAAGAAGAAATCTTTCGAAATCAAAAAATGCACTCAAATAGGAATTATCTTAGCTAGAGGCAGATTTTGAAAACTTACAATTACATACTTTTTTCAAAAGAATAAGTTTATTGTTTGAGCACTATTCACCCGCATGTCATTTCCAGCCAAAGTTTTCAAGTTTTACCACGCCATATAACCTCGACTTTTTATCTGAATGAAGATATTAGAAATCAAAAAAACTCCATTCCACACTATAAAATTATGAGTTCTTACCGAATTTATGAAATTCCCTGTTAGTATAAAAAATGTATTAAATTGTTACTACATAATTTCCCGAAATGATAACTAAAATACATTTCTTTTGCGCCGATATTTGATATTTAGTGAAAGTAATACCAAACTTCAAAACTAGTTTTGAATCACAGCGTCAGCATATCAATGGCGAAATAAATACATACGTGAAAACAGATCATCTCGCTTATAATTATAAAAAATATATTTCGATTACAATCTTTGCCTCATTTGACTTTAAAATATAATTTGTTTTTCTAAATAGATTAATTTAAGCTCATATATACACTTTTGCAATAAATTCCATTAAATATTCTGAACAAAAATGACGTCTGAGTTGCACATCCATAATCAATATAAAATTTTGCTTACCTGGTTATTTCGCTAATTATTAAGAAATATTACAAACATATTTCAACCTAATATTACTTGAGAAATAATACACAATATTTATTGCAGGACAGAAACTAAAATATATTTCTACACGCCGAAGAATACTCCGCAATTAGGCGATTCCCAACCGGCATTTACATAAGCTACAGTATCGATATCGAGTATCGAACGAAACTACAGACTTTTTAACCGGAGTCTCCACGGCAATTGTGAAAATTGCCTTGCCGAGGGAAAATTGCATGTGTAAACACTGACAATATTAACATGTACCTAGTTTATAGCTACTCCAAAAATAATTCGAATTATGGATCATACAAAATTTTTTGTTGTATAAACGGGGTAATTCGAATTATGGCTTAAACCGAAATTTTTCGGCTTAAGCCAAAGTTAGAAGAATGTAAATTAGCCGTTTATACGTTAATTCGAAATTTTGGCGTAAGTTTCAGTTAAATCGATTTAATTTTGCTGCTATAAACTTGGTAATGTACTGTGTTTCCATGCAGACTTTATCCTGAGTTTACTCAGATTAAGCGCCCATGGAAACGGGGATTGGGCATATTCACACGCTGCCATAATTGTGGTGAGTAAAACCGGTTTTATTCAACTCCTAGCAACTCAGACGGGGCGTAAATGAGTGCAGTAAATTCGAATGCTATACAGGAACCTTTAAATGTATTGCAGATGAAATTTACTTGTTAGAGAAAAACAGAGCTAAAGAATGCCAGAGATAGAAGTAACTTTTTATATGTGTGCCAGTTTTCACGCCTTTGCTTTTGCGTGAAAAATGTTTCGTTAAGTTCTTCCGCTCCCTTCCCTCTCTCATCTATAAAACCGGTTTTAGGCGCCATGAATGTGCACTGTGTGAATAGGCCCATTGAGTAAAGTGTCGTTAAATCCAAGGAAACTCAACGAAGCCAGTCCGATTAAAGGCTGAACTACAATGAGGCGCTGGCGCGTGGTGCTGGCGCTGTATCGCAAGCTGTCAAAAGTAAAAAACGTAGCCCACCCGAAGTGCAACTACAATGTGTAGCTGGCCTTGGCGCGTGGTGCTTGCGCTGCCGCTCACTTTTGCCTACATTCTACTTTTGGTGCGCGCCAATACACCAGTCAGTTGGGAATTTTGATAAATGAGGGCGCTGAAGTCAAAAGTATCCCAAAAAACATTCGTATTTAATCAATTTTTGGTTTTTCCTGTAAAAAAAATAATTTCCAATGAATTTTTTTTTGCATTGCCCCATTTCCACTAACTTAAGCCTCAAACAGAACCAATCCGCTTCATCCGTTTTTAAAATTTTGACATGAATTAGCCCCACGCATTGTAGTTGCACTCAGCAACATGGCGCGCGCCAGAGAAAATCCAGCGCCAAGAAGTGCGGCAGCGCCAGCGCCAGCGTCACATTGTAGTTCCCACTTAAGCCGGGTTTTGTATATGTGTGTGTTTCAGTATCCTTTACTGCACATATACCAACGGCGACGCAATGTAAAATTAATTATCTGTCACTTTAACCCAGAACCGTCATGGAAACAGCGTCGAGTGATCTTGAAAGAAAAAGCTTTCTGTTTACTTAACGAAAACTCTACCCTGGCTCATGGAAACACTAACGGCTAAGGGCTGTTTCACACGAGATGACGGCCAACCAACAAAATCTGCTGTCATCGGGCATATCATGGAGAATATACATATGTGGGGTGCTACACGGAGACTCAAGACGTACGAAAAACCCGGTTTTATAGGAAAGAAACGAAGGAGAGGAGAGAAAGAAAGACGCACATGACGAAACTTTAACGAAAGAATATTCACCCAAAAATGTTCTCATACGCACATTCTCTTCTCCCTTCTCAGATGTAAACAATGACCGCGGTAAACAGACACAATCAAAGCTTTCATGTAGGATAAAGAATTATTCCAAGCCGAATGCAGCCTCGTGTAGCATCAAATAACGAGAGTCAAATCTGATTTCGGTCGACTTCTCGAGTCTCCGTGTAGCACCACCCAATGGGGAACATTCGAACGTAGTGGTATGCACAGCATGCTCGAAGGGCACTTAACCGATACGCAGAGTTTACTTTCCTCCTACTGCCCGCTCTGCCAATGCCGCTGCATACAATACGAGCGAACTAATAACTCTTGTGATGACCAGCGTTCTCGAGCTACGTCTTTATTTCCGATATGACTTCGTCCGCAATTATCTCGATTTCGTCGAATCGCTTTCCTACTACAGCTACCGGCGAACCGTTTCTCGCGGGAGTCGTAGCGCCAGTTCTTAATCGTACATGATGCTCCACAAAAGAGGACATAGGACGGAGCCTTGGGGACTCCGCAGGTTGTCCTATACTCCCTCGTCTGACTCGCAGTGTAGTGTCCTATCTACTATGAATTCTATCACAATGTGCACTAGATACTTCATTGTATCAAGTTTTATCAACGCTTCCATTGCTCAGGGAACACTCCTTCCCTCAGGCACGCTGTGAATACTTGGGCGAACTCTCCTGGTGCCATAGTGGCTGCCAGTTCACCGCTCTGTTCAGTATACCGTCCAGTCCAGGGGCTTTTCCAACGGCAATCCTTTTCGTGGCTTCCACAATTTCTTCCTCCCTTACCTCTGGGATGTCTGCTTCATCTACGTTTACTGCAGGCAGGGTCCATACTATATCTTGCAGCCTTTCAGGGCAGGTAATCGTTGTAGAACGCTTGCCCTTAATCGACGACATCACTACCCTGTAAGCACCCCCCCCCCCACACGGTACTATCCGCTTCCTTGCACAGACTCTTAAAGGGTACTATCCGCCTCCTTGCACAGACTCTTAAAGTGTTCCGTTTTGCTCTTTCGGATGGCATTTTTAAGCCCTCTCCTCGACTCTTTGCATTCCATAAGGAGTTCCTGGAGTTCTAGCCGTTCCCGCCTTCGCTGACAACGCCTTCTTGCCTTTAGGCAAACCCTTCGACGCTCCTCGATTTCATCGTTCCACCAGAAGTTCATTGGACGTCTTCGGGGTTTTAGGCGTTGTCGCATGGAGGCGTCACATGACCGTTTCATCGCCGCGGTGATCCTTGCGGCTCTTTCATTTGCGCATCCTGTCTGCGCAATATTCTCCTGCAGGATTATCTCTTTGAACAGCTCTTCATCGAGCTTGTACTGGGCCCATCCAGTACTTATGCGGTTGTTTTGCTTCCCCCTTTGTTCTTTTCGTGCGGAAAGCTATGGCGTAATGATCGCTATACGTGTACACCTCGCTCACTCGCCATTGGAGATCTCTGGCCATCGGGTGAAAACGCGTCCATTAGAATGCGCCCCTTGCATTTGTATGCCGGCTGCCCCAGTCCACAGGCCATGCATTACAATCACCCACTATTATTTTGGGGTTATGGCGACTCGCCTCTTCAGCTAACTTTTCCACCAATGTCACGAATTCCTCCATCGTGAGACTAGGCGCGCTGCAGCAGCTGTAGACATATACACCGCTTATCCTTGCCCGCGCGAAATATCTCGGGCAACCTAGATGTGTCTCTAATCCAAGAGCCATTGGTGTACCGAGGAAGAAAAGGTGGCCTAGGTACTAATCCTGGCAGACTGATCTACTCCAGCGAGCATGACTGCCCTAGAGCAGCACTGCTCATGGGGAAAAGACTAACCTGCCTTCATCTTTCGCAGTTCATATCCAGAGATCTGCTGGCGGCGGAAGTAGTGCTGCCCGGAGACGTAGGAATTCCCAGGTTTGTTATAGCCTTGGCCTACCTCCATGGCGAAGAGCCTTCGCCACCGCCATCAGATGTCAGGAGACTTGTGGAGGACTGCGCTAGGAGGAACATTCAGCTGGTGTTGAAGCACCAAAACTAATTTTAGGGGCGAATACCTCCTTGATTTCATTACTACCTAAAATTTACAGGTTATGAACAAGGGTAACGAACCTACCTTTTCTGATGTGACTAGACAAGAGGTGATTGACTTGTCTCTTGCCAGCACATTCGTCAGTTCCAGAATACTGAATAGGCACGTCTTAAGTGAGCCATTAATGTCTGATCACAGACATATAAGGTTTAACTTGAGAGCTTCTGCAATATCTTCGGAAGCATTTAGGGTTCCACGGCAGACTGACTGGAAAGACTATCACACAGCCCTCAGGTTAGGAGCCAGCCACATTGGTAATAATCCCATCACTGAGGCCGATCTCCACCTTGTCTCTGCCAATCTGCAGGAAACGATCATGACAGCCTTTGAAAGAAGCTGTCCTGCGAAACCACGAAGTACCAACCGAAGGGTTGCGTGATGGAACAAAGATCTTCGCAGGCAAAAGAGATAACTCGGGCAACTGGTACCTCTACAAAAAAGCCCTTACAAATTATAACTAAGATTGGAGAAGATTCCAGCCTCCACGAGGTTACACAAAGTCCTGTCTAAGGACCACTCCAATAGCATTGTCTTCCTGAAGACTCCTGAAGGGTTCTTAACGGAGAAGACCAGGGATACCATGGAGTTATTAATGAGCACTCTTCCCGGATTCTCAAGTGACTCTTGATTGGCCTTAGAACCCAACACTGGATCGGAGGTAGTACTTGCTCACCGGTCCTACAATAGGAAGAAAGGCCAGGCAAACAGGATTTTCACTGCGAGTAAAATTGAATGGACCGTTGGCACATTCAAGCCTGCTGGAAAGGACCACATCTTCCTGGCTCTCGTTCAGAAAGGCTTGGAAGAGATCTTACCAATCCCGCTGCCATTATTTCGGGTTAGCTTTGTGCTGGCCCATATGCTGGGGTGCTGGAGAAAGGCTAGGGTAGTCTTTATCCCTAAATTTTGGAGAAAATCGTATAGGGAAGCAAAATCCTATCATCCCATCAGCCTCTCCTATGAATGTTTTAGACAGGCATATTAGAGAGGGTCTTACAGCGAACCCAGTGCACTTCCTGTTCAGAATTAGCAATTTAATTTCTGAATTCAATAGAAAGTTGCCGGAAGGGTGTGATTCAATTAAAGATAAATTGCCAATAATCGGATTATTATTTAATTTCTGTACAATGATTGATTTTCTCAAATATAAATCCAATATTATTCAATGTAAATCACAAAATTGCCACGATTTAAGTTTTACTATTATTTGACCTTATTGGTGGGAGAGGGTGGGGGCGGGGGAAATCGTAACGGTATAGCCGCTAGGGCGTTTTGAAGTTTTTTTTAGAGTTTTATATATCACCCTGTATTTTTGTAACCCTATGACCTATTTTCATGAATCAGGTATCAGTATACGCAGAATACTCCCACCTATATAAAACACTACACAACAAAGTTCTACACTATAAAGTTCCAGAGCAATGAGTCGTCAAAGTCAAAACTTTGTTGTTTTTCTCACTAAAATTTCAACCAAAACCACATTTTTCTCCAAAAAAATACGTAAACTGATTTTTTTTTTTGCAAAATTGGAAAGCTTGGACAGTTTCCTATAAATAATGTCCAGGCAATTTTTATGCTACGGCCTTTACTTTTGAATTTATTAGCAAGTTTGTTGTTAAAATTGGCCTTATTTGGTACTTTTTGGCAAAGCTTAGGTGAAAAAGTACGAAATAGAGCCAATTTTAGCATTAAATAATTAATCGTCTCTTTACGTGCCGATAAAGTTGTTTGACGTGACGATTATTAAAAAGCTCAATTTATGCATACAATAAACTTTTAACACTTTCTCTTTTAATTAAATATAAATGGTTTGCTGAACTTGGAATAATATCACACAATTTGATGGTTTTATAGGCTGCATTCGAAAATTCAGCCAGCTGCGCAGAATTGGCAGCCATCATTCAAAAAAACAAACCGCTGCAGCCGGGCATATATTCCCTGCAGCCGATACTGCGATAGGGTGAAAACACAAAGAAACAGGTTGCCTGCTTTCCTATTACCAGCGTCTAGCGACGCCGATGGGCACAAAGAATATTCTTTGTGCCGATCGGCGCCGCTAGACGCTGGGAATAGGAAAGCAGGCAACCTGCTTTCTTTGTGTTTTCACCCATACTGCCGATTCTGCGCAAATATAAAACTTAAGAGCAAATCGAAAAACTTTTTTTGTCTCGAGAAACCAAATACGTGGTTCCTTTTCAACCTGGCGATGGAGAAAGTTATCCGAGATTGGGGTTTGACGGCAAGAGACATAATCCTCCACAAGTCCATCCAAATATTGGCCTATGCCGTCATGGACCGCCTATGCCGTTGGAGAAATATCAATCGCGGCTGCACAAGAATCACATAGCTAGTGTTATTATATAAAAAATACTACCTTTTATAGAACGGGTATGCTTGAACTATTACGTATTGATAAAAATAAATTATATTTTAATGATTTAAATGCTTGCTTTTCCGTGTTATTATTATTGTTCATTTATTAAAATATCCATTCGTAATATTCAACGTTCATCATACTGGAAAGTTGGTCGTCCGGCTCTAAAGGGTTATACCCACCTATTTATATTTGTTCTTGTCGGGGACAGACAAGAGATTTAACAAGAAAATGATATAGAAAAATTAAATACTAATTGAATTAAAAATTGAAACAATAAACTTTATTTAAAACATTGAAATTATTTCAAGCATATTAAAAACAATTTACATAAATTCTCTTCGCAATTCTAACCCTTACGATTATTAATTTAAAATAAATATTTACAGTATTCCTAGAAGATGCAGAATTAATTTTAAAACTTATTGATAAACTAAGAAATCTTTTCTCTTCGAAACCATTTGCGCAAAAACTATACCATCATGTGTTGGCGCACTAAATGCAATTTCATCCATAATAATTTCAACACCTAGAAATGTATTAAACTGTACGGCTTTTAGCAGTTTTGAGCCGATTTTCATGCGTCGATGAAAGGGTGAAACCCAAATTCTAGAAATTCCACATCTGAAATTTATATGTATATAAATAAAGAAACATGAATAGTTATTTTGCGTTATTAGGTAACTTATTTAGTGTCATTGCAATACGCACAGATTCTAGAAATAATCGATATGAAAGTAGACTTAAACATATCGAGTGATAGATAAATTGGAAAATTTTATTTAAATTTTAAAAATTATTCTATTTCGATATTTTCGTCAGAAAGGAATATTTTATGTGTAATTTTCAATTCAAATAGTTTTACTGAATAATATTTGCAAAACTTTCTTATGCATAAAATAAAATTGTAACTTTTACTCCTCATAAAATAATACTCATTGACATTTAAAAGTCTACGCTCAAGAACAAATCTTTTCGAGGCGCACAGTTTGTACATAACACTTACTTTGCTGTAAATGTCTCGTTAGTGCAACAATCTATCCCATCCATGCAAATAAAACGATGAGCCTCTTTAAGGGGTTGCACCAGGCAAAAACCAACAATTTGATTTCTTCTTATAGCCAGGAAAGCCTATTGTGTAAAATTATGTTATTCTGTTACGTAGTTTCTAAAATATACTAACCACATAAGTTTCAGGTAAGCAGTATGACGAAAATCCTAATTCTTTATCAACGATCTTCAAAACTTCTTTTACTCGTTCAGAACGCTTTGAATGTGAAAAGTTAGAAACACGAATTATTCGCCCATCTGGTCCCCACTCTGGGTATTCAGCTACAACATCTTCATCAATCCATCCCTAAAAATAACAAACTAGGATACAAGCAGCAATTATGTTTTCCTTACTTTAAATTTCAAAATATGCAGAGAGTTGTGATATTCATTATGAATTCTTTCTTCTTCTGGTTCATGGACTGTATATACAAGTCCACATTGGCTGCATTGTTTAGCCCCAAATTGTTTTTGTCCTGCATCTATTTGATATTGATTAAATCCATTTCCACGGTTCAACAAATTTGGTTGTTGCCTTCGTAAGTTTTTTTGCTGTATAGGTTTATATTTTTCTGGATAAAAAACTGGAAAAAGCTTCCCCTGATTTTGATCTGTACTAACTCCGTTCTTTGCCTTAGATGCTGAAGAGTTTTTTTCTGGTGCACGTTGATAGTCTAAGTTATCACAAGTTGAACTTGTTTCTACATTGTTAATATCAAGATTGATAGCTTCTAATTCCATTTCTGAAAAATGTTTGTTAATATCCCTATAGTCAACTATCATATCTTCTGTTTCAATTTCATCTAATGCAAAGTAAGTATCTAATAATTTCTCGGCTTCTTCTTTATGATTTTCTATATCTGAAATAAAAAAATTTAACTTTTCTTCGGTACTTATTTAATTAGAAATACGGAAATAACCTTTTGAAACTTCTGTTTGTACTTCACATAAATTAGTGTCCATTTCATTTTTATCAGATACAATAGCTACTAAACTATCTACTATGCGTGCTGCTTCTTCCTTATGATTATCAGGGTCCGCGATAAATATATTAAAATTCTTTTCCGTGCAAATTTGATTTGTTATTAGAAAATCAAGCAATAGATGTTGTTGCTCTATTTTTTCCGGATCGGTTGTACCATACGGGACACGTTCACGAAAATTTGCAAACATTTCATCATCGACAAGAGGTTCTGGCAAAGTATTTTCTGTCTCTGCAATATTTAAATTAGGTTCATCGGGTTGAGCGGGTAACTCTAAGACTGAAATATCCTGAGTTAATTCAAGCTTTTCTATGATTTCGTTGACTTTTGCTTGTTCCGTAGAAAAAGTAACATCTACAAATAATAAAAATTAGCCTTGAATAAACTATTTATAAAATTTTACATATTTTTTTAATTAGTAATATTGGTTATACTAATATTCACTTGCTTGAAATAAATTCGATTTCTACCGCGATAAACATTTTTATTTACATGGGTGTGGGCTAGTGCAACCTCCTATCTAAATATGACAAGAAGGAGGAGGAGGAAAAAATTCATAACTTATGGGTGAATTAATACCAACCCTTAAACTATAATCTATGGCATAATCATAATGGAAATGCAGCAAATTTTTGGTCGCGCGGAATCACCTTTTTAATGCAAATTTTGTAAAGAACTAATTTTAAGACAATTGTCCAAAAAGGTAACTGTATCACAAGACATATTTAAAATACTCTAAACGCAATTAATTTTAAAGCAAAATATGAGATTTTACGTTTATTAGTAGTTCGCTCTCGGAATTTGCGAAGTAGAATGCGAGCATAAGTTAAACTCTATATCTATAATAAGAAGACCATGGAGCCGGAACACCAAGGAGATAAGTCCTGAAAATTGCCATCTGCGATCTACCGGTATGCTACCGAATCCTACCTACACGAAGATGTTGACTTTACATCGGGTGACCCCTGGATACTCTTGTCTATACAAGAGTAACAGACGGAGGAGGGTGCAAGGCGAGTATTTCGCGCCTCAAAACAAAGCAAACACCGGACTGATCCTCCAGGTTGGGGGTTGGGCGTTGGCCGCCAGGTTGACAACCTTCCACTGTAAAAACCCAGCCGAGGCCTCGGACAGCTAACAAAATACGACTTAGCGGTCACCGCTCTACAGGAAACTAAATGGGCTCATAATGGCATAATGGATCTCAGAACCCACACGGTACTCACCAGATCATCGAATGGAAGGAGAGAGTTTGGAGTAGCATTCATTGTGGAAAAAAAATGAAATCATTGATTCTGGACTTCAATCCAGTAAGTAACAGAATATGCATCAAAACAAGATTACAAAACATTAGTCTCATAAACGTCCATGCGCCCATGAGAAAGAGGAATTCTACCAAGAGCCATCAGACTAATACCGTCAAACGATATTAAAATGGTACTTGGAGATATGAACGCTAAAATAGGAAAAGAAGAGCAGTTCCTAGGAGTCATTGAAAGCATAACTTACACAACGCTACCAATGATAATGGTAGTAGATTGGTCGGTCTCGTTAACTCGAACTCAATGGTAGAAAAGTTCAACAATGTTCTCGCACAAAAATATTCATAAAGTGAAAACGATTATATGTGCAATATACAAGAAAGGAGATGAATTAACCTGTAAAAACTACAGAGGCATCTCACTTCTCAGCGCCTTCACAATTATTGTGAAACAAAAGAACCTATAGCGGAATGCCTTATAGTTTTTCAATCTGGCCTTAGAATGGGTGATAAGGAAAACATCGGTCCAGAGAAGTGCGTCAAAAGCAACCCAGTCTGCACAATTACTTGGATATGCGGATGACATGAACATCGTGGGAAGGTAATTTTTGGCAACAAAAGAAGTTTATGTTGAAATAAAAGAAGCAGCTAAGGACATAGGCCTAAACATCAACGAAGAGAAAACAAAGGTGATGCAACAGTCCAAAGCTGGAAGATTCAGAATGGGAAGAAATATAGCTATCGATGAACATGACCTAGAAGTAGTAAATAAAACAGTATACGGCCTACAATTACAAAAAAAATGCAAGGAAAAGGAAGAGATAACTATTGGCTAATAGAGCCTTTTATGCACAAAAAGATCTGCCGTGCAAAGGGGAATAGACCTATCTGCAAAAAGCTTGCTTCGAGAAAAACACGATCAAAGTTTTCAAAATACATGAAACCGAAGCAAATAAATTAACTGTTCAAAGTGATAACTTTTAATTAAAAAGTACAATCAGTCTGAAATTTTTTTAAGGATAAATATGAATATTTTATATCAAAAAATGCATACAAAGCCATTTTGACCTATAATGCATATAGGTCATTTGTCCTTTGCAAATATTCGCAGCGGTTCTATGTTTTCGAAGATTAGAAAATAAGCAAAGTGGTACATCAAAATTATGTTATCAATTTTCGCTAAAAGCAACCAGTAACAATTGTAAAAAATATAAATATTTATAATTTTTTAATGTAAATAATTTTTTTCATTTGCCATGAATAATCATTTTAGCCTTACCCAATCCTTTTGATTTTGAATGACGCGGCTTCTTTTTATTTGTTGGAAGAATTGACAATTTGCCATTAGTTATCGTAGCTCTTATTTTATTTGTTATTTTAAATTGATTCTTGATAGCATGGCCGCCAGATTTAAAAAACTTTTTTTTCACGCTTGAATTGCTTAAATTGTTGTTTGTTTCTTGGATTGGCTCAGTGATTGTTTCTGTTTCATTTGATTCGGAGCAACTTTCGTCGCTACTGTCTGAAAAATGGCTTACACATTCATCCACTTTTGTTCCGACTCTTAAAGGTCGAGCCATTTCTATTGAATTACTGCAAGTTTTTAGTACTTTATGGACTTCAGCTACTTGTTCATTAAAAACCCTTTTAGATGGTAAAAACTTAAATTTATCGCAATTAATGGATTTAAGAATGTCTTCAATCGACTCTTGATTGAGCGATTTCCTTTGACGCTTAATATTGTGACGGACACCTTTATTAATATTACTATTTGTTTTGGATTTACTTTGTTTTTTTACTTTTTTTTCTTTTTTATTTGGCGATATTTTTGGACGAGAAGAATGTGGAGATATTTTTATAGCACCACCAGTCGAATAAAAGGATTTTGTAGGTATATGTATTTCACTAATAGAAGATACTTTTGGGCTATGTTTTATGTCAGGAGTAGTTATTTTTGGATTTTTACATTGAGGGCTTCCTTCACAAATTTCCTTATTTCTTTTTCTTCTTTGTGCGCTTTTATCTGGAGAATTTGTTGGTGATTTGGTTAAAGAGGTAAGTAGGTCCTCTTTCGCTTGCAAACCTGTTGATTTTTTTACACTTTTTAAGTTAAGTGCATTATCAAATAGTGTGAAGAGTTCATCTGTAGTTGAAGAATTTTTTTTCGGAGTTACAGGAAGATTTTCTTTGCCTGTTCTGCCGGCATTAAGAATATTGACAATGTCAGTTGACGAACTTTTATTTCCGACAGTCCGCCTAGGTGACGATCTCTTATCCGGTGATGCAGAAATCGTAGAAGCCTTTTTAGCGTTAGAAGATTCTACTTTTTGTACCTTATCAATATCCTCTGCTAATTTTCTTTTCGATTTTATCCTGCCCGACTTTCGGGCACTATCTTCTAAAATAATTTTATTGGCCTCAGGGCTGAACGGCCGAATCCCGTCAATAACAGCATTATTAAATTCTTCATTTATTTGTGATTGCCTCCCATTGGTAAACAGTGATCTTTTTCGTTCTGACATTTTAGGTGTTGGAGTACGCTGAGGACGCACACGAGCATTAGGAGGAGTTTCCATCATCTATAATTACAAATTAATATTATTAATTGAATATGGTTATACATTTTGCTAAATTTAAAGTTAATGTCTCATTCACGTAAGCAAAACTGAAAGCAGAATTTTCGCAATTTAATTTAATACTAAGAATTACGCTTTGCTCCTTTACATAAACTTGAAGCTATTGGAATCAGTTCTAAAGAATTGGATTACAAGTTTTCTGCTTGCTGTTTAATCAAGGTATTATGGGATAGCGTTAAATCGAACCCCCTCCGAATCTTTTCCAACATTCAATTTTATCACCCGCATTTTTATAAATCATGTACTCTCAATCCCCTCCAACCCACTTCACGGCCACAGGTCATCACGTTGCATACCTGATCCTTTTATCGTGATCTCATACGTACATCAAACTCTTTCTTGACTAGAGCCAGAAGAATCGTGTCAAATTTAATGCTTCCCAAACTAAGTTCTCCCTCTTCTGTAATAAAACCTGTCCCAATCAATCTCTTGTCTCAGTGGACGGCGTGGAACTAAGAGCTGAACCATATGCTCGACATTGAGTTTTTACGACGGAATGATCCTATATTTCAAATCGCCCAACAAGCATCGAAATGCTTGCCATTTCTTATGAGTTTGAAGTTCCTTCTTCATCCAGCAGCCCAAGCTACAATCTACAAGTTATACATTAGGCTTCGCCGGAATGCAGCTCTTTTGTCTTGCCTTTTTTTGCCTGGCGCAATGCAAACCGCCTCAGCGTGGCTGAAGAAGGTGCAATTATTTTCCGGAGTTTAAACAGGTTATTAGAAACGATGATTTCAGCCCCTATCAAAACAAGGTGACTCCAACAACCCGCGACATCTGTCCGACTCAATCAACAAGGACATTGAACTCATTTTTGATTGGGGCTGCAAGAATCGTATCCAATTTAATGCTTCCAAAACGAAGTGAAAACCTGCAACACCTACCCATCTGTGTCAGTAGGTGTATAACTAAAGTGTGACCCAGCCATTAACATCCTAATCCTGAAATTAGACAACGAATTTGGGATAGAATGATCACATATTCCAAATCACCAAACAAGCGTCCTAGTGCCTGGGATTTCTTAAGAGCCGCAAATTCCGGCAGGAGATACAAATACTACATTCAGCGTCTCTTCGAATATAACTCCTTTATTTGGGGCAGGGCTTCGAAAATTGCCTTAGCGTTAGTGGATCAAGTACAAAAAGGGTCCTTAAACTAATCGAAGATGATGCCTTTTGTTCACCATCGAACCTTTGAGCTATCGTAGGAATGTAGCAGGTCTGCCATTTTTTAATCGTTACTACCATAGCGAAAAATAACTTGCAAAATAGTGAAAGCCTGTATCTTCGTCAATATAAAAAATACCATATTTCTCATACATTTTATTACAGACAATTTGCAACTAAGATTCATTTTAAAAAATTCAAAATTCAAAACAAGGAACCTGAGATTATTGTTATTCAAGACATTTAGTTTTATAAAAGAAATATTGGATAAGATTTTATGTATAGATTGTATTTATGTTCATATAGACCCGATGTGTATTTCTGGGCTTAGCACAGATTTTGTAACTATACTAGGGTAGTATTTTCTGTAACAATGTTGCTCTTTTACAGGTGCCGCTTTTTGACTAGGGAATAGGCGCAGATTTTTTATTTGAGATCAACATCCTACTGTAAAGGCATGAATACGTGACGAATTCTTAACCCATATAAAAAAACAATCCTATTAACTACAAAATGCAAAATAAGCATACTCTTTTAAATAAAGGTATTTAAAAAACCATCCCATTTCCTTTGTTGTTAACACATTAAAACTTTACGGATTAGTTAAGCAACATAATAAAACATTTAAGTTAATGTTTTTAAAACACTAAATATTTGAAGTAATACTTGCTATCAAGATATTTAATAATAGGACTTACATTCGTTTGCTCTTTTAAAATGCCTTGTTTATTAAATCTGAATTTTGATATAACAATAATGGCCACTTACTATATAATTAATATCCTACACAACACTTGATTCCACGTTTTATTTTTATCTAATTTATATTACATTTGTACATCATGCATAGAGTAATTTTAAAAAATTTGCCGCACTATTCCTTTTGACATTCAATTCTAAATAAAAAGGCGCCAAATTAAAATGCAAACTCGATCCACATCTCTAATGTCACCTTATTTGTTGTTTTAAGTAATTTTGAGAGATTCCTACAGATGCCTCTACACATATTCAAAAATTCCTTGCCTGGCCAGACTGTTGCATAATTTTTGTTTACAAGAAGCGTTGAGTTCTTGGCTTGAAGTTTACTTGAAATTCAAATTGGGTTTTCGGTTCTCTTGATTGAAAAGTATTCTAGAATTTTACTTCAGGCGACATTTGACGTTTCCTGGCTTGAAAAAGCTTATGACTATTTCTTAACTAGTATTCGGCTTTGTGACTGGGAACCAAAAACCTGAACCTGACGTACCGTAACGTAAGAAAACAGGACCAATTTGAGCTTACTTACATCATTTTGAAACATGACCCTAAATGAAAATGTTATAATGACAAGTATGAAATGGATTCCGTAAATGCGTATTTAAGCGATTTATTTGATTTGTTTAAGTGCTTAGCAAAATAAAAAGAAAAAATTTAACCTAAAATTTCTTGGCGACTGATGATGCCACTTTCGGATGCTAGCGTACCCTACATAACATGCGAGAATTTAACGAACATCGTGGGGTAAGTTTATAGCAGCAAAATTAAATCGATTTATCTTAAAGTTACTCCAAAATGTCGAATTAACGTATAAACGGATATTTAATACGCAATTGATTTAAACTTACATTCTTTTAACTTTGGCTTAAGCCGAAAAATTTCGGTTTAAGCCATAATTCGAATTATCTTGTTTATATGACAAAAAATTTTGGATGATCCATAATTCGAATTATTTTTGGAGTAGCTATAAACTAGGTAATATACTGTGTTTCCATGAGCCAGGGTAGAGTTTTCGTTAAGTAAACAGAAAGCTTTTTCTCTCAAGATCACTCGATGCCGTTTCCATGGCAGTTCTGGGTTGAGCTGGCAGATAAATAATTTTGCATTATGTCGTCTTTAAGGCCCAACTATAATACACGTAAGAAACGCACGTCATCTGGGCGCTCTCTCTCTCTCATGGAAATTAATGGGTTCGGCCATATTGGACGTACGTATCGGTCCTATTTTGTTTCGTTAAGTTTAGTTAAACGTAAAAATGCGAAAAGAACCGCGATCAACGTACGTTTTGTAAGAATTTGTAGTTAAATTGATGACAGCTGATTTTTTTTGTTGTTGGTTTGTGAGTTTTAAACAAGAAAGAGTATGGAAAATTTTGTGCTCCAAATTTATGGGAGTGATTTTGATGAGAAATTTATAACAATTGAAAATAAACATGATTATTTTTAATATGCACAGATTAATAGTCAATGAATAATATTTATGCATTTTAATAATTTTAAACTTGTGAAAACTTTCCGTATACACAAACCATTATACATTTGACGAAAGTGTGACATTTACTGACATCGGCTAACGTGCGTTTCTTACGTGTATTATAGTTGAGACTTGAGTATATATGCAGTAAAGGATACTGATACACACCCTTATGCAAAACGCCCGCTTAACCGGACTGGATTCGTTGAGTTTACTTGGATTTAACGAAACTTTACTCAACCCCCGTTTCTATGGGTGGTTAATCCGAGTTAACTCAGGGTAAACTCAGTAATAAACTCAAGAAGTACGAAAAGTAGGAGAAGTACGTTTGATAGGAAAGTAACGAGAGAAGAGAAGAGAAAGAAGAACGCGCATGACGAAACTTTAACTTAAGAATTTTCATCCAAAAATTCCCTGGGTGAAAACTAACTTATTACTCATATTTATTTCTCTTCTTCCTTCTCAGATATAAACACTCCAATAAAAATGAAAAGCACCAAGTGAGTGTATACTTCTAGAAAAATATTTTTAAATTATTTTATAGGTTTGGTAATGTATTCGGCAATAGTACCGGATTTATTCCAGCGACCACAACAGCACAAATTTTGGGCAAACAACGCACACATTCTTAGAATATAGAACTACCCCAGTAGCACAACCTTCTATATTACAAGCCATGAACAAGGAATCATGGCTTGTAAATATAGAAGGTTATGCCAGTAGGAATTCTAGGTAGCACTGGTAAAGGGTACTCATATTTTCTTAGGTGTTAGAAGAGCCCTTATATAACTCATTACAAGAGAAGGCAGATGGTAAGGGGTAATCCAGAATTAGACCCACAGAAGTTAGAAATTTGCCCGATGACTCAAATACCATTACAAAAATACGAAAACAAATGAGTCATCGGTTAAATTTCTAACTTCGTTGGGTCGAATTCTGGATTACCCCTTACCATCTGCCTTCTCTTGTAATGCCTTATATAAGGGCTCATCGATGTAGTAAAAAGTAAGGCCTTACCTCCTATGACATCGTGTGTAAAATAAGCACTTCTGTAAGGGGGATGGTAAGGCCTTCCCCTTACCAGTAAGTGCTCTTTTCAGTACTTCTGTAAGCTTACAAGTCCTACTGGGCTGGCTCTGTTAGGTCTGTGGTCAAAATGTACGCAAATATTAAAATCGAAGGAGGCAAAATTATTTCGGCGCGAATAATTTTAGGGATTTTATTATTAGTGGGGGATTAATTGATTTAATTAACGTTTGGGATGTTAAGGAAGGCAACACCCACGCTATGCGGCACCAATTTACCATATATTCGCTTGGTTTTAGTTGGAATAAGTACCGATGGAAAAGTAATTTCATTACTTGAACAAGTGTTGTGTTGTTTTTTATTCTTTTCAGTTATTGCTAGTAGTTCTTTGGATTCTAATTTGTGTTTTTGGAACTCATAAAGAGACCAATTAATTAGTCAAGTGTGGTTGTACAGTGTTGAAAGTGGAAAAGCAAGTTCTTGATTCCCAAAATGGAAAATTTACTTTACTTAAGTATTGCAAGTCGAAAAAACGTAAACAAAAACAAATCAGTTATAATTAGTGTTATTTAACAAAAGAGTCCTGATGGGAAGTATATAGCCAGTGAAACAATCGATGGGATTATTAACATTTTTGATGTAGCAGCTGGTAAAGTTGCCCAGACCTTGGAAGGTCATGCAATGTGAATAGTCTTTCTGGTAATGTTTCTCCTTTCGGCCTGCTTTGGAGTTGCAATTTGCAACTAATATTTTTTACAATTTTTTAAAAATAAAATAAAAATACGAAATTTCGCTATTTTATATGGTGTACGTTGACTTTTGTTCGCCACTGTATCTTACTATATTTTTTTTCTTTTATTACAATAAAAACAAAATAGATTGATAGTACGGTTTTCTACTTTTTGCATGGGGTTAATTATTTAATTCGTTTTCATATTTGTTATTTTTCAGTTTTTTTTAATTAAAGCCGTCGATACCTTTACTTTTATCGCTCGCGGCGCACACTATCTTTGACGCCCTAAGCATTTGCTTCCCTTATCCTGAACCTTACGAACCGCCACTGCTTATGCGGCCTCCTTTATTACTGCCTAATTTAAATGTGGCATCCAATGGTTAAAAAGTTCCCCACCTATAGTTTGTCTCAATTACAATTATTTATTAATGTTTATTAATTTATAAAAACCACCATTTGATTGACTTAGAAAGGGCGGCAAATTGGAGACCGCCCCGGGCGGCAAAAGTTCTAGGTACGCCACTGGTAGCAGCACTATATGATTGCGACTATCTGATTTTTAAATTAGCGTAATTGTGATTAGCTAATTTAGCGATGCACTCGCAGATGAAGAGACTACGATGCAGCTGGCATGGTGCGGTGGAGTAGCCTCCACAAACGTAACAAAAGAACATAAAAAACATAACTCCAAACAACTTTTGTTTCATTATAATTGTGACTAGTTGCACTCAAGAAAATAGCGTGGTTGAGCTGCGTTACCTGAAATCAATTGTTTCAATTGATATACATATGTAAAATATAAAATTGCTTCTCTTCCGTTTTTAACTAATGATAAAATATATTTGATATGGTATTTGTCTACAGCTAATTAAATATTTAATTTGTGTATCAAAACGAATACTTCACATGTCTGTTTGAACATTCTTAAAATAACAGGCAATATATGTAGTAATTAAAGAATAATATGATAAATATGGCTATTGTAATAAAAACGATTAATTATTCAAAGTTCTGCCGATAATTTTTCACTATTTTCTGAATTAATGTAGTTTTCTTGTACATCTTTCACCATTAACTTAACCAAATCTTTTAAATCGTACTTGGGATGCCAGTTCCAATCTGCTCGGGCTTCTGAATCATCAAAAACTTGTGGCCAAGAATCAGCAATAAGTTGGCGGCTATCAGGTTTGTAGGAAACTCTAAGCTCAGGAACATACTTGCCAAGCTCGTCTACTAATTCTTCAGGTGTGAAAGACATAGCAGTTACATTGTATACTCTTCGTTTTAAATTACTTGACGGTGCCTTCATATATTCTAACAGAGCTCTACAAAAGAATAAAGGTTTTACAACGTTTATTGTCAAGGAAATTATGTACCTTAAACAGTCTTCGATGTACATCATAGGTAGCCTTGTATCAGGTTTTAAATAACATGTGTATTTTCCAGTACGTAAAGCTTCATGAAAAATTGCCACTGCATAATCTACAGAGAAAACAAATATATAAAAAAAACTTTTAAAATAAATAATTTTTATAAATAAAGTGCACTAAAAAGTAAAAAAATATTTTTTTGACATGTGCCCCGAAAGTACCTCTTTTCATGCAAGTTCTCTTGACCGAAAATGGCGTTTTCCAGACCTCTCCGAGAAAGCGGGCAGTAAAGTAGAGAGGCGGGGCGGTAAAAATTTTTATCTCCCGCTTCGAGTTACTATGTACTGCCTGCTCCTCATAGATTTTAACTTATGAAAAAACCCCAGAGCCTCTCAGATTGCCAGGCACTCTGTCACTAGGCAACCGAGCCATGCATACCAACAATTATAAATAGCCGACCAAGCTTACTTGCTTACCGCTTACCGACCAACTTAAAACTTGTTTTTGACTTTTTAGTTCATTTTTTGTCACAGGAGCGTCGTGTTTTTTAATGTTTTAATTATTTTGGTTTTTATTTTATGATATAGTGATTATAATTCGTAAACCAATGTAGTTTTTATTAAGGATTTTATTTTACTTCTCATTATTATAGGATTTACAACTATTGAGATACAGTTTTAATGCCAAAGTAAAGTTATCGAAGTTCCAGCTAAATTTAGGCACGCCGATAGATTAAGCAAAAGTGGTGCTTGGATCGATTAGTAGTTATATAGAGATGTGAGCGAAAATTCCATTGGCTCTCATTGGTCGAGCTTTCTGAGCCGATCTATCTAACCCTTTGAGTGATTTTTTATCATGAGGCTCGTGAATAACTATACAAAGATCCAAATATCTGATGGCTACACCTTCTAACTTCCTTAGGCGACTGAGCGCGACATAAGCCCCCTTGACAAAAGTTTTAGAGCCTAGATATAGAACAGCTCTATCTAGCCCAATCAGAAAAAAAATCGAGTGACGTAAATTGCGTCTGATGGCCGCCATATTGTTATTTTAAAAATTAATCTTGCCTATGTTACTCGGACTCATTAAACGATTCTAGCGGTACCCTAGCCATCTAAATCCCTTTAGGCATTTAGAAGTTATGGTGGAACAAAGAAACATACAAACATATATACATGAACCTTGAAAACATTACACTCCTTTTTGCGCAGTGGTGTTACATAGAGCTTGTAGGGAACATCCATTTTGCTTCAACAGCATACTAGGCTTAACTATTACATGTTCATTCATGGTGATCGAGTAATATAAAACTTTTCGAGTAATTTAATTTTATTTAAGTATAAAATTGGCATTTATTTAACACATATCTATTAAGTGTTATATATATTTGAAATCGTCTTTCGTTTGATACCCATATTGACCCAATCAGAAAAAAAAATTGAGTGTGACGTAAATTGCGTGTGACGGCCGCCATATTGTTTTTATAAAAACTAACCTAGCCTATGTTACTCAGACTCATTAATAGATTCTAGCGGTACCCCAGCCATCTAAATCCGTTCAGGCGTTTAGAAGTTATGGTGGTACAAAGCAACGTACATACACACACGAAACCTAAACACATTACACTCCTTTTTTTGGGGCAGTCGTATAATAAAACCTGCCAACTCTCAAAATACTGCCAACTCGTTTAAAGGTATGCTTTCTAATAACGGTAATTTGTGACTTTCGCTTTTTTGTGCCCCTGGGTAATATCATGAGTCATCGGTGATCAGGAAGACTTAATTAACAGAAAGAACAATATGATTTTGTTTGAAATAATTTCCCACAGCGAACACTTACAATACTCATGTCAGAAACATTGAGTGCAAACACAAGTAGAAACAATTATTATACCTGTAGTTCCGCCACCTGGTGGATCGCTGGAAATTACACCGGGAAATCGCAAACATCGAAAATCCAAACCAAATTTATGAAAGTAATATTCTCCTATAAGTTCTGCATGCACTTTAGATACTCCATAAATAGTTCTTGGCCTTTGAATCTATTAAAAAGAATGTTTTTAATAAATTTCTTTATATTCAAAAACTTATGATTAGATTTTACCGTTACGTTTGGTGTAGGGTTACGGGGACTATCAGGTCCAAATGCTCCAATTGTACTTGGAACGAATACTCTCAGATTATACTGTTTTGCAAGTTCAATAACATTGTGGACGCCTTCTATGTTGACTCTGGAAACAATTAAAACAATTAGTGTCACTGGTATTAAGCAGTCAGTGAAAGTAATTCCTATCTCAGCATTTATAATTAAGTAACGGAAGATAACGATTTAAAAGCTTAGGTTTTGCTTCGCTGCGCTGCTAAAACTGTGACTAAACATGTATTGAAGTTGGTGGCTGTTTTGTGTTAATTATAAAATTATAATTCATTTATAATTACACATTAGGTTTCATATTCCGTTTATTATATTTTTGTATTTCAGTTTTTATTAGGGAGTAGTAATTAATTTTTTCATATTCCCTTATTCTCTTCGTTAACTTGCCTGCCAGCGTTAATTAAGAATTAAAGAGCCCTGTCTCTCTATGGCATACCCGTTTTTACAGTGTGAGCTTAAGCCATGCTTGAGCTATGAGACCCGGCATTAGTATTTTTCATGTTGTGCTTTTGTTATGTGATAAACTTAGCTCAGGAATCAATCTTTGTATTACTTTTAATTCATCGTAATGGCCTTGAACCCATTTTTATTTAGCATTCAAAAAACTAATATGAATAATACTCCCACCTATCTAAAACTGTAAAAATCAAGGTTCTACCCTATCAACTTCCAGAGTAATGAGTCATCAAAGTCAAAATTGCGTTTTTTTTAACTAAAATGTCAATAGAGCCAATTTTAGCACCAAAATTGCTTATAACTCCAAAAGTTAAAAAAAACGCAATTTTGACTCATTACTCTGGAAGTTGATAGGGTAGAACCTTGATTTTTACAGTTTTAGTTAGGTGGGAGTATTCTGCGTACACTGATACCTTATTCATGAAAATAGCTCATAGGGTTACAAAAATACAGGATGATATGTGAAACTCTAAAAAAAACTTGGGGTGGTTTTTTGGGGAAGGAGGGGTGATGGCGCTTTGTGCCCATTGAGACTTTTGATCTATATGTTGAGAACTATCAACCTCCAAAATTTCAAGAAAATTAACTGGGACCCATTTTCCATACAAAATGTGCGGGGTCCTTTAGTACAGTGAAGTCGACCGAACATTCCTGTATTCGTAAAAATTTTTATAAAAATTTGTTTCAGAAGTTTATCCTTAATCCGAAGATTAGAATCCTCTAAAATTGTGACATCATCAAATCTCGTTCTATGTACATTATAAAGTAATAGTATACTAGTAGGAATCAGCACTTGAAATTCGATAGCCATTTTCTATACTTTTTGGAATTTAAATGTAGAAGTCTTCAATAACAAAATTTTTCGAGGGCAATAAAACAAATTTTTTAGGTGGAAAAAGCAATGCCAAAAAACCAACTTTTATTATCTCATAAGGCTGTATCAGATCCAAAGCAGCAAAGCAGAATCGGCAGAGAATTGTTTCTATTGGCTTACGGTGGTCAAGTGACAAGAAAAGCAGAAGAGAGTTTTGCCGCTGTTTTTTCATCTCAAATCCTAATTTTGCTGCTTTGCAAAGAAGAATATTTTGACATTTCAAACATCTTTCACTTGGCAAGTTGTTTTTAAATGACTAATGGACTTCTTCACAGGGTGCCATATTCATGGCAGGTAAAACCGGTTTTATAGATGAGAGAGCGGCGGGAACGGAAGAAATTTACGAATAAAACCGGTTTTACTCAACACACTTATGGCATCGTGTGAACTGGCTCAATGGACGCGGAAGATTGAGAATTTATTGTTGTGTGATATTTTACAAAGAATTTATTATTATTAAAGAATAATTTACAAAGAATTTACTGTCGAATAAAAATTCTGCCGCTGCTGCTGCTTTACTTGGATCTGATTCAGCAGGCAGAATTCTGCTTCTGCCTCTGCTAAAAGGTCTTAATTTAAGAATCAAGTACTTCTTTGTACACAATATTTTTAGTGCAATTTCTATCATCATTTGATAGAAGTCCGTGTTCGGCTGTTTTAGTGATATAAAATCGTAATTCATCAAATGAACGAACTCTACTGGCAGCAACATACAATTGCAATATCGCCCACAGATGGCGTACGTTTCATATGAGAATAAAAATTAAAATTATTTTCTAATTTTTAGCGTTTTATTGTGCCGTGTATAAATAAAATTGTGATGCTGCAATTCTATACGATGAAACAGTTTTCAATATATGTACATAGTTGGAGTGTTTAAACTCTGTAAAATGGTGCCACAAAATAAATGCTTGCCGTTTAATTATATGATTCTGTAACAAGTTTGGAATGATGCATATTCCGCACAAGTGGAAGTTTGGCACCCGAGCCGAAGGTAAGGGTGGCGGTCCACTGTGCGGAATATGCCATTCAAAACGTATTGCAGGCTATAATTTTTCTACGCCTCTAATAATAGTTTTTATTCATATTTTGTATAAAAAAACGTATGTACCTAATGTAAAGTTAATGTCAAAAATATAATGTATAGCTGGAACCCGGTGCGCCTCCAGGGCCCGCGCAAAGGGGGGGGGGGCAACCGATTGACTGTAAGTGTGATAAATCATTCATGTAGTAAAAAATTTCACATATAAATTTTTCCATTCTCTAAAAATTTACATTTATAATTTGGAAAAAGAAACATTTGTATCATTTGTAAAGGACGCTATTTAAACTTGCGTTATTACTTTCATTGCTTCGATAAAAAGCGGTTTATCATAAAATATTATTGAATAATTGAACTGAAAAAATTTCAAAATCGAGAATTACAAAATCGTTTTTAATGACTATTTTTGATTTGATGAAATATTTGTTATTAGAAAATACGGTAACTGTTCAGTTCAGTTTAACGTCCACCCCTCCGATGACCTTGAAATTTTAGTATGTTGTAGTATTCGTCATAGTTTCTTAATGTTGAAAATTACAATAATTAGCTCAATTTTAAATCGACGATTTCTTGAAAATAGATAAATTGAAAAAAAATGGTTACGAAACTTGAATCATTTTTCAACGTCCCCCCCGTCCTGCTGCCAGTTTATATATGTAATTCCCAACTTGTAATGGCGAATGTGGGAATAAAAATATGTTTAAGTTAAAAAATCTATTTATTCTGTTTTGACCTTTTCTGTAGGTTGATAAATTGTGGGCAGGAAATGGGGCAGGGCGGGCGGCAGGCGTTATTGATGCAAACGAACTTGCACCAAAATTGACGTGAAAGCTAATTTTACTGTTGAACAGAATCGATTTTAAAATTTCACTCAAGGAAAGCCTTTATAGGGTAGGTGGAGGACATGAAGAGGAATCATAATCTGAAATTTTTAACAATTCGGTATTAAAAATAAAAAGTTATAAACAAAAAACTGAATAATTTGAAAAATGATTTTTTTTGGTATGAGTGTGCGTAGAATTTTCCGCAGATAACAAAAATATATTTTTGGTTCGTTTTGTCCGTTTTGTTATTATTTTTTGGTTGGTTTTGTCCGTTTTGTTACTATTTTTTGAGTTTTGTAAGCGGTAAAACCCAAAAAATTGTTTAAAAAAATTGTTTAAAAAAATATTCAACAACGCTCAACATTTTAATTATTTGTTAGTAATAACTATGCCAAAAACCAAGTAAATCGAACAACTTTTTTTTCCGAAAATTTCAACCTTTAAACATTAATAACTTTTTATTTACTACACCGATTTGCATCAAACTTGGTAAAATATCATTTCTCAATGACATCAACCAAGTCCACCAGGTCCCGACCTTGGGTGATATTCGCTGTTCAACAGTGTTTTGGATCAACAATAACATGACACCGCGTAAGGAGAAGAAAAAGGAATTTCTCTTGCGAAGCCCGAAATGAACCGATCGAAGATCCAAAAGAAAAATATAAATTAGACTTTTTTTATTTCACAATCGATCAAGCAACAAATGCACTAGGTACTAGATTTGAACAGCTTAGTAATCATAACAATTATTTTAAATTCTTATACAGGGTGTACACCTTTAACCTTACAAAGCGGTCGGCTGTGGATAGGTTTTGGATAGACGAACAAAAAATCGAATGCGGGGGGGGGGGGGTCAAATCGTAACGGTTTAGCAGCTAGGGCGTTTTGAAATTTTTTCGGTAGAGTTTTACACATCACCCTGTATTTTTGTAACCCTATGAGCTATTTTCATGAATAAGGTATCAGTGTACGCAGAATACTCCCACCTATTTAAAACTGTAAAAGTGAAGGTTCTACCCTATCAACTACCAGAGCAATGAGTGATCAAAATTTCGGTTTTTTTAACTAAAATTTCAACTAAAACCACATTTTTCTCGAAAAAATACGTATTTAACTGATTTTTTTTTGCAAAATTGAAAAGCTTGGATAATTTCCTATCGATAATGTCTGGACAATTTTTATCCTACGGCTTTTATTTTTGGAGTTATAAGCAATTTTAATGCTAAAATTGGCTCTTTTTATACGCTTTATATTAACTTGACCTGTATGTTGTATGCTGTATGTTGTATGTTGTATGTTTCATGTAAACAAATCTTGCAACTTGATTTTGACCCACTTGCATGTAACGGATTAACTTGAAATTTTGCACATATGTATAGTTCGCGTGACAATACAATCTGACCATTTTGTAAGAAAATCAAGATGGCGGTGCCAAGATGGCGGGTGAATTTTGCAATTGGGTTCTCCAACATGGGTATCAAATGAAAGTGTAAGACAAGTGCAATACAATAAGCTATGTGGCGTCATTCAAATTGGCGGCCAACACAAAATGGCGGATTACCGCTTTTCTTTATAACCCACTCGATATGGGTACCAAATGAAAGAGTATGACAAGTAAAATACTATTAGCTATATGGTGTCATTGTAAATTAAAAATGGCGGCCAACACAAAATGGCGAATTACCTTTTTCTGTACAACCCACTCGGTATGTGTATCAAATAAAAGGGTGTGACAATTAGAATACTATGAATTGTGTGGCGTCATCCCAAATATAAAAATTTCGGCTAACACAAAATGGCGGTTTATCTTTTTCTTTACAACGCCCTCGGTATGAGTATTAAATGAAAGTGTTTGACGAGTATAGTACAGTAAGCTGTGTGACAAAATGGCGGAAGACATATAATAGACTAAAACCTAGAAAATAAAAAATATAGTTTAAAAAAACTAAAAAATACGCTTTTATTTTAAAATGAACTAAAAAGTAAAAAATAATTTTGAATGTAAAGTTTTTATTGCTCTAGCCAGTATATGGAAACTACCTACCTTTCGAAATGTAAAAAAGCGTGGGACTCTTTACCTACAGTATTGGCCAATACTAAAGCACCCCCCTTCAATATTTCATAAATTTTTTATTATTTTGATAAAAACTTATTAAAAACAACTATCCAATATTACAAAATTTATATCTAAATATTTATTTATATATCTAAAATATAAAAAAAATTCAAAAATTATAGCATAAATACTCCAGTCTTACAATTTAAACTATACAATGAAATGATAGATTATTTACCAGTGGACCCCTCAATTCAATGGAAAATTTGCCATAGCGACTGTCTAAACTTTAGGCTCTAAATGATTAACGGTCAGTAATATCGTGAATGATAAAAAAGTACGAGGCAACGGGCCGGGTTCCACCTTTTTATTCTGGCGGAAGACCGAAAAAAACATATAATAGGGAGGACTCTAAAAGGGACCATCTTTAAATCCTGACATATCCTCAGCACAACTACCTAAAGATTTCGACTTTGGAGTAAGCCAGAGAACAATCCGACAAAGACCCGTAGAAGCTGGATTATTTAGTCGAAGACCGGCTAAAAAGCCCCTAATATCGGGAATACATATATATTAAATATTGAAGGGGGGTGCTTTAGTATTGGCCAATATTGTATATTCTTAGCACCTACGCTTTTTTACATTTCGAAAGGTAGATGGTTTCCATATACTGGTTCAGACATTCTTGATAGGAAATTGTCCAAGCTTTCCAATTTTGCAAAAAAAAAAAATCAGTTAATTACGTATTTTTGGAGAAAAAGGTGGTTTTAGTTGAAATTTTAGTGAAAAAAAACCAAAGTTTTGACTTTGACGACTCATTGCTCTGGAAATTGATAGTTTTAGATAGGTGGGAGTATTCTGCGTACACTGATACTTTTTTCATGAAAATAGGTCATAGGGTGACAAAAATACAGGGTAAATATGTAAAACTCTAAACAAAAAACTTCAAAACGCCCTAGCGGCTAAACCCTTACGATTTCACCCCTCCCCCCTCCGATACGATTTTTTGTTCGTCTATTCAAAACCTATCCACAGCCGGCCGTTTTGTAACTTTATGCAATACACCCTGTATATCCGGCAGACCTTCCGCTTTATCTATTTCATATTACTAGCTGGTTAATATTTTAATAATTGCGGCAGTTGTTGACAAAAGAGTTTTACTTCTAAAGTGTGGTCTTAAGCACACTGAATGATCATTCATAGCTTCATTCATCATTCGAAAGAATGAAGTTAAATTTGGCTTCATTTATGAAAAATTAAACTGGAATTGGGAAAATTTCCATCAACTTTTAGTACAGTCATTTGGTTCTTAAATAAATTTTAAAACCCGACTTCAAAAAAAAACCCAATCGCGTGATGCACAAAAAAGGATGAAATAATTGTTGGTAGTTCTTTACAATACTAATCCAATCAGAATGGATCTAGAAAACAGAATCACTTTTGAAGACGGTGCCAGGTTCACTTTCATTGCACTAACTCTTGCTTCGAAAATTATTGTCATTTCTGTGTTCGCCTTATGCACTTAATACATCGCGCCGAAAACAGGTGTTAGAATCTTTGCTGCTCGCGCCGACATGTTGGAAAAATGACTCCTAAAAGCAGTTTTTTGGCAATATCTCCTTTTCGACTCAATTTTTTTTCAATATTCCAATGAGGCGGTTCTTGTTTGCATCATTGCCCAGGAATTTATTTTGTGACACAGTTGGGATCAGTGTCTCGTCAAAAAGTATGTCTACTGAAGCAGTTTTTCGTTTGAATTTTACGGTATAGAAATCGCTGCCAATTATTTTAGAAATGCCAGCACTACCAATTTCTTGAGACACGTGACAGTTTATCTTTTCATCTCCGATAACGCCAATGCTTATTGACATGATTTTCTTTAATTCTGGAAAAGGTGATGGTTGCACAACCAATCCGTCAGGTTTTTACGTCGTCATTGTCACGATTAACCCGCGAACTTCTCATTTCGATATTGCCAAAAAACTGCTTTTAGGCGCCATTTTTCAAACTACCAAATGACTGTACTATTTCCGTGAATATAATTTAAAAAAATCAAAGCTGTCAAAAATTTCAAAACTTATATAATTTATTTTAATTAAATCATGAATAAAATGTAATATTGTCTTCTTTGTCCCAACCGCTTTAATTTTCTTGATTTCCGTTGTAATACAACAATATTGATCAAAAAATATTCTATTTTGAAATTTAATGAATGAAGCAAAATGAAACACCGTGTATCACCACGAATTCGAATGATCATTCAACGCCAATGAAACTGAAAGAGTGATGATTAAATGAAGCCCGTGTATCAAGGGTAGCTGAGGTGTCACCTATCACCCTTTATACTCATCATGATGTTTGTAATTCTTCAATAATATGTTGGGTTGTAACCAAGAGTTGCCAAGAAATGTCTTTATGTTATAAGACAGCTTCTGTTAGTTCGTACAATAACTTCCCCTATTGAGAAGTTAATAAAATCGGTCCGTAATTTTCAAAGTATTTTCATTTTTCAAGGTCCCAATAGCAGAAGAAGAATGTGTGTGTGTGTGTGTGCGTACGTATGTGGTCACTTTTTCCTGCACGATTTCGCGCGAACCAACAATGATACCGACTCCATTGAGGTGCCGATCGTAGTGTATTACCGAAGTTACAATCTGAAAAGATTTTCATAAAATTCGGTCGAACGGTTTCTTTGCTTAGACAACGTAACTGATTTTTGTACCTGCCGCGCGAACCAAAAATGATATTGATTTCATTGAGCTGCCGATCGAGGCGTATTACCGAAGTTATAATCTGAAAAGATTTTCATAAAAATCGGTAGAGCCATTTTTTTGTTTCAACGAAGTTCGTGATTTTTGCAGTTGCCCAATATCGCGCGATCCGAATATGATACCTACTTCGTTGAGGTGTCGATCGACGCGTATTAACGAAAACATGCTCTGAAAACATAACATTCGGTCAAGCCCTTTTTGTTTAAATGAAAAGACTTCGGCTAAGGGTAACATTCACTTTAAATTGATAAGTTTTTCTAATATCAAATAAACTCGTTGGATTCTTTCTGGATTCAGTAGAGCGATAGCTTCCCACCAAGACATCACTTATCAAAATCCGAGCACTTTTAAAAATCGTGCAAAAATTACGTTCCCCATAAAGCAACAAACACCACGAATTTTTACACCATAGATCAGCACTTTTTAGACGGTTAATTGTTTTCTGCGTCCTACAGTTTCTGGAAATTGAAGTTCATCCCGGAATTTCCAGTAGTTGCCCATGAATTTGGCCTTTTTGGTCAAGTCTGCCAAGCCCTTTACAATGATTAGCTTTCCTTATATCTCCTGAAATCGTTCGAATTTCCAAATTAATTCATTTGCTTTCTAGTTTATGAGTGGCGCTTCAACACGCTCAGGGCGAGTTCGACCACACGCTCTTGTGTAGCGAACGAATAGTCCAATAAATAGGTACTTTTTCTTTGCGAAAAATACCGCACGCGATTTTTTTTTACCAAATGATTTTATATATTTTTATAAGTTTAAATTCAAAATGGCGTCATCCCCACCCTCTTGCTAAACTTACAGTGAAGGGAAACGCTTTTAATTCTATATCTCAGAAACTATGCATTTTACGAAAAAAATGTATATTATATTTTTTGTAGATAAATTTTTTTTGTAAAGTCAATATCTACGGAGAAATAGTGCTTCAAACTTCATATATCACTTTCTTTGCACTATATTTCGTTAATTCTAATTCTGCACTATACTTCGTTAATTCTACATGAAAAAGTCCTTCGTAAAACTTATAGAACACGCGATTATCTATAATTTTTGTTGTTATCATTTTTTACGTAGGGCTAATGTTGCACGAGTTATGGCGCTTTGAGTGTCGGAAAACGTAAATTCAAAAGTAGCTTTTTGCCAATATCTTTTTAATTACACGTTTTATTACAAAACTGATTATAACTTTTTTTGCTTGTCTTTTGCTTTTGAAGAAATTTTCAGTTTCTCTTAGTTTAATAAAAACATTGGTATTGTAAATCAAAAATAAGAGCAATTCTTTTAAAACAACTCTAACTATGTCTAACTTCAGTGGAGGAAATTGGGAAAATGTGAAGAAGGATCCAAACATCCTCGAAGACAATGACATATATTGATTACTAAGCTATTCAAATTTGGAATTACCGGCCCTGTCCTGGAATGGATAAAATCATATCTTAGCGGTAGAACTTGGGTCGTCAGGTTTTAAGGATTTTTATTCAAAGAAATCGATGTTACTTCCGGTGTCCCCCAGGGAAGTCATCTTGGTCCGGTCTTGTTCAATATCTTCATCTCCGATCTGTCTCACAAATCAAAAAATATACCACTATACATACTAATAAGATCATTTGCGAGCTTTCAAGTCTCCGAGATACATCATTCAAGGAAGACAACACCAAGTCATTAGATGGCAGCTTCATTGATCTATCCGATTGTCAATCGACATTTTCGAAATATATGAGACTGAATAACATGTTATAGCATCACTGTTTCATTTACTTTGTGGATTAGACCTACTGGCGGAACCACAATAAAAAACGCGCCAAAAACTCCCACGGTGGTGTGGAAAAGAGTTTGCGCGCCAAAGAAATTTCTCGATTATTTGTATGAACATTTATGCGTTATACGAAACGTTCGGCGCTGAATAGCGGCTCAAGTATTAATGGTAGAAAAAAATGTTTAAAGTAAAATTTCTACAGAATTTTATAACAAACAAATTAGTTGGTATAAATTTTCGTCGTAAATGAATAGTTGACGAGATATTTGTAAAAAACCATTGTTTATAAGCGTTTAAGGTGTAATAAACCCATAAATATCAACTTTATAGAAAAAAGTTAAAACGTGGCAATGAAATTGCGCACAAAAAAAGTTATAATCAGTTTTGCAATAAAACGTGTAATTAAAAAGATATTGGCAAAAAGCTACTTTTGAATTTACGTTTTTCGACACCTAAAGCGCCATAACTCGTGCAACATTAGCCCTACGTAAAAAATGATAATAACAAAAATTATAGATAATCGTGTGTTCTATAAGTTTTACGCAGGACTTTTTCATGTAGAATTAACCATTAACGGAATATAGTGCAAAGAAAGTAATATATGAAGTTTGAAGCACTTTTCTACGTAGATATTGACTTTACAAAAAAAATTGTAAACAAAAAAGTTAAATCACTTATTTATCTACAAAAAAGATAATATACATTTTTGTCGTAAAATGCATAGTTTCTGAGATATAGAATTAAACGCGTTTCCATTCACTGTAAGTTTAGCAAGACGATGGGAATGACGCCATTTTGAATTTAAGCTTATAAAAATATATAAAATCATTTGTATTTTTCGCATTACGAAAGCCTTTTTTTCGACCTTTTTATTGGACTAGAAGTACGAAGGAAATGTTCGTTTGCTTACGTTCAAGAAAAACAAATTGTCTAAAAAAATCTTGTGGATTTACCACTATTATCGTTATTTGAACTAACTTCCCTCAGGATTACTTTGGCACCAGTTATGGTACTAGTCAATTTCCCACTAGTACTGAAACTATTACTTTTTTCGAGGCAGTCAGTTTAAATATTATATTATTTAATATTACGAAACTTTTGCTTTTAGGTATAGGAGTTGTGTTAATTTGAAGAATTTGGTGTGATTTTTTCTTACAATTTGTTGTTATTATTGTTCATTTATTATTAAAATATTCATTCATAATATTCAACATTCAACTGGGAAGTTGATCGTGTGGGCCAAAAGGGTCAAACCCACAACCCATCTAGTTCATTTATTTTATTTATCCAGAAGATAGTATTTAAGCAACTTTTCTACTGAAATCGAGGTGCAGTCTTAGAATCCCATGACCGGTCATCCCCAATCCTCTTTATGAGCTTGTGGGACTTGATTTAGTACAGCTTTTCACTAAGTATGCACTAACTGAAACATGAAGGAATTAAACCGGGGGTTTATTTCATCTCCTTCAGCCTATTATATTTACTAAAACATGACCTATAAAAGTATATTATGTATGTAGATAAAAATTCATTTTATTTCCGCCAAATTTCGATTAATAATGTTTAATATTCGCGCGTCATTAGCTAATTTTACACCAAACAATTTTACTGCTACGAATTTTTTACAATCAGAAATGTTTCTGAGGAACAGAATTCTGAGTACTGCAAGGTGTGCACGGCCGGCACTGTTGAGCTTTGGCCAATTTATAAAAAATATGTGCCATTAAAAAGACTTTTTAATCTGCACCGTAAATTACTTGTCTCATTAATCAGTTAAATAAAATTAACGATTTGACTTCAAAACCTATAAATGAGGGATGAGGATTTTTTCTTGTTTGATTGTTTATACTATAAAAGTTTTTATCTCATTTAATAAATGAAGCAGAAGGATTTTCCACTAATCCGCACATATTCTCTATATTGCTCAGACCAGCGAAATATGAAGTGATTAATAATAATATTAAAAAGCCCCAAATTGAAATTGGCATTGCATAAGATAAACCATGATGGATTTTAATTTTTAAATTACGTGAAACCAAATTTACCTTACGGCAAGAGGAACATTCTGCTCGCCAACCGCACTCAGTAAAGCCGAGAAATGAATCAACCAATCCACGCGATGATTGACGACAATTTTTTGCAACCCCTGAAAACCGAAATTATTTTCATTATTGTTTTAATACTGCAGTAATCTACTTTAAAATCAAGTATATCCGCGAAGATGTATGGTCCATTATCAATTACTGCCTCACTTGGTTTTATTATGTCGGACAAAATAACATTTTCCTCTCCGTAGTGTTTTCGCAGTAGTTTTGCACATTCCGTCCCCAGTTGTCCCAAGCCACCTAGCGCAACACATTAATATTAATTAAGAATTCTGAAGAGCATCGCAATTTGTACCAGTAATCAAGATCTTCGGTGGCCTTTTGGTGCGTGTGTGCTCTAATCGTTTGAAAAATTTCTGATCCTTAATTTTTTTGGAATTGTTCAGTGCAGTGGAAATGCACTTTTTTATTGAATTATTCAACATCACTTCAAGATCAATTCACTATTTAATAAAGAAACTAACTAGTCGTTCCGTTTTAGTTTAATCATCGGTTTCCGTTTCTTATAGAGAAATAAAAGCGAACATGCGGCGGCGGCGGCGACGGCGTATTTCGCTCTCTAGTTCAAGGTAAATGTATTTTCTAAAGCACTATTTTCTGAATAAACTTTGAGTGAAATTGGGGAAACATACGTTCCTATTTCGATCCGGACTACTCCAAGAGTTAAAGAAAACTGCCGTCAAGTAAGAACTTGGTTTGTCCGTAGGCTTAAGTTTTTTGATATGCAGGGTGGTGGTGAAAAAAAATCTGCGGACACATCTGAGAAAATATAATGTAGTTCACAATTTAAGAGGAAAATATTTTGATGATCTTTCATTAACCCTCTTCGTTATAACATAATTGATAATAATTGGCACTCCACAAAGGCAAATTGCAAGAGTAATTAAATTAAATTAACAATAAAAATTAATAAAATAATTTAATAAAAAATTCGTTAAAGAGCCAAATCTTCATTTCGTATTTTTCTCTTAGAAATTGTGTCCTTCATGTAAAAGGCTTTCCCATTTAAAAGGTTACGTTGATCTTTAAACTGTCGAATTGCTACGAACTGCGAAAAAAAACAGAAAATAAGATTTAGTTTTCGTAATTTTTTTAAAACAAAAAGTTTTGTTTTGTCAAAAAAGTATATTTTTAAGATACATATGAATGTACCGGATGTGTGTGATTTATAAATTTTGTGATGATGTTATCGAAAATCCTTTTGCATATTTGTTGTTAGTTCTCTGCTATTCGAAATTTATATTTGTAAAAGTGTTTGGCATTTCCACAACATACTCGTGTTTGCGGAAGTAATTTTTAGCACATGTGACAACTACTGCGGTAATTTTTCGTTATTTTCTAAACTTTGTTTTCGAAGTAATAAAATAAATATTAATGAATAAAAATGTATTTTACTTAATCATGCTGAGTATTTCCTTGCAAATTGCATTCATATAAGATTATTTATTTATTAGTATTACATTATTTATTTATTAGTATTTTATAATAATTTAATATATCAAAATATAAAAAAAATTATAGCTAACTTAATCTAGTTGCAGTTTTTATTTATACTTTTATTTTCACATACTCGATACACTTCTTTTTAAAAATCCCTAAGTTTGTTTCAGATTTAATGTCAATTGGTAATTCATTAAACAATTGGAGACCCTTATGAAATATTGTCTTCTGCGTATGTACTGATCTTTGAAAATTTAGCCTAAAATTATTTGCATTTCTTAAATTGTACGGTTGCACATCTCCCACGTATTTGATCTCCTTTACTAAGTACTCTGGGGCCACTCCTCCTGTGAAAAAATTTGCTTTTTTTTCATATTTTTTTTTACAAATAAACCGCCTTATTTCTGTTTTCTTCCATCACACAGTGGTTCAAAATGCCGAAAAGGTGGCCAAAAGTCCCTAAAATCGATCTTTGATTTGGGGACTTTTTGGTTCTAGTTATGTAGGTTGGTACCTAAGATATTAGAAAAAGCGCTTTATAACGGTCAAACTTGCATGGGGGCTCTCGGGAGCCATTGTTAGTAAGTACTTTTAAACGTTATTTCATATTGGCAATCACTTTTCTTAATTACTTTAGTAATGTACCATTCAAAACAAGTTTTTTATAACTTCCCGTTGTAAACGTCAATGTTTAAAATTACATTACTCAAAAGTCCCACGACATCCCACTCTCTTCTAACAAGTTTTGTCGCATTCTTGATCCTTCTCTATAATTTGGAAGTCTCAAAAGTTGCCCCAGTTTGCCCCGATTTGTTTAATTTAAATAAAATTGCATAAAATTCTGGCCATTTTATAAGAATATTTTGTTTTTTAAATTTTGAGTAGCAATTTGTAATCAGCAGACTCGAAATACTCTCCATACCAAATTTCATAAAAATCTGACCAATTTATAAAAATTTTGTCCGCCATATTGGATTCGCCATTTTGTTTTTTTTTTTGAGTGAAGATTCGTATCAGCGACCTCAAAATACTATTTGTACGTAATTTCATATACAACTTGAATAACGTCTACATATTTTGGCCACCTTTTCGGGATTTGGAACCACTATGCATCGTACCCTATTGTTTTTATTAATGAAATGAAAGCCGCATTCCTTACGATTACAAAGATGCCCTATTTGTGGAAATCGGCCGTTCTTTCATTATCTTTTTATTCTAAACTACTTTTTTCCCAAAAACCAAAATTCAAAACGCCCTATCGAAAACGAATAATAATAAGAATCTACAAAATGATCATACGGACAGTAGTTAGGTTTGTGGAGCATGGAGTATATTTCAGAAATTTTGCAGATAAGATGAATATATTAAGGTGAAAGTTCTCCAAAGAATATATACGGCCCAGTCAATGAAGATAATAAATGGAGAATACGCTATAATCAGGAATTTATTGTATGACTTGCTAGAATTGGTTGTAGTTTGTAGAGCCATCGAAGAAGAAGATATTTTATTAGGATGTTGACTGATTTGAAAATTCTGTGCTTGTAAAATAAAATTGTCTTTATAGTGTGTCGTCCCAGGTTTTAATTTTAAAATACTTAGTTACGTTTTGAATTAAAACAAATTGCCTCATAATATTAAGGAATAAAATAATCGATGATTTTCGCCCCGTTGCTTCTCAACACGAGTTACGTGGCCGTGAGGATAGGAGCAGTACCGAAAGTCCCGTTAAAGATGCAAACTTTGGCAACTAATACAAGAAATCTACAAATAACCCAATGTTATTTTTGCACTAATTGCAAGCAGGAAACAAAAAATATAGTGATATAAGATAAAAATGTAAAAAAATAGCGTTTTTGTTTTTGATGTGAATACGTCTGTAAGTTTGCTTCCATGACAAAAAACCGATGATAACGAAATTATGGCATACAGTTTTGAGTTGCAGCTCAAAAACTAATGTTCATATCGAAAAACGAAATATACCATGACGTAGATGAAGAATCAAAGCATTTTATTGTTTACTTTTAACTTCCCCGATATCAATGACAATTAAGCTTTTATACGCTTTATGTTAGCTTCATCTGTATTGCGTGTGGTAAGTAAACAAATCTTTCAACTTGATTTCGACCCACTTCCAAATAACCGATAAACTTCAAATTTTGCCCAAATGTATAGTTCGGGTGGCAATGCTATCTGACCATTTTGTAAAAAAGATGGCGGTTCCAAGATGGCGGTTCCAAGAAGGCGGTTCCAAGAAGGCGGTTCCAAGATGGCGCCCGAATTTTGCAATTGTGCTCCCCGACATGGGTATCAAATGAAAGGGTATGACCAGTAGAATACAATTAGAAGTACCCCGAAAACTGGAACATATTCGGTGACGAAAAGGTCTCACGTGTCGGCGAATATGTCACCAATGGGTTATAACTAAGCAGTCTAAGTTAAGGTGTCATATCTCGCATCTGAGAAACCGTGGGTGCGAGGCAGGCTACTATACATTTCTTCTTTTCCTCCACTTTATCATTATCCACTGGTTGTTGTTTTTTCTAACTTGGCAATGAAATTGGTTTCCTTTGTCCACCGAAATTAAACAATTGTTGAAATATTATTGGATTGTCTCCTTTTGCAAAAGGAGTACGAAGTACTGTCTCTTTTCTAACAAAACTCGCTCCTCAATTCCTACCGCTTCAGTGGGCGGTCTAGAAATGACGGCAAAGCCATCTCTCAATATCCTAGGCATAACATTAACCGAAGATCTGCGTTGGAATAATCATATATTCCAAATTGCTACACAAGCTTCACAATGCTTGGGATTCCCCAAAAGATGCAGTTTCCTCCTTCAGCCGTCGACCAGGGCTATAATTTACAAATCCTACATTCGGCCCCGCAAAAATGCGCCCTCCTACTCATTGGCGACGGCACCATTTGCTTCACAATTGATTCATTAAGCCACCGCAGGAATGAAGCAGTTCTGGTGAAATTCTACCGCATCTACCACAACGACTGTTTCACTGAAATATATAACCTCCTGTTTTTCCCGCAACACAAGACTAGCCCTTTCGGCTCATCCCCACTGTCTACAGCCCTTATTTTCACGCACACATCAGTCTAGAAATTCGTTCTTTTCGAGAACAACTCGACTGTGGTACAACCTCCCACAGTCAGTATTCCCGAACTCATACAAAATCCAAGAGTTCAAACGCAGGGTTCATCGCCATCTTCTCATGTACCCCCACCCTCCCCTTAACCTGTCTTATCCTTTCTCTATCCTTCAGCTAAGCTTACTACCAGACATGTGACCATGACGTGAACGACATGACGGAATGGTAGTACAAAGGGTGACGCCTGAGCTTAGACTTACACATAAAAAAAAAATTGCCATTTGTTATTCTTCTATTTTTATTTCTTCACAAAATGGAAATTATATTCTATAACACAATTAACAAGATTTTAGCAGGATTAAGATCTTTGGCTTCCACAATAAAAGAGACCCTAGATCTGATACTGAGTGACTTGGGAGAAATTTTATGAACCTTGCATCACCCCACACTCATTTCGCCAAGTATTTACAAGTTTTTCTTAACTTTTTCCATGATTAAATACCTTTAGTTTTCTAAATAAAAAGCTTACAATATGTACAAAAATTTGTGTGTTATTACTAATGGCTCTAGTATTCCACAAAAAAAAGAAAAAATAGAACAATGAGGCTGTGGAATAATCTCCCCCAATCAGTTTTCCCGGACTCATACAACACCCAAGAGTTCAAATGTAAGGTTCATCGCCACCTGCTCCAATGCCCCCAGACCTCCTTTGATCTATCATATTCTCTTCTCTCTTTCAAACCAAGCTTGCTACTAGACATTGCACCATGACCTGAACGACATGACAGACTGGTAGTACAAAGAAAGGGTGATTCCTCAGCTTGGTTTTCCCACATAAAAAAAAGGTCTCTCAATTGTTATAAATCTTTCTTTATTTGTTTCTTAATATGATAATCATTATTAACCATTATTGCCATGTATTGTTTAATTTCTTAATATCTTTAGCATTGCTAGGAAGAACGCTTTAAAGATTTTTTTACGTAAACAATTACAAAGCTTATACATCCGCATTGTGAAAAGTAAGAACGAAGTTTAATGAATTTAAAATATTCTTGCATATACTATATTTAAGTGACATCCATATTTCCTTCTACACCCAGTATTTATACGGTTGCAAGCCAAATAGGAATTCGCTTTCACTTTTCAAACAAGAAACTTTTTATAGCGCGCATTTCAGTTGCCTTAATTTCATCTATAAATAAATTTTGCACGTTTCGCTATACTAGAAGATGGACCATAATTCAGGCACTTGGCAATAAATCATCATTTTTTTCGCTGCGCCAGACCATCACGCGATGTTCTGACGTAGTTTGTTTGTGACACACCTCCTAAACAATCGTAGAAGATTAAGTGGCATTTAGAAGGGGCCTTCTATTTGCATGAACCGTTGTATAAAATTCAACTAGCTTTTTTCTCCATTTAATTAAGATTTTTCTATGTATTTTCAAATAATAATAAATACAAATTTATTTATTAAACACATTAAAAGCTTTCTAGAATATGTGTTCAAAGCTGACTGGATTATTTTTAGAAAATATAAATAAGTTCGGTTTCTTGAGGAATATATTTTTGACATAGAAACACATTAATCATTTGAAACTTGAAAAATATATATTAATTTCCTGAACGAAAGTGAGAATTTCTAAGATATTTTTATACTCATTTTCGATTGTGTATAAGCAAATGAGACAAAAACAATTAGAAACAGGATATCTTTTATACTTATGTTTCAAATAGTGTGTTTTGAGTAATCCTCAAAACTCAGTCCTCATCAATGGAGAAGTATATGCTAAAGGCTGAAATTTTATATTAAACCAGTTCTTGGACGTGTTAAGTGCTTTTTTACTATGAATGGTATTAGAAATTTTCGCATTTTGTTAGTCCACAACATTTATATGTATAAAATAGTCATGGGTTGTTGTAGCATGTACACTGTAAAAAATTTCTATGGTAATTTTACAAAAAAATACTGGTTTATTCACAAGCAGTTTTGTAAATTTGCAATATATATTATTAGGAGTATTCCTATTGTAAATTTCCAAAACTTTTGTATTGTAACTTTTTACCAGAGAGAGGAACAGGGAAAAACGTATAGGTCAAGATTCCCGCCCTGTGCCAATGTGCTTGGCCCTGCTTGAAATATTTTCCAGCGCCAAATTTTATTCCTAGTTTACCTATACATAAAAAAATAGCATTTTACTCACCATGCCTTGTTAAGCATGTGCGTGAGGCAACGTCTATCAAAATTTCTTGGCTGTTACAATAACTGCCCCGACTCTGATCAAAGTCAAAAGACTGGCCTTAACTTAAAAACAATTGGGTATACAGGGTGTACACCTTTAACCTTGCAAAGCGGCCGGCTGTGGATAGGTTTTGGATAGACGAACAAAAAATCGTATTGGGGGGGGAGGCGTAAATCTTAACGCTTAGCAGCTAGGGCGTTTTGAAGTTTTTTTGGTAGAGGTTTAAATATCACCCTGTATTTTTGTAACCCTTTGAGCTATTTTCATGAATACGATATCAGTGTACGCAGAATACTCCCACCTATCTAAAACTGTCAAAATCAAGGTTCTACCCTATTAACTTCCAGAGCAATGAGTCATCAAAGTCAAAATATCGTTTTTTTAACTAAAATTTCAACTTAAACCACCTTTTTTGGTTTCAAAATGTAGATATCGACGCCAGCTTTCGAATGCAATAAAAAAGATATTTTTTTAGTGTAAGTTTTGTTACTTTTTTTTACATTTGTTTATAACTCAAATAACAACAAATGCATTTTTTCGGCCATTTTGAAAAATAAATTTAAAATGTTTTATCAGATCTGGTAGAGAGTTTTGGGACCTTTAATTTAAAAAAAAGAGTTCATTTTTGTTATCGTAAACCCGAGATATTTAACTTTTCGCCGTTTGGCCAATTGTTAATTAACAAGTCCAGAGCTACAATTTGGACTATATCATTTTGAAACCTATTCATTTCATGTGATAAATTCAAAAAAATTTAAGTTTTATGGAAACTTTTTTACAAGCAATATAACTTATTTACAAGCAAAATAATCTGTGAAAACTGCTCCACTATGCGAAGCCGAGTGCAACAACACATGATTATAATTTTAATATGCAAAAAATGTCAAAAAATTCCAATGTCGAAACTTAAATATCTCGAGTTCACGTTAACCAAAATGAATCTCCTTTTTTTAAATTAAAGGTCCCAAAATTCTCTACCAGATCTGATAAAAAATGGCCGAAAAAATGCAATTGGTATTATTTGAGTTATAAAGAAATGAAAAAAAAGTAGCCAAAATTATATTTTTTAATTTAATTGCAATTGGTGGCATCGAGACCTACATTTTGAGAAAAGGAAATTTTCATTTTGGACTTAATGGCATAAAATGACAGGCATTTCAAATTTTAGATAACAATTGCAATTTTGGCCAATGGGTTCAATATTTTGACACCAACTTTTCAGGTCTTTTTATTACATCAGAAAGTATATTTGGTGAAAGTTGGAAGCAGATTGGTCTTGGGCACTAAAATGAAAAACTACTGCTTTTTCCTGGTTTTTTCAGTTTTGTAGGTTATGTATGTACTTCAGAGACTTGAAACTAATGAGGATTTACTGGAAATTTTATTACGAAGAGACTGGTATTTAGTTTGCCTCGATCCGACTTATAGAACCGGAGTAATTTACATTTTAAGATCGAAAAACGCGGTAAAAAAAACTTGAATTGTTTATAACAAACGTAGCACAATTTTCACGAGGTTCAAAACTTAGGAATATACTGCTGGTGATACCCCGAACAGAATAAAATCATAATCTTGCTGTTACCAGACTATACCTTTTTTTTCCCTTTTTTGGCCTTTTTTTACTGCACTATAAGAAATATTGTAATTTTCCTACTTATAGTCCGCTCAAATTAGGAAAAATTAAAGAAATTTTCCCCACAGCTATGAGACCGGTGCCAAATCAAGGACTTCAGTCGTCTAAACATGATTTTCACAACCCGCAGTTCGAAAAAGGGGTTGTTTTTGAGAAATATACAAATACATGATGGTTTTCGCCTTTTTTCTATTTTGAGGAGAAACTATGCATTTTGGTGAAAATATCAATAGAGCAAAGTTGTAGGGATTAAAATTACCTACAAATTTTGTCTTCACTGTTTCTTTGAATTCCGTATAGTTTCGCCGCTAGAGGCCGTTTTGCGCCTTTTTAGATTTTGCGCCAAAATTATGATTTTGTATGAAAAATTAAATGAGATCAAAGGAGTAGTTGCAGTTTTTCAACGGCTTTTCTTTGGTCGCTTTGAATCTGAAAAAGGCGCAAAACGGTCTCTAGCGGCGAAACTATACGGAATTTAAAGAAACAGTGCAGACAAAATTTTTAGGTAATTTTAATCCCTACAACTTTGCTCTATTGATATTTTCACCAAAATGCATAGTTTCTCCTTAAAATAGAAGAAAAGGCGAAAACCATCATGTATTTGTATATTTCTCAAAAACAACCCTTTTTTCGAACTGCGGGTTGTGAAAATCATGTTTAGACAACCCAAATCCTTCATTTGGCACCGGTCTTATAGCTGTGGGGAAAATTTCTGAAAAACAGCGATTTTTTGACTAATTTGAACGGACTAATAAACGATTTAGAAAAATACACAACATTGTGTAAAATATACGTAACATTCATGTAATCAACATTTACGTTATGCAGTATTGGAGATTCTCAATTTATTTATGTTAAGTTACATAATTTATAGTAAAATTAAAATAATTGTGTAGTGTAGTAGTTTTACACTTTCCTGGAGGAGCCCTAAGGCACTAACTCCTATGGAGCAGCTATACAAGCGTTTACTCCGAATTATAATGGAGTAGCTCAAAAGCTTAACTCCTGGGTTATTTTAGGGAAGTCTTGGCTTCCCACTCAAACGTCTGTTTATCGACGACTGAATTTTAATTAATCAATTTACTCTATTTATACAAAATTATCTTATACATCTATTCTATTCTAAGTATAATTGTCATTATTCCCACTTTAGGTAAATTGCCATGGGTCAGCAATTTGTACGCACCGGGCCTCAAGAATTTGATGCACCCGTCTGGACCTATTTACATTTTTACTCGAACGGGGAATTTGTTAAAATAAAAGCTCGTGCGTGTGACCCGTTAAAGAATTTACCTAAGGTGGAAAAATGTGATTTTGGAAATATGGAAATGTATTATGGGAAAGAGTGGATCACACCGTCCCCCTCAAAGAAAAAAAAATGTTATATATTTGTTTTTGGATATGTTCTACATACATATGTATGTATCCTACGTTACTTATGAATTTATAGTTAATTATAGCTACTTTTATTTCAGTATTTATATTATTTTTTTTTTTGATTTCTAAATATGATTTAGGTATATACTATGTACCTATAGCTAGTTATAAATTGCAATTTATTATAAATGTACTTTTATCTTTTAATTTTTCTTAACCTATTCTTGTGTACTGTCATTAACTTTTTATTTTTATCCTCTATAGTACAGTTTACTTTATCTATTGACTTAACTTTGTAAGGTCCGCTGAATAGAGGGCCTAGCTTTCTTCTATTTTGTACTGATAATAGGACCTTGTCACCTACTTTTAGCAATATCGGCCTGCAATCAAGATCACTGGTTTGTTTTCTAAGTCCTTTAGACGATTCCAGGTGCTGTTTTGCTTTAATTATTGCTTGCTGCCAGCTGCAGTCTGAATTTAGTATTTCATATCGCGATTTGTAATTTTACTGTACATTGACACTCTGAATTAACATATTTTTTTCACAGTGTAGAAGAAAAATAAAATTTTATCGCGCTGATTTAAAGATTTTTTAATGAGGGAAAAGAGAGGAGGGTTTAGGGCAACGGTTAATATACCAATTCCTAGTATAATCTGTAAACCTAGTGTCTATTGGTTTAAGTAGACCATCCATGCGCCATATTCGTGGCCCCTGCCAAGGTTATTTGGAAGGACTGTGGGAGTCTCCTCTCCCACAGGGTCCTGATTAGGTCATCGTTCACTGCTGTGGACCCGCCAGCGGTAAGAGCCTGGAGGATTTCCGAAAGCTTTCGGCCTCCAGGCTCTTGCACTGACAACAGCTGCTCGAATCGGCGTTTTTCTGACATGTAGTATTGAAATGGTGAAGTGAATGCAACTTTAGCACGAGCACGAAATAGGTTCTGGATTATAAAAGCGCTAAAAGTTAAAGCTATAGTAAAAGCTATAGTTGCGTAATATGTCAGCGTTATCGTGTGAAGCCAGCGTTGCAGTTATTTGCCCCTTTACGTAGAGAAAGACTAAGTGCATCGAGGCCATTCGAAACTACCGGACTGGATTTTGCGGGCCCTCTGTATGTGCAATAAATAAATATAAAAATAAAACTATAAGAATTTAAACTGAAATATACACTACGACAGAACAATTAAAACTTTTGCACAAACACATCCCCTTCGTAAGCATGAACGTAGCCAATCGTAGCTTTCATCAAGTAAGAATATCTCGAGCTTGTATTACTTTATTCAAATGCAAACTATGTATTCCAAACCTAAAAAACCTGCGATGTTAATATTAAGTTGAGCTTCTTATAACTAATCTAGGAATGATCATGAAGCAAGGTGTTTTTTGAAAACCTTCTATTTTGATTTGATAGTTTGCAGATTCACATTTATAATAGAACGATAGTGATCCGATCCTAGTTATGCAAGTCTGCCTTCCGTATTTTTTATTTGGATTGACTCATTGCCAAATTGTTTGTTGATGTTGTATCTTCCTGGATTTATCAGCATACACTTGTTTGAAAATAATTCCCGGTAATTTTAAATCACTCTTTAAATATTCAACCTTCATACTGATTACATATCAAGCAACATATTGATAGAGTAATGCAATTAATAAAACACGAAACTAGTTCAATGCCAGCACCAGCACCAAGTCTAGTGACATCAATTTTGAAAATTACAATTTTCCACTACCGGCGATATGGATTTATGCAAAAGCTTCAGTAAAGAAAGAAAGACAGACACCGTCACCGTAAAATAAATTCGATACAAGTGAGCTCTTTACCTAAAGACTGAAATGTTTAACCTCGGTTTTTTGAGAGTATGTCCAAGTACCATTTCCAGTCTGATCAAGTCAGATGCTAGCATACATTTTGATGATAACTGACCGTGACGTCTGACGATCTCTTGGCCGATGTGCCATTGCATAGGACAGAATTCTAGAATTTGTGTGCAAATGATTTTCATCTTTAATTCAAAGTAAAACTTTTTGCGGGCCCCCTTCATATGGAGTGAACCCACAGCACGCCATGTGCAACGAAGCATTGATAAATTTTATGTAATTTTCGTGTAATTTAAATGTAAAGTGGTGAAAATTTTCTGCCAAAAAATTTTGAAAGTGAAGTAGCCTAATGAATGTTTAGAGCCAACTGATTTCAATTCTTAAATAATGCATCTTTTGAATTTTGGTTGCTAAATGTAATTAGCGTTCACTTTATGATAGTAACTTGAAATTTGGTGCCTAGGTAAGTTTTTACCTAGTTATAAAGTGGGATGGCTTGCTACGCCAACTGATTATATTTATTGCAATTGCAATCTTAACAGATTACCGTTTTTTGTTTTTGATTTAACGTAATTGCGAAAAAAATGTGAATTGCCCTAGTTGGTGTTAGGGTAGAGTTCTAGAGAAGAAACAAGATATTTTTAAATGACACACTTTTCAATGCCTAATTAAAATTCTAGGATGTGTGTGCAAATCCTATATACGAATGTAATTAAAATTATCAAGGCAAACGGTAGTTTGCCGAGTTCGTAAGGCAAACTACATACTAAAGCCTTATTTACCCCTAAACATGGCGAACAAGGTGTTTTTGATAAACTTTATGAGAGTTATCATCTTTTTATAAGCAATATAAGTATATTTTTCATTTGTAGCCGACAACCACAACATAAATAATTTATTATAAGTGTTTTTCCTATCCTTCTTCGTTTTATTTATTTTTACATTTTTTACATTTCAAAATGAACATTTTTCTCCTTCAATCTAGTTACTAATCAAAAGTGGTTACTCAAAACTATAATATCAGATGGCGTTATAAGTTATTTCAATTGTTCAATCAATGAGTATTAAAAATGAGCAAAATATATAAAAAGGTTTGAGACTTTAATAAATAAAGTTAAAGTCGAAAGTGACTATTCGCATCTCGCACTGTAAGGAGTTCGGCATATCCAATAACCTAACACGACTATGTGTTGACCATGACCAATATGTGACAAGTCAAGTAAAGGTATCCGGAACACTGTCCGATGTTCTAGAGAAAAATCCTTCGTGAAATGGTTGCCTCCTTATGTAAGGAAGGACGATATCGGAGACTATACAACGACGAAATCTACGAACGCTATCGCGACATAGAAGTTGTAAAGAACATAAAGCTCGGAAGGCTCCCGGTGGAGAAGAAGAAGAACCCGTATATATTTAGCTTGTTGTGGAAAACATATAGCTCTGCCTACAAGTAATTGTTTGATGTTGGTGTATATTTAATGCGTAGTTTTTGGTTAAAGACCTTATGCGAATCCACAGGTTCTGAAGTAGGTACAGAAAGCGAATCTTACTCATAAAATTTTCGATGTGTTGGCTCAAATGGAGTTTTGTATCTGCCAGCTCTGCCAACCTGACAGGTACAATGAAAGATACAACGCACATCAAACTAAAAACCAATAGTGACATCGACAACGCCCTGCGTTACCTAACAGAAACTATCACATTTTCAGAATAAGCAACCCCACCAGAATAAACAAAGGAGGATAGATTCGCCGATAAAACAGGTCAATACTGCAATTACTCCGCGCCAAGAGGAAAGCTCGATCAGAATGGCAAAAAACAAGATCCCCAGAGCCAAGAAGTCCTGAATAAAGCCAACAAACGACTCAAACACGCCCTAGGCAATGACAAAAACAGCAAAATCCTTGTAGCTGGCTTGGATCACTACGTCGATTCGCCCTACTCAATCTGGAAGATCACTAAAAGAATAAAAAAACCAATGCAAGTTGAATCCCCAATCAGGGATTCCAAAGACAACCGGATAACTGATAACGCCAGCAAAGCCGAGGCGTCGCGCTCCATCTAGCCAACGTATTCACTCCAAAAAAACTCACTTCTTCCCACCCCAGCACCCAACCCACAAACCTACAACCCCGCACCGCCGCAATAATTAAGAGGATAAACGAAATCAACAATAACAAAGCCCCTGGTCATGATCTACTAACTGACAAACTCCTCAAGGAAACACAACAAAAAATCTGCAATTCTTCAGAGCGTAGGACTGCGAAATCGGACCACCGAATTTGTAGGACAATGTGGCCATATTAATGTACCCCCAAGTACTAACCAACAGTCAAAAAATCAGCTTGTTACTAGTAGTTATTTATGAGCTAGTTACGTGCAAACTTTGGGGGTGGGCGACCCTTCGGTTGGACCATCAATTTTTTAATACAAACTTTTTTTGAGTTCTTTATTACATTATCTCTTGATTTAACTAACAAACAAAAAGTTACTAATAAAATTTTAGCCATAACCATCACCCACATCTTTAACGCCCAACCGTTTCATTAGGAACCACTATCGAGAATTTTTGCAAGAACAAAAGTTGTTCGTTTCCTTAAAAGGAAGCTACTCACGAAATTTCAGCTTCTTGAAAACCGGTAAAATACAAAAAGACAGCCTCAGCAACCCCTAGCCTATAAAGGCTGGAGTTCCACAGGGCAGCGTTCTTGGACCGATACTCTACCTAATCTCTACAGCGTAGCTACCTCTAAATAAAAACTTCCTAACCACCACTTTCGCAGATGACACCTCTTCTCCTCACACGTAGAAACCTAACAACAGCTAAAAGAGTTCTGCAAGAATACACTAACGACATTAGCGAGTGGACCCCAAAGTGGAAAATCAAAATAAATGAATCGAAGACAGAATAGATTTCAATTTTTCAATTTTTTGCCTTTTTTTCATAGTTGGCAAAAGGCAAAAATTTAAAAGTTGAAATTTTTTAGTTTTTTCAAAGTCCTAAAATAGACATTTTAAATAAAATAACGAAGTATTGCGTATGCTCACAAGAAAGTACATAAAAAGCTTACAATTTAAAAAAAAAATTTTACCGTGCGATGATTTTTCGAAAACTGCCAATTGTTGCCGTAAAAATCGAATTTTTTTTTGAATTTCAACCAAGTATTTATAGCATCAAAGTACATCTTTTCTCCAATTTTTATTAAAATCCGACCTTTTTCCCGTTATTTATTGCATTTTTAGTAAAATAAAACAAAATTTCATACATTTTGGTGTTTTGAGGTTAGGATTCATTTTTAAAGTATTTATACCGAATCAGTTCAATAGTCTATTCATTCACGAGTATTTTCCAATTTTTTTTATTTTTCTACGACAAACAGAACTGGAGAAATTAAAAAAATAGTGTAGCAATGCACTCAAAATGCATCAAAAATGGACATTTATGCAATTTTCTTGTGCAGCACAGGACATTGCAGACATTTTTTTTTCGCTTTATCTTAACATATGTAAAGAAAAAAAAATCCAACTTGCCAACTACATCATAACTTCGCTTTTTTTTGTTTAATTTCCCCTCTACTACTAATAGCCTAGGATATGTAACTTAAAATTTAAAATGAATCAACCGTCGAGTTTCTCAACGTGATAAATAGCCAAAAAATAGTAGTAATCGAGGAAAAATAATTTGGACGAAATCCGGCTTGGGCAAGGTTGTTAAAAAAATTCATTAAGTGGCCAAAAAGTGGTATTTCCATGTTTAAGCAGTGAAAAAAATTTTTTTTGCAAAAACAAAAAATACCACGTTGTAGTGCTTAAAAAAACGAAGAAATTGAGCCTTATAAAATTTAAATCGGTTGCAAATTGTTTGCAGAAAAAATTAAAAACGGCGAAAAAGTGTCGTTTTCCACTATTTAATTACCGGGCCCCATTTCATCGTAGGGACTTTTTACAAGGCTTAAAATGTAGCATTTTGATACTTCTACAAGTAAAAAAATTTTCGTTAAAAAATAATCATTACATTTTGCGTTATTAGCAATAATGTAAAAACAGGGACTTTAGTAATATCGCTCCCATTTGGCTAATAATGGTCCTAGGGCGATTTTTCAAACGGCTATTTGTTCGCGAAGATTTTCTCTACAAATCGTATATAATGAGAAGTATATCATGAAGGGGTAAGTTCCATAAAAATGCCCCTGAAAAAACGCCTTTTTACGCTCCGAGCGCTCGGAATCAGGAGCGGCGGAGAGAGTGGGGGAAACCTCTCGCAGTATGGTAATTGTTACACGGGATATGTTAAAAAAAATTATTTATGTATTAATAGTTATTATCACGTTTCAATAAAATTACTTAATTTTCATTTACTTTTGTATATTAACACGTATTTCAATAATTATATTAATCATCATCATCACCCAAGCCTTCATTCATTTGTTCCGGTTCTGTTTCAGTATCTTGAGTTTCTGTATTTGCAAGCAACTCATGTAACTCATTAACCTGGTCAGTTTAAAAGGAGTAATTTTGAAACCTAAAAACACCAATACAATATCAAGTCAAACTTTGCATCATAATATTCTAGTTCGCTTTGCATTTTGTGTCCCATTTTTTTGCAAAATATTACTTCAAAAACTTTAAATGCGTTTTCTGACAAATTCATAAATTTGCACTTACGTTTGGTATATTTTACATTTTATTTCAGTGGGCAGGCAGCGTTATTCACTGCTTACAAGCGTGGTATTAATTTTCCAGGGCATTGTGACATATGACGAGCAAGGTATGCTTTTTTTTTAAATTAATCTTCGCTTATTTGTAATTACAATTTTCTCTTGATTTGCAACTACTTCTTTATTTCAGAATGGATAACGAACCCGACAAGTGTTTTCTCTGCGATAAGAATATTTTGACAAATGAAGTAAAAGTTATTATAAAACAGGCCGGCATTGCGAAGCTTATTGAGTCGAGTAAGTACCGAAAGGATGAGAAGGATCTTCTTCTGCGGAAGTACAATGCCATCAGTACTCACAGCAGCTGCCAGTGCATGTATAATTCTTCAACATCCTTACAGAGGTACATCGACAACAAACGGGCGAAGGCAACAAAAAAACGGCGATCATGTGATGATAATCGGGACTTCAATTTTCTACAGTCTTGCCTCTTCTGTGGTGCTGATGCTTCCGAAGAGTACATCAACATGACTAAAAAACATCCAGGTAGGCATTTGCAAGTTCGTAAAGTAACGAAAGTAACAACAAAGCAGACTATTACTGATTTTCTGAGCACGAACAAGGACGAAAGTGTTCCAGATATATTAGCGAGATTGCGACACGTTAATAGTCTAGTAGACGTGGGAGCGAGATATCATATAAAGTGTTATGATAAATATCGTAATAGTACTTGCCAAAACAAATTACGGGGCGGTGTCGAAAAGTTTGCCATTAAGGAGCGATCGAGTTTGTTGTGGACAAAATCTCCAATAATCGAGAAGAGTGCCAATTCTCACTAAAGAGTATTCTTACAGAGTACGAGGGTGAAGATGCCATTAATATTTATTACATAAAAGAAAAATTATCAGAGATTTTTCAAGACGTGATAATAATAATACATGTAACCATTATGTAATTTTTCTACAAATAAATAACTATTAATACATAAATAATTTTTTTTAACATATCCCGTGTAACAATTACCATACTGCGAGAGGTTTCCCCCACTCTCTCCGCCGCTCCTGATTCCGAGCGCTCGGAGCGTAAAAAGGCGTTTTTTCAGGGGCATTTTTATGGCACTTACCCCTTCATGATATACTTCTCATTATATACGATTTGTAGAGAAAATCTTCGCGAACAAATAGCCGTTTGAAAAATCGCCCTAGGACCATTATTAGCCAAATGGGAGCGATATTACTAAAGTCCCTGTTTTTACATTATTGCTAATAACGCAAAATGTAATGATTATTTTTTAACGAAAATTTTTTTACTTGTAGAAGTATCAAAATGCTACATTTTAAGCCTTGTAAAAAGTCCCTACGATGAAATGGGGCCCGGTAATTAAATAGTGGAAAACGACACTTTTTCGCCGTTTTTAATTTTTTCTGCAAACAATTTGCAACCGATTTAAATTTTATAAGGCTCAATTTCTTCGTTTTTTTAAGCACTACAACGTGGTATTTTTTGTTTTTGCAAAAAAAGTTTTTTTCACTGCTTAAACATGGAAATACCACTTTTTGGCCACTTAATGAATTTTTTTAACAACCTTGCCCAAGCCGGATTTCGTCCAAATTATTTTTCCTCGATTACTACTGTTTTTTGGCTATTTATCACGTTGAGAAACTCGACGGTTGATTTATTTTAAAAAACAGCTATAAAATCCGTATATATCCTAGCCTATAAGCGATTTTTTTCAAAAAATTAAAAACCAAAAAAAATTAAATAAAAAACAGCAATATTATGATTGGATATTGTAAAGTGAGTCTTAGATCATACGTAAAAAATTCAGAACCAACATGGGAGCTCTTTTTTGGCGCTGCAACAAATTTCATTTGCAAAAACTATTTGACCGACAGTGATCGGGTTTTGGATATAAGTTAAACAAACCTTAATTCCAGAATTACATTGAAAAATAATGGTATTTTCTTTTGTTGGCATAACTATAAAGTGAGGATACGGTTTTTCGCAGCTTTCGGCTATTTTGCAATGCAAAAATTCAAATTTCAAAAATCAAACTTACGCTAAGTGTTAGCAAATCCAATAACGAACAAAACACATCCAACAAACTTTTCGCCTAGAAGCCTTCGTTAAAAGATATTTATCAAAAAAGGTAAAAAAACAAAGAGTTTTTCGTGAATTTTTCAGTTTTTTGGGCTCTCATACATTTTCCAGGAGTTTTCATGTTTGCGCACCGTCTAGATATAGTTGGGGATGTCATTTCTGAGCAATTCCACCAAAAAAGTCCGTTACATCAAGGCAAAACCACTAGAAATGCTCCAGCGGCGACTATATGACTATATCTTCAATGCGATAAGCTATTGTTTGGTGGAACCTTATTAAAATACTTTAAATATTTTGTCAAACACTAAGCCTTGTTATGAGGCATTGCGCAATTTTTGTCATTCAACAATTTTAGATAGAATAACAAAATTGTGTCAATTTTTTTTTGGAAAATTATTAAAAAAACAAAACATAATGAAATTTATGTTCAGAAATAATTTTATACAAAACGAAAATAAATTCGCTATACATATAGTAAATTCTACGTTGGTGCAGATTATGTCGTAATGGCGTAACAAAAGAATTGCTTTCTCCTTGGCTTATGAATTGACTTCATGTTGTTCTTCAGTTCGAGGCACCTGTCTCTTGTTCCTGTCGAGTAATTTCACTAACAGGTAAGGCACGGCACAGCAGTTCTTCTTTTCTTAGGTAACTCAGCCTGTGCTCGTTACAGTGGTAACACAAAAACAATTGGAAAACCGAAGAGTGTATTAAGGTAATGCCCCAACTTAAAACTAGTTAGGAGTGAAGACCTTAGAAATGTATTCGAAAAAAATGGAAAGAAAAACTCAAGTCGAATTGTGTTATTTGGTGGGATATGGGTAATAATGTCTGTTGAGGATTCAAGTCACTTTATGACTTCCAGCTAAGGTTTTTGAACTACTTGCGAATAGTATTTTAAAGCACTCCATCGTCGGCGGTTGCACTGTTTACTCGCTAAAAATTTCTTAAGTCCAACGGAAATTGTAGCCTCGAAAGTGAAATTAAGCTGATTAATTAGAATTAGTGATTTATGTAAATTAGTTATATAAAAAATGAGTTTTACTTTTCACCGTTGATGTGTTTTTTGAATAAATATTTGAACTACATTATTGAAAAAAAAACTGCTAATTTTGTGGGAAATGTTTTAATAATCTAGAATTATCAAATTGATTAATAGTGGCAACAAGATTTATAAATATAAAAGTTTAAATAGTGAAAATGTTACGCAGCCGGGAGCACACAATTGGAACGGATTTATGATATTTTAGGTAATTTAAAAATAAAAAATTGTTACAATATGATAATAAAATGTGAAATTATTCGAATAAAAGCTTAAAGTTTGAATTTCAAAACGAAACTGGAAGGATTGGTAATAAAGTTTGTCAATGTTGGAAAGTCTGAATATATTCTATAACATGAATTATTTAATCAATTATTTTTGGGATGTATGTTATTGAGTATTCATTACACTATATTTTCAAAAAATTTTATTAAACACGTTAATAATAAATAAATTAAATAATAAATTTTTAATAATCTGGTTCGCATTGTCCCATCAATATTTCGCCATATAAAACAATCATTTCATATTTGTACGAATGCTGGTATAATTAAAAGTAGGCTTTTTTCATTTTTGGCACACTTTGATAAAATTCGTAGAATGAGATGCTGTGATTAAAAAAAGTCAAGAGCTCGTCACTAATCGCGCCCTTTTGGGCAGACAGTCAATAAGGAATCTATACTGGTTGGTGTCCTTTTTTTAATAAATTAAAGTGTCTTTATTTGAAACTCTGCGATTTTTTTTCGGTTTCGGAATTTTTCGAGAATGTAATAAAATTTCTTGCAAAGTTTTACAAAGTTTTATATTATGGCGATAGTTTAGTTCCAGATGGAACCATCGATCCAATTTCTCAGTTTTATGTCTCTTGACGAAGACCTACAATTAGGTCCGCCACAAAGGGGTGCAATTGGGACGAATTTCCCCGGGCCCCAAGCCAGAGTGGGCCTCGAAAATAGATTAAAACCCAAAAAGTGCAAACCCCATATCCCTGCGTACTAATGCCATAGAACTTATCTAGGGCCTGAAATCCAAGCATGCAGCACTCTAAAATATATGTTATGTTTGTATGGATATGGGTTCTTCTACTCATCATATTTAAATAGTAAACACTATTTTTCTTGCTTTAATTTCCGCAAAGTCGTCGATGACATCTAGCCCAGTCGTCAGAGCCAAATTTAGACCGAAAACTCGCACAAAATGTGATCTCGCTGAAAATTGGTACTTAGGTACTTTTTTGGGTGTAGAAAACGATAAAAAAATCTTTGCTGTGCTAAAGTGTATGCTAAGTTCACAATTTCGAAAACAAATTCGAAAATTTGGTTTTTGCTTCATATATCGAAAAATAAAAAAAAAATTCGAAAAACTAATAGCGCCACGTGAAAGAGCGGAAAATTTCACTAAAATTTATATTATAATTTATTTTAAAAAAAATTGTTTTATTATTATAAAAAATTATTAAAAATAAGAAGAAAATTCGAAAAATCTAAGCGCGCCAAAAAGCTGAATTAAAATTTTCTAGCGAGGCGTTCGGGGAAAAACTAAAGTATCCTTGCCTAAAATGTACGCAAAAATAAAAATAAAAAAAGCATTTTAAAGAGGACACTCTAAGCTTTCTGAGAAAGCCATTAGTTTTTAATTTTTTGTTTTTTTTCTCATAGAAAACTTGACTGGAAGTTATAAGTTGTAAAATTCTCACTGATGTTTATAAAATTGAAGATATATATTAATAGAGGTGTACAAAAAAAAATCCTTGTACATTCATTATCATTAGACATTTACTTTTGATGTAAAAAAATTCAAATGATAAACATTCTAAAATAAGTTATAATATAAATTTTAGTGAAATTTTCCGCTCTTTCACGTGGCGCTATTAGTTTTTCGATTTTTTTTTTATTTTTCGATATATAAAGCAAAAACCAAATTTTCGAAATTGTTTTCGAAATTGTGAACTTAGCATACACTTTAGCGCAGCAAAGATTTTTTTATCGTTTTCTACACCCAAAAAAGTACCTAAGTTCCAATTTTCAGCGAGATCACATTTTGTGCTAGGTCAAAGTCTCTGACAACTGGGCTAATCGTCACATATGACATTTTTTGCCAGCTGTCGTTCTATTGATAATGTCATGCAATGATTTAAACGTGACTGACCCATACATGATCTTAGATAATCTTGTATCATTTTTAATTTACTGAGACCGCGTTCACCAGTTGCTAGTTGCAGTTGAAAAAGAGATTGAAGGCCTTTGTCAAAGATTAGATAGGGAGATTTGGCCTGCCCTTAAGTAGTCTCTTTACTACCACTGAAGTAGTATAAGCTGGAATTTAGTATTAAGGAAAAAGAGAAAACTTACCAAGCGGGAAATAGAACTAGAACGCTCTTTAAAAGGGCGTTCCCCTTCCGACCTCAATTCTATATCTTTTCAAAAGTTAGGAGACATATGACGCATTACATATACTTCCCTGCGACCTAAAACTGACCCTTGCCTAAAAAACTGGTTTGTGTAGGGGGGGTAATAAACCAAATGATGGATAGTCTAACATGCATCATAGACCATCGTTTCTCAACCTCGGGGTCGCAGTTTGTCCAAGAAAGTTATATATTATATAACCACATGTAATAACTTCTTCTTCTTCGATGGCTCTACAGCCCAATTCCAGCCTTGGCAGCTTCCAGAAGTCTCTATGCTCCCCCTCCAGCTTCTTGTAGTGAGCAGTTTTGCTACATCAGCCTTAACATTGTCTTCTCACCTTGAGCTAGTCTTTTCCCATCTGGTAGTAGATACAGGGCTTTTTTTGGTATCCTTGAGCCATCCATTCTTTGGACAGGACCGGGCCAACGTAAACGCTGTAGCTTGACATGTGTTGATAGTTTGCACTCTTTGTATAAGTCGTACAATTCGTGATTGGTATATCCTTCGGAGAACCTTCCTCTCAAATATATCCATCTTCTCTGTGGATTTTTTGGAGATAATCCATGTTTCACACCCATACGTAACGTAGCTACTGTAGTTATATGATCGTCTTGTAGATTCTTATTTTGGTTTTTCTGTGGATGTCTGTGGATTTCATTACTGGCAGTAGTGAGAAGTATGTTCTATTTGCGGCGTTTATTATTCTCTGCACGTCTATCCTTTGGCTGACTGTGGAGCCCAGGTATAGTTAAATTGGTTTACCCGTTCGAAGTTATATTTCCCCCAGGTGGTGTTGTGGTTTTCTTCTTCTGTCCACCAGTGGCGATTTGTAAGGTTCACGATAAGGGAAGAAATGCGTATGAGGTCAAAGCTAATATGCAACATAAATGGTCCTGAGATGTTTTCGAGTGCCTCTTAATAGTTTTGTGGAAATTGTTTAAATCCGAAAATCCTGGATTTCTTCACACGTTGTTCTCAGATAAAAACAACAAACCGGGCCATCAAAAAAGTTTGTTAGTGAATTTGCAACCTGTTAACCATTCAATTTCATTATATAATTTATATGAGAAATGTTTGGTAGAATTATTTCTTGTGGATGGTTGACTTAAAGAAATAAAGGATGTTGGACGGCCGTTATCTATAATTTCAATAGATAAAGAGAAAGTTCACCTATCCTCGGTATACAGAAACAAGGTAATGTAAAAGACTGAATATTTTTTTAGTGCGACGTCACTCGGCGACCTCTTCCCATATAAAATCGAAGTTGTTGTTTCTGCATTAGTGCTGACGTCACTCGGAACCCTTTTCCTACAATATTCGAAGCTGTCAGTCTCTTTTAGATTACCTTGTTTCTGTATACCGTGTTTATGTTCGACTTGTCAATTGTCATATCCGTTCCGTTCATTCGGTTCCAAAGAAGCTGCGATTAGTTCAGCTTCCGAAGGACCTGTATCAACGCAAACCTTTGCGTGAGTGTGAGTTCAATTAAATTGAATGTGTTGGACTTTTCACGTTGATTTACTGTGACAAAAAAGCTGGAGATTTACAGCTTCCCTAAGCCAGCTTTAGAAAATTTGGCTCTCAAAATTTCCCTTTAATGGGACTTCAAATCGGTGAAATCACGTTATGTTGTTAGTGTAATTTGGAGATTTGAAGTCACATTCAGGAGAAATTGGCTCTCAATATTGTTCTACAACGTTACTCTTTGTATACAGTAGATGATAAAGTTGAATTGTACATTTTATATAAAAAAAATCTGTACATTGCTTGCTTTAACCCGCCGTCTAGACGAGACATATTTTCTGTTAAGACATCTGTTTCGAAACAAGACAGAAAAATTGTTGTGGGCAAATTCTGTTATGCCATTTCATTTTTAAATAACAGTCAAAGAAGCAACATTTTGTGCAAAATTAGTAGCATTGGGAGGAAAATACAATGATGAAAGTTGCAAAATTTAAGAAAATTTAGGTTTTTGAAAATTGTCAAAGAAATTGAAAATTTATAAACCCAAGAGTGACTTTATTCCTATTGACACGTACAAATAATTCGATAAACACTTAAAATAAAGAAAGCTGCCATTTTTTTCACAACTGTCAAAAATCCGTCTTCATTTCTGTCATGGAGTGGTGTCGTACAGAGAAAATGCTTGAATTTTTATTTTCAACCAAAATTATAGTGGGGTGGTCGCAAGATTAGTGTCCGGCATTGACGACTTCAGGAAAGGCCAGTGTACCATGCCAGATCGACTTTGAGAAAGTTTTCGATATAGTGTAAATCGAGGGCCTTCTTTATAAACTCCTCAAACATGTTATGCTTGAAGGCATTAAATCTAAGCAATAAGCACGATCTGTTATGCAAATTCAAAGAAGGTGGAACGAATAAGTTCACTAACGAAGTCCTCCAATGCAATGTTACCTCAAAACAATCGAAAGTTATATTGATGATTGGAAGTTGAAGATCAATTTTAGCAAATGCGAAGGATCTTTTCCGAACTTTCAAGAAAAAGCTCAAAAACAAAGCTTCGTGAAAAAAACCACAAAAGAAAAAGCCTTTTATGCAAAAAACTATTGCACCTGGGAAAAAGTGGGTTTCAAACGAGTTTCTAAGGTTAACCTACATTTCATAAAAAAAATAGGTTTGTAGAGAAACTCTTCCCGAATAAATTAAGCTTTTCAAAATAACTCCAGGACCATTGTGGGCCTTGTTCAAACATTTCTTCGGGAACAGCTGCTTTTACATTTTTGCGATTTACGCGAAAAGTCGTTATTTTTTCATGATCATGATCATTTCATTATTTTATTGCAGGTAGGCACCAAAAAGCCACAATATAAGCCCTGAAACAAGTTTCTATGATAATTGCAAACCATATAAATAAATGTCAAAAAATTGCCATATTTCGCGGTTTTTATTTTTGTTTGCAAAAAGTTGTCCAAAACTCATTTGTCCGCCTTGTTAACCTTTTTTTTAAAGGTCCACCATTGAAATTGTTGGCAAGTACATATTCTTCTTTCTGGCGTATCTTTTTCTGGTCATCTGTTCTTCGGCTGTCTACTTCTCCCTGTGTTAGGTTTATGTTCTCTTTGAAGAAACCTCTAAAATATTTCTCACAGCTCGAGTATGCCATCAATACTACTAGGTACAGTACCATCCTCTCTTTCTCCCGTGGTGCAGGTGGGTTTGTATCCTTTGTTTATCATATCTACTTTTTTACAGAAACTCCTTTATTGCTGTAGTTTTGTTTAATTGTACTAATATCTATATCTGTTTTTTTCCTTAATGACTTTTTCCTGAATTTTTTGCATTGGGTTTTTGACGCCAAAGTTCCTTCTGAAGTAATTTTAGAATATAAAAAAGGTAGCATCTCTTCGTCCTAGGATTCGTTCATTCGTTTGTCCATCTTAGCTCTTGTAGTCCACTAATCAGTATTCTAACCGTCTAACCTCATCTGCCATTGCTCTAGGTCTATAGACGGTGTACACACTAAGTTTACAGAGCGGCCAGGTGTTGATGGGTTTTGGTTAGATGAACAAAAAATCGTATGGAAAAGGGGAGGCGGTAAATCGTAAGGGATCAGCCGGTAGGGCCCGTTGAAATTTTTTTGTTAGAGTTTTACTTATCACTCTGTATTTTTGTAACCGTACACTTACTCCACTGTTACCCCAGGAGTCATGGTGGGCATTTACATCACACCCTACAATGATTTGCAGACCGTTCTTGTTAGAGTGACCCACGATATCCTTGATCTTGAGTCACTTGGATAGTAGAGTGCTGAGCACAAAATAATCATGGTCTTGCTACCTCTGGTAATCTTTATCTTCGCCACTGTCAAACTCTCGACTCGACGTTTTACCTTTGAAAGCAGTTAGTATTTTTATTGTAAACAACACAGGTTCGAAGGTCCTGCCACATCACTGCATGTAATGCTGTAGCCGGCTACCCGCAAGCCCCGCATAATGTCGTTACTTACCTATGGCTCCCGTACAAGAGCCAGGTCGACATCTTGCGTGACCAGCACCCAAGGAGGACGAAGTAGCTCTACTGTATTTGAGGTTGCACTGAACCAACTGTATCCTCGGATTCCTCCTGCTGCTGTGATGCCTCAGAGTCTTTTTTCATGCTTATTTGTACACGTGTCCATGTGTACATTTTAGCTATATCAGTGACCTCTCGTCAATGCTTAGGGCAAGAGTTGAACTGTTCTGGTCTACCTTCCTACCCGTCACAAGCAAAAGGTCACCTTACTCTGTTAGTTTTGGATCGGAAGGTCTTTTTCTTCGGTTCTTTTAAGGTTTCACCACTTTTACTATACACCTAAAAACTGAGGTGAGCAATTGCCTTCAAGGCTTCCGTTCACCTCAGCCAGGATGGAGTCACAAATTGAGGAGGATTGCTCCTCCGTCAATTTGCCTTCGGGGAAGTTTTCCTACCATGGTGATCCCAGCCAACTTATCCCGGTATGAGGGTCCTTGAGGATCCCCCTTTTCTTCCTCTGAGGTACCCTTCCGGAGATCGTTCGTGGCGGTGCAAAAACTACCCACTGCCATGCCACAGCAGATCTTTACTAATATGAACAAACCCTACCTCTGTACCATTAGTTCGATTACACTTAATAACCAAATAATTTTTTTTATTTCTCCATATTTCGGGTATCCTCTACAGCAGGGGTGGCCAACCCAAATGGTATCGCGGGCCACTTTGAAAATGCTTTATGATCCCGCGGGCCGGGGTCATATATTTGGTGATTCAAATTTAATTTAATATAATTTAGGGAGAGAGTTCCAAAGCTGTTCTGCGAAGACAAAGAAAGAATGCTGACCAATCAACGTGCGGAAACGCGGAATTATAAATTATCTGTGAGGGATTGCAAAAGCTGCACAAACTGTTGAGGTATGCAGGTAAGTACACAATCATTAAACGCTACTTCAAGTTTATGGGCGCAAAAAGAATCAAGAGAGGACAGATGGACAGCCCTTTTCAGCAAGCCACAATGGTAACGAAGTTTAGACAGGAGTCCGTAGGTTTTACTTACAATGACACTAATGTGATCGCAGCAGGTCATGCTGCTAATCAGTACTAGCCCAAGATTTCTTGCTTTATTAACGCAAACAAGAAGAACCGAGTTTAACGCAATAGCAGAAAAGTCAGGACGAACAGTATCAGAGTGAGAGAGATAAAAATGAAATGGGATTTCGAAGGAGCTGCAGTAAATTTAATGCCGACTATAAGGATACATGACGCAAGTCAACAGCAACCTTCTCCACACACATAATGTATTTGATCTCTTGGCGCAGGGAAATAAAGCTGCACATCGTCTGCATACATATGAATCTTAAAATATCGTTAATAAAAATACTGAATAAAAGTAGCCCAAGAATGGAGCCTTGAGGAACGCCAGCGTGGAGTAGGGCACTTGTGGTACTTTAGCCACCTGGTTTAAACTTTTGAGAGCGGATAGATACGAAACTTTTCAAAAATTTAAGAGCACAAAGAGAGTAATACTGATAGGACTGAGAAGGACACTTGGGAATAGGTATGATTGAAGCATGCTTCCAAGTCGATGGAAAGTTGAATACCGTGAGGCAGGAGTTAAGAATGTGATAATGTGAGTTAAAATAGGCAATAGACGAGGTACGAGCTTTTTTAAGAAACTAGGTGAAATGTAATGTAATTGGTGGTGCAGGTTTTCGTCAGACAAGGTGGCGCGGTATTCATTTTACGTAAATTCCATTTTCGAAAAGAAACGATTCGCAATTACAACCTTTTGTCCCAGACATCTCAATTTACAAAACTTTTCTTTTATAACATAAAAATCATGTTTTGAAAGGGTTTTTCACATTCAGGTCCTCAAAAATATGTTAAACAATTTAGTAGCAGAAAGTAGTTCGACAGGCTTAAGGTTAAATCCGATTAAAACTGAAGAAATGCGGATACAGCGGTGACTAATGGTGACATGGAATTGGTAGATTAATTCTGTTACCTCATTAGTTACGTCACTACCAGAATATATAAATCATATGGAGATCGACGGAGATCTCAACTAACGCCAAATTAAGGCTGTTCAACTCCAATGTTAAGGCAATTATGTTGTATGTGCGAAACATTGAAAGTGGCCCAATCTATCACAACGCGCCTTCAAGTTTTCATCCTAAATAAAAATCTGCTGGCAAGATAGAATTACAAATGAAAAGAAACGATAGATGACCAAATCAAGCAAGGGAAATGGAATGGATTGGCCACACCCTGCGAGGTTCAAACGTGAATCTAGCCAAAAGGCCCTTGACTGGAATCTGCAAGGAACCCTAGAGTTGGAAAACCTAGAATAAAGTGGAGGAGAACCCTACCAAAAGACGCCACAACAAGGAGGGCAACTGTTTCCGCACTATGTCCCGTGCGGAAATAAAGGAGCAGAAGAAAAAGAATCCTACACTCATAACACACTAGCTGGATGTTGACCAAAGAAGTGTACTTCCTTGTAAATATGCTTGTTTTCTCTGCTAGCTCCATGACACTAAGTTTTTGTTGCGGATGCGGTATTTATATTGAATTGTTACCGAGAAAAACAATTACTTGGATTTTTATCCATCAACCCGGTTACCCCGAGAGCCAATTCTCTATGGCAAGCTGTGAATTTTAATCATTGCTCATAGCTGACTCTTTTTTTTCACATGTTGGAACCTTCTAGCACAAAATATTTTGTTAAATCTTGTTGAATCTCGCGGGCCGCACAATTTCGTGCGAAGGGCCGCGGGTTGGCCACCCCTGCTCTACAGTTTGCAGGATGATCGTTTGATCCGCAGAGTACACAGAAAATCTTGTTTTTGTCACTAGTCTATCCCATATGCCTAAATTTCTGACACCGCATACATTACAGGATGCCTACTTCTCTATGTATGACTGACCCTACTATTGTATAGTAAAAAGCCAGAAGTGCTTAAGTGCAAATCTTTAGAAATCCTTAGTCAAATTGCTGTGGCGCAGACCGGTAAACCGAAAATCAGGCGGCTCTGGCAGAAAAAGCGAGCTGCGTTATAGACACGCCCATTTAAAACCCATTCAGAGTTCTATAAGCGATTATGCGCGATTATGATCTACTCTATCGTCTACGCTGCGTAGTGCACTTACCCTAAAAATAAAAGAACCCCTTTCTGTTGCTGTCTCCGCTTTTCTTTTGAAATTAAAATCTGTGTTGAAAAGATATTGAATAATGGAATATTTGGTCCTTGAATTTTGATTACTTTTTACAAATGTCAAAAACGTCTTAAGGCAATTATAGGTGAGCTTAAGATTCATTACGTTTTGACAGAAAATTAGCCAGTCTTAAGAGAATTTGACGAGGAATCTTAAGACGTCTTAAGGCCAGTGGCGTAGATAGGGGGGGATCAAGGGGATCAATCCCCCCCCATGAGCCTAAAAAATTTATAATAGAATTGAATAAAACTCTTCGTATCTACGTATTTAAGTATACATGAAACTTCTTAAGCACCAGCACCTCTTTTGGCATTATGTAATGTGCAATTTTGTTTTTGCGCAATTATAGTTTAGTTTTTAGTTTTTGTGACGGCTGTGCATTTAACTGTTGTATAATTTCCGCGCTTCGAGCAGGCCGACCAATCAAGAGCCACGAAAAGGCTTACTATAATTGTTGACACATCTTGAGCACATCTAAAGTAAATACAATGAGCCAAGAGTGGCACCTCGGTTCCTAAATACTCAAAATTTTAACGTTATAATAAATCAAGAAATTCAATCATTTTTGGTGAAATAACTAGTAGCTATGATCATATTTTATTCAATATTTAATATTTCGAATATTTTTTAATGTAGTAGAGTATCAAAATGTGAGCTTCCTAAAAAAATAGGACTAACTTTTGGCTTTGATTGTCAATTTAATTCCTTCTAAATAATTTGAAGTTTATAAAAATTGCCGTGTCAGTAAAAATATTAAAGTTCAAGAAAATATTCTACGGGCAAAATTATGATAAACTTTAAGTTATAAGTTCGGGGAAGCTTTGACTTCATAGGTTGTTCTAACTCGATACAATTTTATCGAGCACAATACACAGTACACTCAATGTCTCTGGCGAATCAACAATTCGAAGACGTTCCTTGGAGCTAATTTACTCTAGTTTATAATTGACGAATGTCTGTTCAAAAGGGCGTATTTCCGTTTTCAACTTTTTTTTATTTTAAAATTATTTTGAAAATATGGCATAAAAGTCCATCGAATGAGCCTAAAAACTTAATCAAATGGAGCGTACTTTCCATATAAAAAATTCCAAAAAATTAGGAATCCAATCAAAAAGTAAAGTACGGTAATCAGTCATTTTTTTGGTGGCCATATTGGATATATTGAGTATACTATATTATGATCGGATAACCGGAACCCCCTCAGCAAAAGAAGGTTTACTTCAAAATACGATCTGAATTTTCGTTTCATATAATTGTGACTGTAAGCGAAAGGAAGACCCAATTATAACACTGCTTAACAGTGTGACTGTTACATGGAATATTTTACATCACTCTAAACTAATTTTTGACGCTGATTTCAAATATATTATCAGTTTTTTTATATCAGCTTTAGTTAATGAATTACAAGGAAGTGTGTTTTTTTAGAAAAAATACTCTCACCGTACTAAAATATTTTATTTAAAAAAAAACTATAAACTCCTATCCTATCTAAAAATGTAAAAGTGAAGGTTCTACCCTACCACCTTCCAGAGTAATGAGTCATCAAATTCAAAATTTTTTGTTTTTTAATAAAACTATCAACTGCAACTACCTTTTCCCCCAAAAATACGTAGTTAGTCAATATTTTTTTTCCAAAATTGGAAAGCACGGACAATTTCCTATAAATAATATCCAACAATTTTTGTGTTGCGGCCTTTATTTTTGAAGATACTGTATTAGCAAATTTTGATCTTAAAGTTGGCTTTATTTGGTAGTTTGGTACTTTGGTATTAGAGCCCTAACACAATAGAACATTTAATTTTAGCTCAGAGTTATACTAAGAGTGGATAGGTGGACATAAAAATCTTGCTAAAAGGATTTTTGCTTTTGACAGAACCCCAAAAAACTTCACTGCAAGTATTTCCAAAAATTCTATTCAAAAAGGCTTATTTCTTGAGGTAACTAATCAAAAGGTCGTATTTCTCACAATCCCGATCAAAAAGGCCTATTTCTAAATAAATTAAAAAAAATATAGTTTTAATGTGTATTTTTTTAAATAAAAAATCCATTATTGTAGTCTTAACCTTCACATGAATGTGCATTTAAATATATTTTAGCATTTTATTTATAGAAACCGGATTTTTTTTTCGATTTCTGTAAAGTTTGTTTATGATGGAAATACGCCCTTTTGAACAGAGACTCCTCAATTCTCAAATTTATTCCAGTTTATAATTGCAAAGGTGTGTTAAAATTGTTTTGTTTATTATCTCGGAATGAAGAAATTTTTACTGCTAATAAAACCATTCGGCAAGTCTTGAGACGGTAAAAACCATAGAAATGCAGAATCATCTGCAGAAACACCCCGTTCGGATGCATTAAATTCTGAAAATCCTATCAATCAAAATATACTAAGTCATATCCCCTCCCATCGTAAAAAGCTACCTACGCCACTGCTTAAGGCTACTATAGTTAGGGCTAATGTGGGGTGCTACACGGAGACACTCAAGGAGTACGACAAAACCGGTTTTATAGGAAAGAAGGGAAGGGAAGGAATGACACCCATGACGAAACTTTAACGAAAGAATTTTTCTCCCAAAATCCATGCATGAAGACTAAAGGCCCAACTATGCATGGCATAAGCGCATATGTCAAAACGTCAAAAAATATCGAAAGTCAGCATTATGCCAATCAAAACATATTACCGCCTATGCCTAACATAAGTGACATAAAATCTAAAGTGAAAATTAATTTTGATTTATACACATACATATATGTAATACATTGTATGTAGATATTTTTATTTCTCCATACCTGAACAAAAATCACTTGCTCTAAAAATAAACAGCAATAAACATTGCTTTTCCTAATGTTGTCATGTCACGTTCGACCCAAGTCGAATTCATTATGTTTAACGAATGTTTAAAGAAAGCTTTTATGCCATGTTATGTCAACCGTATCCACCTTCATAACAAGTTCTGTTTCCGAACTTTACATATGCACTTGGCATATGCGCTTATGCCATGCATAGTTGGGCCTTAAAGCCTGAGCCAGATATGACGTGCCGGACCGTAAGAAAACTGAAAGAATTTGAGCTTAGTTACGGCACTTTGACAGATAGCCCTAAATGAAAATATAAAGTAACCAATGACAAGTGGAAAATGTATAGAATAAATAAAGATTTATGTGATTTAATTGATTTATTTAACTTGTGGACGGAGTGCAAAAGGCTTAGAAGTGCTCGACATATTACCGTGTTACATTTCGTCCGGTTAGAGTGTAAACCTGCTAACTAACTTTAATGAAATTTTACAGCGCGGACAAAAAACTTCTAATAATTTATATTTGTAGCTTAGAAAACCCAAAATATAGTTGGTTTATGTTGTAATATTGTATAGTAAATACTATGGTTGCGACTACTACTACTTTCTAACCTACAAATATAAATTATTAGAAGTTTTTTGTCCGCGCTGTAAAATTTCATTAAAGTTAGTTAGCAGGTTTACACTCTAAGCGGGCGATTTGTAAAAATTAAGAAATTGGACTCAGCACAATTTTTTATTCACACAAGAATGAATAAAAATAACTTTGAATTTTTATTGTCCTTAATGTCATAGTTTCTTGGTTAAACAATCTAGAAGGCCTTCAATATCTCCTTTATCTGTTTTATGGCATTTACTGTTCCAAATTTATTAAAAAATTGTTAAAATGTGAACAGATTTTTTAAATAGCTAACGGATTCTAAGGTTTCGTGCAGTTTCGAGAATTTAACGAACATTCGGCAAGCTCATTAAGTCAATTTAGGTCAGCGCCGTATAAACACTCATGTTCGTACGTTAGGGTACGTACGGTTACACGGTTACGGTTAGGAAGTGAAATATTTTCTGCAGCTTTAAGAATGTCTTTTAACAAATTTTCTTTTATTAATATACTATCCCCATCAATTTTTTTGGAAATATTCTCCAATTGTTTTATTTTTATCCTAGATGGCTTTGCCAAACCACATTTGCACAATACGTTTACTTACGACAAAGTATTGGTCCTGAGTATTTTTACTTAAGAATTTAATAATACAATATATCCAGCTAATTTTTCCAGTGCATCTTCCTGCAATTACTCGAATTCGACACTGGAAATTTAAATATTTCGGAGGAAATGGTTGAAGAATCAATGAATTCTACTTGCAAGGACATTTCCAGAATTGCAGGAAGATGCACTGGAAAACACCAAAAACCTGTTTAATAATACCTGAACTACTAAAGTAAATAGTGAAAAATTTCCACTAATTCACACTAGTTGCAGACATAACACTAACTCACTTTTAGAGAGTGAAGAGGACTTTAATGCATAATTTTTTCAATTTGGTGTTTTAAGCATGTTTAAAGAAATATTGAATTTTTTTTACCCCATTTACGAATTTCATGCTGATATTTATTAGCTGAGACCGGCAGTGAAATGCTTCGATTTTTTCATGACTGTATTATTTTTTATACAATTTTGATTCATAAAAATACTATTAAGATAAATTAGTTCCGTGCAACATGCAAATACTGTCTTATGATTGAAAACTACTCTCCAAAGATAAATATTCAAATTACCACGAAAAAAATCAATTTTTTCGATATTTTCAATTTTCCGGTCATTTTTTCCATTGCAGTATACCGTTTTTTACCATTTATCGAAAGTAGACGTAACAACGAGTAAGTGAGCCAAAAGAGAACGCCGTAAGAAGCGTAGTTTTAAGAGGAATCGCAGTTAAAATTGTCGCTTTTTTTAAAAAAAAAATTAAATTTAACAACAACCTCTAAATATTTCCGTCTGAAAAAATTACTGTCTTTTTGCAACACAAAAAGGTATATTTTGCAAAGTTTCAGATTCATAAAAATTTTTTTGCCAACGAAAATAATTAAAAACCAAAAAACCGGTTCTCCGCCATTTTTTCGAAAAAAAATTGAGGTTAGGGTAAAACGGTTAACACGGTTAAAGTTGTAGATCTTTTTATTTCCTACAACTTGTACCTTTGACTTTTTTCGATAGGATGCACAGTTTAGCCAGAAATCGCGCGAAACTGTTGTCAAGCCCTAAAAACCCCCTCTATTCCACCCCGGATAGCAGCTGTCGGATCCATTTATTTTTCCATGGAGAATATACAAGGAGACAAAACTCTTATGGGGAAAATGACAGGAAATGGATGGGTAGAAGAAACTAAACTTCTAGTTCATTTTTGGCCACAGATGTCACCTTTGTCCGATGTACCCCACATGAATTTGATAAAAATTCATTGGAAACATCAAAAATTGATTAATTACGAATAATCGCATTGATATAAAATCGAATTTAGAAGCTGGCGAACAGCTGTAAGCTGCTAAACGTAAAGTATATTAGTAATAAACGAACTTTACCATGAACCGGATAAATACAATCGGCCATGTTTTTTGGGGTACATTTGACTGCAGCGCCACCAATAATCAAACGAAAATTGACAACACGGAGTTTTGTCTCCTTGTATAGCCTCCATGTATTTTTCCCTCTTTTACAAGAGTTTGTTCGACAATATCCCGCTGTCAGAGTGCTGTAACGAATTATTTTTTTTCTCATTTTTACGACTAATTCTACTGACTACTTACGTACGAGTACAAAATTATTTTAATTAAAATTTCTCCTTCTTATTTTTTTTCAATAAAAAAAGTAATTCACAACAGTCCCATTATTGCAAAAGCCACAAATTTCCCAACAAAGGGAATAAAAAATAAAACTTGACAAAAACAAAACAAAAATGGGAGTATAGAGTGCGTGCTTCGAGAGAGCTTCCATAACATATGAATTGGAAGCGCTAGATTCTTGCTACTTTTGGCAGCGCTTGATTAATTTCCCGCTGGGATCTCGCGACCTTTTTCTTTCTTCTTTAAAAAGCAGAACATTGAACATCTTCTTGGCCTTATATCATGTTTTTTTGTGGATTTATATCGTAAAGGTCGCGGGTACTGTGCTAGTTTTGAATTTTGTTAATATGTAGTATGTAAAACTAAAAATATAAATAAAATGCGTATGTGGAAACTAGGTAAAGTCTGAAATTTATATGTACAGTAACGTTTTTAGATCCGCTTGTGACAATTTCAAGCTTCGGTGCCTGTCAAATACATTTCTCAAGTCGATTCACTTCATGTGTTTTCAGATAACATATTTTTTCAGTTGATTTTTACGTACCCATATGCACTCATAATTCATTTTAACGGAAAAATAAATCCGTATGTACATCTTTATATTTACAGTTAAAGGTTTATCTCAGAGTATCTGTGAGAGGGAAATTTACTTATTTCAAATAATTATATATGAAGATAACCAGTTATTTTCGTTTGAGGGAAAGTAGGAGCAGCCCTATCCAAAACTACTTTTAATTGTACTTAATTTAAAATTTCAAAAGTGAATAAAGGTGTCAGATGAACATTTTTTTAATTTCTATTATTCAAATATCTGTTAAAAAAGTAAAATTAAAACTGCTTGGATTTCACTTTTCGCCAGGTTTGTGTCCTACTTTTGACACTTTTAAAATTTGATAAATACTGTACTTATCTATATTAATAAAAGAAAGTTTTTGTATATATACGTGTACATATGTGTGCGCTATAGCGGGCGCACGAATCATCGCAGAGCAGAGAAATTTTGCACGAAGGTTCGTGGGGGTCTCCCATGATGCACTTCGAAGCCCGATTTTTGAAATTCAAAATGGCTGCCGAAAAATTACCGAAATTCAAAATGGCCACTCAAATATGAATTTGCAAATTGTGTTCCGATTTCAATGAAAGTGCGTATATAGGGGTTTTTAAGGTCGCTAATAACGAATTTGTGGTCAAAACTTAAAAATACAAAAAGGCCGCGCCAATGCGGCCGACAAATTTGCCAATTGTGTTCCGATTCCAATGAAAATCTGTATCTGGAGTTTTTGTGGTAGCAAATAACGAATGTTTGATCAGAGCTTATAAATTCAAAATGGCCGCTGAAATTCAAAATGGCCACCCGAATTTGCCAATTGTGTTCCGATTTCCATGAAAATCGATATCTGGAGTTTTTAAAGTAGCAAATAACGAATTTATGATCAGAACTTATAAATTCAAAATGGACGCGTCAATATGGCTGACGAATTTGCCAATTGCGTGCCGATTCCAATGAAAATCGGTATCTGGGGTTTTTTAAGGTAGCAAATAACGAATTTATGATCAGAACCTATAAATTCAAAATGACCGCGCCAATATGGCGGACGAAATTTTGAAATTGTATTCCGATTCCAATGAAAGTGTTTTTAGGGTTGCAAATAACGAATTTATGATCAAAACTTATAAATTCAAAATGGCCGCACCAATATGACCGATAAGTTTGCGAATTGTATTCCGTTTCCAATGAAAATCGGTATCTGGGGGTTTTTAAGGTAGTAAATAACGAATTTATGAATAAAACTTATAAAATTAAAATTTCTGGGCCAATATGGCAACGAATTTTACCAAATAAGTGTCATCTCCCGGTCACCTGTATGTAGGTTGTTCAAGAGTTGCGAAATCTGAAAATCTTCACATTCTAGCTCCAAATGGAAGAACATTGAACATAGTGTATCTTGGTAATTTCCCCTATTGTCGTGAAGGTTGCCACGCTATCGAGTGTACTTATAAAATCCTTATAAAAAGGTAAATCGCCAAAATTACAAAGAATATGGGAGGGCCCTCCACTGCCATCACGAGGTTAAACGATGCCATCTATCGCAACAGGACGGAAGCTGTGTTCGGGTCGAACACTAAGTAAGAAGGGGGCAGTGTAACGGCTAACCGAAAAGTGAAAATTAAAAGTCCTATTCACCGAGAAGTTTCATGTTCAGTGGCATCTACTTGAATACATACAATACATATAACCATAACGCAGCGTCACATCTCAATTCAGTACAGTTGTTCTAACTGAACCATCGAAAAAATTGGGAAGAGGGAGAAATAAAAGAGGAAGAAGCAGTGCATATGTGGAAAAAGTTTTGTTTTAAAATTAAAGTTGTTAAAAAGAAACCAATTGTTCCAATTAATCCCTGACGAATCCGAGAACGCTCGAGAAGAAATATTACAATATTTTAGGTAACTCTAAATTTTTATATGGTATCCAAAATCATTTTTTCAAGATTTGTTGGTTCTTTCACTTTTTTCCTACCGCGGACAGTGCACACATAAACTTTCTTTATTTAAAGGCGTTGCAACACACGCGGGTTTTTTGCTAGTTTAAAATACAAAAGGCGATTCTACTCAAAAATAAACTGAAATTGAATCCACCCGCAATGAATAAACTTTGCTTTATGCTCGCCCTGTATATCTGCTTTATGTTCAATAAATTATGAATATTTAGTTATATCCACGCTTTTTATTTCTTTCAGAAAAATGAGGCTGCCAATTACAGAAGAACAATAATGAAATCTTGGACGAAACAAAAATTAGGACAAATATATTTTCTAAGCTGTTGCATACTCGCTTTTGCAAATGATTGTCCATCTCCAGAATCCATCCTACCATGTCGCTGCTCTCTAAAAGGAGACGAAATGCAAATATGGTATTACAGGCACTTTTTGTTATTACTAAATAAAACAAAAATTTTCTTTAGGTGTTCACATAGCAATCTTCCACAAATAATGGAAGGAATTCGTTCTGTGGAAAAGCGAGTAATGCGGTTAATCGATGAATTGATTCTAGAAAATAATCAGCTACCAGCGCTTCCAGGACGATTTTTTGGTTCATTAAAAGTAATGCGCCTTATGCTACGTCATAATAATATCGAACGATTGTCGAACGGTTGGTTAACTGAACTTGAGAATGGCTTGGTAGAAATATTCTTAGTTGAACGATATTTAAGAAGCGTGCCAGTAGAAAGTTTAAATGGCTTAAAAAACTTAGAAGCAGTGACAATTCAGAGCGAAGAACTAAAAAGGCTACCCGACTTCTCTGGACTTATGAATCTGAAATATATAAGCGTGCAAAGCAAGTCTTTATTGGAGCTTCCAATAAGCTTATTTAAACACTTATCAAAATTACAAAATATTCACATAAATGGAGGACCTAACCTAAGTAGATTAGAAGCTGGCCTGTTTGAGAATTTGCCGCTTTTGAAAACAATAGATTTAAGCAAAAATGGCATAAGCTGGATTCATTTAAGATCATTGTACAATCTTCCTAGCTTAACAAATCTGAAGTTATCGCAAAACGAAATTAGCGATGTAGGAATGGTAGGAAGAGTTATCAAAGATTTAGAAAATTTGCAGAAATTACGCTTAGACCAAAATCATATAAGTATTCTAAAAGAGGGTAGTTTTGTTGATTTACCTAAGATGCGAGAGCTGTACTTAAACGATAATCGCATTACTGAAATACATTATGGCGCCTTTCACCGCACTCCTAATTTGCGGTCAGTATTTTTACACAATAATCTTATAAAACGCATACATCCTGAATCATTTTTACAATCATCTGGAAGTGGTGTAGAAAGCTTGTATTTACAAAACAATGAAATAGATCGGGTAGAAGAACTGCGTTCTCTTTTGGATGCCTTGCCGACATTGAAATTTCTTGAATTTAGTAACAACTTCTTGGTAGAAATCCCTTTCGGATCACTTCGCGGGCATGGTACGATAGAGCAGCTGCACATTGATAATAATTTAATTCAAGTCATTGATCGCGATGCTCTAATGGCTATGCCTGCATTAAGAGAGCTTCGGGTAAGAAACAATAGTCTTTCTGAAACCCTGCAAATGCCATTTTGGAACCTTCCTGGCTTGAAAGGTCTTGATCTTTCACTTAATCGCTTTAAAAGGATTGACTCGTTGCTATTTGCAGGCTTGCCTTCACTTCGTCGACTTGACTTAAGTCAAAATTCTCTAGCGTTTATAGATCCATCTACTTTCATTCATACTCCTATGCTCGAAACATTAAACATTTCATTTAACGAGATTAATACAATTCATCCAGCAACATTTCGTAACTTAGACAGATTATTTGAAATAGATGCAAGTCACAATCATTTAAAAGACATGATTCCTGGCCTCCCGAAAATTGTAGAAAGGATATCTTTGCGTGAAAATGAGATTTCAAGTTTGCCCATTTCAGCTAGTAAATCATTTAATTTGCCTAATCTTAGAATGCTTGATATTAGCTTTAATAAATTAGAACATATACCAAAATTTACCTTTCAGTCAGTTAATCAATTGCGAGTATTAAGTTTGTCACAAAATAGACTTAGGGCCATAGAAGACAGTACATTTCTAGGAACAAGTCGTCTCGAAATGCTATACTTAAACGATAATCAAATTGCTCAAATACAAGATCGCAGCTTTGAATCGATGACTGACTTACGTGACTTAAATCTACAAGGTAATAAAATAGAAAGGCTAACAGATAACTTCTTTGCTAATAATACAGAATTAGAACAATTAGATTTATCTCGGAATATTATAAGAGAAATTGCGCCAATGACATTCAAGAATCTAAACTCAGTACAATATTTGGATCTTTCGGGGAATTTACTTATTAATATTCCAGAAAGTCTATCCCACATTACAACGTTAAAAGATATCGACCTAAGTTTTAACCGATTAGCATTCTTACCACCAGCTGTCATTGGAGCCTGGAAAAATATAATCGAGGTTCGTTTATCAAATAATCACATTGTCGAGCTCAAACAGGGAACAGTCAGAAACTTACCCCGATTGCAATATATAGACCTATCGAGTAATGAAATTAATTCAATTGAACCGGGCGCTTTAAGGAACTTACCAGATTTGCAGGAGTTAGTGTTAGCTGACAATAAGCTCGTAGAGTTAAAGGATCATGTCTTCGAAAATCTTCCGAATTTACAAGCAGCGCATTTACAACATAACATGCTCAGATTTATTTCACCAAACAGCTTCTTTAAATCGCCTTCTTTAGTTTATTTTAATTTATCCTCAAATAATTTTCGCAACATGGAAAATATTGGGCTGCGAAGTATGAGAAATCTTGAAGTGCTCGATATTTCCGGCAATAACATTATAACCGTCAATACCATGCCCCTTCAGGCACTCAACTGGCTAGTTGAATTGAAGCTAGATGATAATCAAATATGTAAAATTCAGGTAAGTTTTTGACTATTCACATTCATGGACATGTAATTTTTACTTTTAATAGGGCACACCTTTTGAAACAATGCCGCGCTTACGTGTTCTGTCTTTGAAGAACAACCGGATGCGCAGTATATCCGAAGGACCGTTTAAAAACTTGCGAGGAAATATTGCTGTTTTGGATATAAATGGTAAATACAAATCCTTTTAATGGAAGCTCCCTTAGTTTGTTTTTGAAAAATCCGTAATAATACTGCTTACAGAAAAGTTTGTGCCGATTAAGGGGAATATACTTTATGGCAAAGTTTTATTCGTTTATATTAATACTATAGTGTAGGCTCCCATCGCAAAAAAGCTACCCCATCGAACACCTCAAAATTATAAAGTGAGAATGGTTGAAAAACATGTAAAAAACATTTTACGCCCGCCAGACTAGTAAAAATTTGTTAATTGTTATTTTTTATGAATTTTTGAATTAAGCTAAAAAAAAGTGATTTGTTCTTCCAAAACACCTGCTTGAAATTTATACAATTTGTAGTAAATAATGAACCATTTTTGAAAAAAATTGTCTGGCTGATAATTTTTGTTAATTAACTTCTGACAGACCTTTAGTTATAAATTATTTTTTTTATAAAAATGCACTACATAACACCTCCTTGATTTTTTTTTAAAATAAAGTTTAAGATCTCTTCTATCTATTACAACTTGTCTGGCTGACAATTTTTGTTAATAAGCTTGTCAGACTGAGTTTCCCGTCCCCACGACAGAATAATGGGCCCATATGCTGATTTGTGTGGCCCATACTCATTTGTGTGTGTGAAGTAAAAATGCAAATAATGAATTCAAATGATTTTTATTGGAAAAATTTTTTTAGCTCGCTTCGCTCGCGAGGCCCCTGTATCACGGGGCCCTGTGCAGTTGCACATCTTGCACATACGGCAGCCGCGGCACTGTCGATGGGGTATCTTTTTTGCGATGGGAGCTTAGACTACTACTACAATACTACTACGGGAGCTCGCGACAAAATTTGTGTCAAATTTTATTCATCGGAAAACCTTGTATATTCGGTAGAGTACGTCCTTACGATATTAAAAAATCATTTCTTACACCTGGATGGTGGGACAAAGTAATTCAGAGATTTTGTCAAATTTTATTCACCTTGAGTACCTAATATTTGACAACACCCTTATGAAATATTACATTGTTTAAAGGCTGTAAGAACTATTTTGTCCCGCTTGCCAGGTGCAAGAAACATTTTTTCATACATTATTTTTTAAAAACTAATTAACAAATAAATTTCAAGGTGAATAAGATGTAACAATGATACTTTTGTAAATTACATATTCGCAATCGTTTTCTCTCTCAATGTCCCGATGACCGATTTCGGCATTATTCGCGAGCACCCGGTCTACTAGCTTTTATCCGCGACTTCGTCCCGTGAAACTTGGGAAAAAAAGTTGGATGTTTGTTCGTTTTGAGAGTGCTCTCTTTTTAAAATCAAATACTGTACAACTAACTGAGCAATTTAATTTAACAAATATGATAAACTAGCTGGGACCCGGTGCGCCTGTGCTGCACCCATAAGCCAATAGTAGTAATCAGGTGATATGAATTTTAATTTATAGTAGGAGAGTTTGAAAAAGGAAATTTTTTTTTGAGATTTCAACCAAGTATTTATAGCATCAAATTACATATTTTCTCCAATTTTTATCAAAATCCGACTATTTTCCCGTTACTTATTTCATTTTTAGTAAAATAAAACAAAATTTCATACATTTTGGTTTTTTGAGGTTAGAATTTATTTTTAAAGTATTTATAGCGAATCAGTTCGATAGTCTATTCATTCACGAGTATTTTCCAATTTTTTTTATTTTTCTACGACCAACAGAACTGGAGAAATTAAAAAAATAGTGTAGCATTGCACTCAAAATACATCAAAAATGGACATTTATGCAATTTTCTTGTGCAGCACAGGACCAATTTTGCAGAAATTTTTTTTTTCGCTTTATCTTAACTTATGTAAAGAAAAAAAACAAAAAAATCCAACTTCCCAACTACATCACTATCATATGACAATTTCTCTCTACTATATAGATATAATATAACGATAACTCATTACTTTTAAATCAACAGATTTGTTTGTAGTTGTACCGCTAATATTTTGAAAGCGATATTTTGAATGTTTTTCTGCTTTATATTTATTATTTTTATTTTATTTTCAAGTTAAAGTTTTTGTACTTCAAAAATTATATGACAAAAGTTAGCCATTCATTTAGGTCCTTATTCTGGTTTTCACTTTACAATAGTGAGAAATGTCACCAATATTAAATGAGAAAAATCTCACTTACAAACAAGTGAGAACAATTGTCACTGCATTCGCCGTTTCTTGATATCAGTGACAACAACTGTAATTCGCCTTATCTCACTGAAATGTTACATTTTTAGAGAACCATAATAGCATTTTTATCTCACTTCGCTAAGTGACAACTAGGATAAGGGCCTTATTATCTTATAAGTTCCTATACAACTACACTTAATTTTTTTTTCTCAATTAAATGTTGAAACCGACCAAAATTTCTACTTACAGGCAACCCGATTCTTTGCACATGTGAAATGCTTTGGCTGAGTGTGTGGCTAGAAGAAACAAACTCGCCAAATCCAGGACCAATGTGTCAAAATGGAAAACTGCTAAGAGCTTCACGAGTTGATAAAAACGAGTGTACTGATTTACGGACCTCAAATCAGCTCCCATTGATAAACGAACATGGGGATATGTTTTCCAGACAAATAAGTATTGATATAAATGACGACTGCCCTGACAATAATCAAGATCAAGGTAAAGAACGACCATTGCCCGGCGAAAGTGAATATTTTTATGATCAGTACATTGATTATCCAATGAATGAAACGAATCTACCTTCAAATGGATCCATATTTAACAAAGGCACCTCTGCTGATGAAAACAAAAGACCAGTGATAAAAGTTAATAACACTATCCTGAACTATAACCTACATAATAAACCGCGACCAACACCTCAGTCATCCTTTACATTTTTTGGATATCCACTTCCGAGTTTAAACATGGGAAGTTTGTTTGGAGCGGGACGTAGAGCAGACGCAAGAAGCAAAATGGGTTCAACAAGGGGAAAAGTTCGTATGTACAGACCAACCGAATCTGAAATTGAAAAATATTTAAATCAAGAGACTCAATTTCACGATATTTCATCGCGTAATAGACACGTTGAAGGAAACTCAGGAGAAAATATTAGTAACGAAGATGATTCTTCTTTTCGTACACCGTTTAAACCACCAACCATAGAAAAGGGAGGATTTCTTCCAATTTTACCAGATCAAATCGGTGGTTTCCGACCTATAAAAGATCCTTTTTACAATAAGGGATCTTCAGAGACATTCCGAGATTCCAAACCAGAAATTTTGAATGACAGTGCTTTTGGAAACTCTGCATATAATAGTATGATTCCAATTGAAACGGAATCATCTTTGAGAACATCTCCAAAAGTTCTTAACACTACTAAAAGATATGAAATTAGCGATTCCGTGGAAGAAACATCAACGGTAACGCCAACAACAAATTATGAATCAGTTCTAACATATTTTCCGTCAACTGAAAGCAACACTTTCCAGATAAGATCAACGACCACTGATCCAAACAGCTCAGAAAACGACACTTTCCTAGACGATGAGTACTATGCGCTCACGTCCACCCCTGAAACGATTCTTCTGATTCCTCCATCTGATGAACATGAAAAACCAGTAAGTTTTAGCAACTTGTGGAAAAGTGAGAAAACTTTACCAGATTATAGCTCATTAAATGCTACTAACCAGCGATCGAATACCAAACCGTTCTTAGGAAGATCAACTATAGAAAAAGTCCAGCATCCTCAAAATTTAAATTTGCCAACCGCAGAGGAATATTTTCGAACAACTGTAGATGCAAACACTGATAATGATGTGCAATCGAATGAATTTGTTACTACATCTTACTTTCAAACTGAAGAGCCTTCAAAAAAGAATGACATGGACTGGTATTATGAAAATTATCAAAATGGAGGATCGAATAGAGATTTTATTACCAATGGCATAAATGAAAGGAGTGGATTATCAAATCGGTCTCCTTCATTGCAATATCAATATTGTATGGTAATAATTCTTTCTTTCCGGTTAGTTTTTTAAGTTTAGACTAAAGTTTTAGGTGCATAACTTTATTATTCTGGAGAACTATGCTCTCAAGAATTGATCAGCTTATGTACTAAAAAGTTTGTATGTAGTCTTATTACATATACATATGTTGTTTATATTGTTAAGTTTGTTTTTGAAATATATTAATGTACATAATGGCATTTTTTTTGATATTTTGAAAGTATCATCATATTTGAAAGTATACTTTACTTATTGCAAATTAATTTTATAAATTAAAATTAAATGGATTAGTTATACTTCTGCATCAAGCAAAACCAAGGAGATTGGTATAAATGAAAAATCAATATCTAAAAATATTATTGGTGTCGAAACTATAGATACAATTTCATTAAGGACCCACAACGAATGTGGACATTCGATATTCATACACAATATAATTCGGAATTTTATAGCCAGAGGAGAAACTTTCTTTACAATCTAAAAAAATACACGGAGGAAGATATCAAGACCTTCCAAAAACGAGAAAGAAGTCGACACAAAAAAGGCAAATACAAAAAATATAAATATCCTTTTATGTGCTCTTTTGTTTTTTTTTAATATCGTTCCGATCATAAAAGTATACCTTTAAAGACGTATGTCGATCAATAACGATAGTACAATATTAAACTATATTATCAGTACTACTAATTTCTTATTAACTTCCGTAGGAGAAGTTATTGAAATCGGTCCGAAAATCGAAATCGAAATTTTCAATGTATTTTCATGTTGCAAGGTCCCAATAGCATTTTAAGCAAAAATTTGAGAAGAAATATATATAAGTGTGTGTGTGCGTACGTATGTGGCCATTTTTTCCTGCACGGTTTCGCGCGAACCAAAAAATAAATCGACTTCGTTGAGATGCCGTCCGAGGCGTATTAGGAAATATGATCTGAAAAGATTTTCATAAAAATCAGTCGAGCCTTTTTTTTGTTTGAACGACTTAAGTGATTTTTGTACCAGCACGATCTCGCGCGAACTAACAATGATACCGACTTCGTTGAGATGTCGATCGTCGCGTATTACCGAAGTTACTATCTGAAAATATTTTCATAAATTTCGGTTGAGCGGTTTCCTTGTTTAGACGACGTAAGTGAATTTTGTACCTGCACGATTTCGTGCGAACAAACAAAGATATCGACTTCGTTAAGGTGCCGTTCAAAGCGTGTAAAAGGAAATATGATCACGGTACCGCACGGACGAAAAATGATATAGACTTCGTTGAGGTGACATCGAAACACATTAACGAAAGCTGTAAAACTGTTCTGTAATAAATTTCATAGCATTCGGTCAAGCCGTTTTTTTGTTTAAATGAAAAAACTTCTGCTAATGGTCATAAGCACTTTAAATTGATTGGTTTTTCTAATATCTAATAAACTCGTTGAAATGAAACCCATTCTAAATGAAATTACATTTTCTGGATTCAGCAGAGTGATAGCTTCCCATCAAGATATCGCTTGTCAAGATCCGAGCACTCTAAAACAAAACAACAATGAAGTAAAACAAATAAATCTACCCTGCGATTTTTCAAAGCTATAATTAAGAGAAAAATCGTAGGAATTCAATGAATGTATTTTGGAAAAAATCGGTCCAGAAGAACAGGTGGAAAAAAGCTAATAATAGTAGCGAAACACGCTTTTCAACGTTTTAGGTGCGAAAAAATTTTGTTTTTGGAAAACAAAAAATAGTACGTAATAGCGCTTAAAAAGACGAAAATTATGAGTTTTGGACTATTGAAATCGGTCAACAGGTTTTTCCAAAAAAAAAAAACCGTGAAATATGGCCATTTTTTGACATTTAATTACAGGGACTGTAATTATCGTAGAACCTTGTTTCAGGGCTGAAATTGTGGCTTCTGTTAGTGCCTACCTACAATAAAAATTTCATGCAAAAATAATTATAACTTTTCGCGTAAATCTCAAAAATGTAAAAACAGCAGTTTCAGGAAAAAAGTTTGAACAAGGCCCACGGTGATGCTAGAGTTATTTTAAAGCCTTTTTTATTCTCGAAGAGTTACTCTACCAACCCATTTTCATGAAAAGTTGGTGAGGTTCGATTTAATACCTCATAAACGCGTTTGAAAACAGGCACTTTTCTTGATTTTCAGAAAAAACACCTTTGGGCGAAGGGGAAGTGGAATATTAGCTTTTTTCCACCTGTTCTCCTGGACCGATTTTTTCCAAAACACATTCATTGAATTCCTACGAGTTTTCTCTTAATTAAAGCATCGAAAAATCGCAGGGTAGATTTTTTTCAACTTTTGAATACTTTTCCGCTATCTCTCCTGGACTATAAATAAAAGATTCAAGTAACGTTATCTAATATTATTAAGTGACTAAATTTTGTATATGGATTTTTAAATATGTTCTCAAAAACTACTCAAACAATTTTCACCAAAATTGGTATTAAAAGGTTTTTTACCCAACGAGTCCGTTATCGAATTATCGCATATAACTTAATACTAAATCGACTGGAGGTAGGAATTTTCGATACTGGGTGGATCGATTTAATATGGATGATATAAATGGTGGGTGAAGTGGGAATGGCTATGTGTAATGGTAAGTGCTTTAAATGTATATATGAAATTTTGAGTGTGTTTGAATTCAAGTAAATTCTAATGTTAGTATTTTTGAGTGAATTCTAATTTGATTAAGTTCTAAGGTAGTGTTTTGAGGGTAATGATGGATGATTGGCCCTATTTATCCAGAGGCACACATACCTGCCTCTGGCTTGGAGCCACCAGGATACTTATGGTATCATAGGGAAAGCCTAATATAGACTCTCTTGTATGTTTACAGAAGGTCCGGGGCGCCGGAGAGCATGTGGATGGAAAGAAAAGTGCACACGCACTTTCCTTTGCGTGGGGAAATCCACACCCAAAATATTTCATGTCCATCCAGGGATATAAAATCAGTACTCGATTCTTTACTCACATGAGTATTTGATTTTCGATTCATCTCATATCAGTACTCGATACTATTGACCATATGAGTATTTTTACTCATATGATTACTTATAGAGTAGAATCGAATACCGAGTACAATTTGCATACAAGTCAGAATTCAAGCTTCAATCTCACTCTGCATTCGAATCGACGCAAAAATCAAATTGCTATTTCCTCTATTTCCTTTGGCTTGCATGATTTTGTCGTATATGTTTTTTTTCTTGAAATTGTACGGCAACTACCCGTAAATCACCTCCGATCGTTCTAAAACTTTGCGAATCGTATTTTTTTTCGGAAAAAAAACTATAATAAAATGGATCTGAGTTGTTTAGCAGTGATTCGAAGAGTACCTCCCATACAAAAGTTAGAATTTTACGGATATCGGTACACTACAGCTACCCGAAGTATTCGAGATAGAGCAAAATAGTAGGATAACCCGCCGTACCAGAAAACCCCTATATACAAAAATTCATGCCAATCGGATGAGCGGTTTCGGAGTCCATCGGACATTTACAGACAAACAGATATACCACCCTTATCACTTAGGTGTATAAAAAATAGCGTAGAATAATTATTAAAAACATAAGTGCAGAAAAATGTGAAGGAAAAGTGAAAAAGTTATTGTTATGTATGTTGTGTGATGGTACTTGCACTTAATGTGTTTAATCTATTCCATAATAATCTTTAATCACTTAGATGCTGCTACACCAGCCCATTCTGTGGGGTAGCAGCATCTACTCCGATGTGCGCCCAACTACTCCGGAGAATGTACTCCAATGAAAATGAAACGCACCTAATAATTAATTGCATAAAATTGGAAACTTCCATATTTTTTTAACTTAATTTCCCTAATTTCATTGGACATATTTTAATTTTTTTAAACTTCTTCTTTTCTTTTAGAATAATTTCAATTTTATCAATGGTTTCGTTAAATGACAAATTCAAAAAACCCCGCTTACGATTGATATAACCGAAAAATTTGAAGGCGCCATCTTTTGCAAAAAAATCGTAACTACTGTAATCATCTACTCCAACATATGAGCTGGGGTAGTTGGGACTACTCCAAAGTACACCGGTGTAGTTACACCAGGAAAAAGAAACACGGCTAATGGAAACTCGGTAGCTCTGTTCGCGTACTTTTCTGGCTAAAACCTCTGGCACTTTCTGGCTGTAGAAGTAAAAATTTCCAGGCCTTTTGTAGCCCGAAAAAGTAAACGAATAGAAACTGGCGATTTCGAACGCTTTCTGGGGCACACACTTGGTATATAGTTCAATTCGAATTGATCTCCAATCGAAACTCGGTAAATAAATATCTACATATAAACGTGCTGGAATTAGTTCCTAAATTCAATAATAGATGGACTCGATTATTTTTGGTGAAAAAAGCAAGTATAAATAAAAAATGACGTTTTGTGCTAAACGATGGGTATAGTTAACAATTTCAGCTTTTTTTGAGTTTGATTTTATATTAGGATTTAAGTTTACTTGGAAATATTTATCTGTGCTGTTATAATATGGGTTCAAAGGGACAAATGGCTAATAAAGCCTTACTAATGTTAAGGAACTTACCTCGTGTTGCATTAGGAAATATTAGGGCAAATCCGGGGTCAAAGCAGAAAGTAAAGAATCAAGATATTAACTTTCTTGGATTATTCTTTTTCATTTTAGACTAAAAGGGGACGTGCCCAACACGGTGGTGATAAACATGGTGCTGGTAATAAAGGTTCTGGACAACGTCAAAATTTTATGCGCTTAGGTTATGAAACAGGCAATACTCCGTTTTATCTACGATTTTCCTATGAACCTTATTATAAAGGCCATCATCTTCGCCGTCAATATCCTCCAATTTCTTTGCAGCAACTCCAAACGTTGATTGATACTGACCGAATCCAAACTTATGAACCAATTGATATAACAACACTTTGCAATACTGGAGTAATATCTTTTGAACCGGCTCAGATGCAATTTGGGTTTCAACTGACAGATGAAGGAATAAACAATTTTAAGGCAAAAATATGCATCGAAGTGCAACATGCTACAGAATCAGTAATTGCTGCAGTAGAAAGGAATGGCGGTGTAATCACAACAGCTTATTATGATCCTCATAGCTTACATATACTTAAAAATCCAACTAAATGGTTCGAAAAGGGAGTGCCAATACCGCTTAGGAAATTACCACCCCAAGACGCGATTGAATACTACACGTCAGCGAAAAATAGAGGATATTTAGCTGATCCGGAGAAGATAAGCGAAGAGCGTTTAGTAAGTCTTCTGTGCAAAATTTTGTTACATTATTTTAATTTTATTTTATAGATTCTTGCCCAAAAATATGGCTATGAACTACCGAAAATTGAAATTGATTCTGACTACCAAATGCTTACAAGCGTTAAGGATCCACGACAAATATTTTATGGATTAAGTCCGGGTTGGGTAGTAAGTGTTAAAGACAGAGCCATTATCAAGAAAAAATAACTGTAATTGCGTTGTAATAAATAGTTTAGTATAAAATTTGGGATTTTTTTAAGTTAACCAGCTACATAACTTGTATATGTACTAGCAACTATATTTTAAGCAAAAAACGTTGATACAAAGCTTAGATAAATTTATAAAGAAGCAATTTAAACGCACAAGTTTCAAGAATTATGTTCCTAACAGTGGATCTTCCCATTTTAAAACTCCAAGAGAGGAACTTGAAACTGACACCTTGGGACAAATATCTAAAAAATAATATATTAAAATAATTATTACAAATATTTATATACACTATCATATATTTGTACTTACGAAAGTGTAAGCACTAATCTACATTCGAAATCTATTGATGGTCTTATAGATTTCTTGGTGAGCTTTTCTTTCAGGAGATTTAATAGTAGATCATAAAGTGGTTTACTCATTCGAGTTTGGGAAAAAAATTCCTCATAATCCAATTTTTTAATCATTTGAAAGGAAGTATTAAAAAATCCCATTTCATCTCTATTCATGTTGACTGGTCTACCCGCCAACTTCTATTTTTTTATTTTGTTTGTATAACATGTAAATTATATAAATTTCCAAAAAAAAACTATATAATTTCATTAATTCATTCATATTTGTATTTGACTAGGCTGCGTAGCCGCGAGGAAAAGTCATGCTCAGTTAAGCAACGCAGCGCAGCAATGTGACTGGGCCTTTACAGGCTTGCTGCTTATTACTCTGCTCACTAAATTCCTGATCGATCAAATGGGGCAATTACATATTTTACCTTACGTAATATAACGACAAGTTCCTTCTTTTTGGGGCTTAAAGAACTAGCGGCTTAACCAATACCCAATGCGGAGATATAATGCGGCACGATATCTTGATTTCATCAAGTAACCGCTATAACATGGGAACCATATTCCAGTGTATCAAATTGCAATTCAACGTTCACGTTGCTTAGTTGGGGCCAAGTCAATAATGCACGTTGCGCGAGCAATTGACTTATTCAGCTACAGACTTAAAATTGCTGAAGAAGTCAGTTGCTCGCGCAACGTGCATTATTGACTTGGCCCTTGAATATTATCAAACATTATATCGAGTTGTGTGACATGTGCTGCAAAAGTAAGTGCCTGCCTGCACTGTTTTTTATCTTCATAAGTTGCCGTGTTGTTTGGTTTTGTGGCGAGGTCAGATGGAATATTGATAATACTGTGATCTCCATCCTAACAAATTGTTCCAACTTGTATGCCATTACATCAAATTTCTTTCTTAATTTGTTCCCCAGATCGTTCTTAATAGATAGTTTGGTAGACGTAATGGGGCTATCGTGGTGGCTGCCAGCCATGTAGAAAGACTTATGTATTATAAATATAAAAATAATGGATTCATTCACTTATTTTTAAATTTTATTAAATTACAATTTTATTTATAATTGTTGTGCGCGTGTTAGGCCCGATTCACAATTAGTGCTTCAAGCCTCAAGCTTCAAAAATTTAGGATTATAGGAATTATGTACAATGATTCACATTCACAGCTTCAAGCTTCAAATGAACCTGAAACTATGGTAAAAAAATTTGATGCTTGAGGCGTGAAGCTCCTCATTGTGAATCGGGCCTTATGGTGTTATTCTGTGAGTGGCGGAAACATGGGGGGTTTTCAATAATGCAGGTTGCGTGCGCAACTGACTTATTCAGCAATGGAAGTGTGTTGCTGAATAAGTCAATTGCGCACGCAACCTGCATTATTGAAAACGCCCATGGCTCTGGCGCTCAACACTGATCTTTTTTTTGGCAGAATAATTCCAGAAGCTATCCCAGAGGGAAAAATTCGAAGAACTACTAAGGGAAGCGAATTCGCAGCGCTGTTAATAGATATGCTCCGATTGGATGTTTAAGGAATTTTATGGAACGAAGAATACGGAAAACAGAGACTCGTTCGATGCCTTGGTCAAGCAGCATATTGAACGCGTTTGGTACTTAGTTGGAGGACCGCTAGGTAAAACCGCTGTCGACACTCGCGTTTGGAAAGCAATTGTACAAGGTGAACAAAAATATATAGCTTTTCGACACTGCAATTGTTTCTCATATCCACAGGCGCTATAACATAAATTGGAGGGCTTCAAAAACGCTTCTAAAAAAAGCAGCAGTAAAAGGAGTGCTCCCCACTGCGATCATGCAATTTTAAAAAAGATATAGAACTGGGATGGGAAGGGGAACGACCGAAGCTTTTTAAGAGTGTTCTAGCTTTATTTCCCGCTGGGTAAGTTTTCTCTTTTCCTTAATACTCAATTGGAGCTTAAGGGCATTTTCGAAAACTCACCATGGTAGCTACCGGTCGAACTAAAAGTTAATCTACCATTGATTACTTACCCCCTTACACTGTGGTGAGACTCTGGTTATCTTACCGGTGAATATTTTAACATGGTGAATGGTAAGTAATCAATTTTCGAACATGGTAGATCAACTTCTGGTTCGACCGGTAGCTACCATGGTGAAAATGCCCTATATGTACTACTTCAGTGGTTGTAAAGAGACTACTTAAAGGCAAGCCAAATCTCCCAATCTAATCTTTGATAAAGGTCTGCAATCTGTTTTTCCTCAATTATGGATTTGTGATGATCTAAAATTATATATGGGTCAGTCACGTTTAAATTAATTGCAATAGAACGAGAGCTGGCAAAAAATATAGAATATGACGATGTCATCGACGACTTTGCGGAAATTAAAGCAAGAAAAATAGTGTTTACTATTTAAATATGATGAGTAGAAGAATTCATATCCATACAAACATAACACATATTTTAGAGTGCTGCATGCTTGGGTTTCAGGCTCTAGATTAGTGCTTGCTTGACAATGCTTTTTGGGTTTCAAGATAGGCGGCTAGAACGCAGGGATATGGGGTTTTAACTTTTTGGGTTTCAATCTATTCTCGGGCCCCCCTGGCCTGGGGCCCAGGGCAATTCGTCCCAGTTACCCCCCTATGTGGCGGGCCTGCTAGAAACTCTTGAAAGTATGCTTATTGTGGCAAATTTTTGCCCCAACAGCGTACTGCTTTGCGCTGTCAAAATTTTGTCATGCTTTTGAGTTTTTTATTAATAGCAATTTAATGTGCATTCACGAATATAAAACACCAAAAATTATTGGTGTACAGTAAATTTGATACCTATGCAAACGCCCATACAGAAATTGGCCATGTCCTTTGGAACTGACAAGTTCAGAGAGGTTAAAAACTACGTATTAATATATTTTTATACGCTTTATATTAGCTTCACCTGTATGTTGTGTGATGTGTGACAAGTAGAATACTATTAGCTGTGTGGCGTCATTCCAAATTCAAAATGGCAGCCAAAACAAAATGGCGGATTACCTTTTTCTTTACCACGCCCTCGGTATGGGTATCAAATGTAAGTGTATGACGAGTATAGTACAGTAAGCTGTCATTTTAAATCGAATATGGCGGTCACTCCCAAATGGCGGAAGACATATACATAATAGACTAAAAAGCAGAAAATAAAAAATATGGTTTAAAAAAACTAAAAATACGCTTTTATTTTAAAATGAAGTAAAAAATAATTTTTAATGTAAAGTTTTTATTGCTCCAGCCAGTATATGGAAACAACCTACCTTTTGAAATGTAAAAAAGCGTGGGGCTCTGGCGAAAAGTTCCTGTGTTAATAAAATAAGAATATAGGTAAAAAGTCCCACGATGACTCTTTACTCTGGAAGTTGATAGGGTAGCACCTTCACTTTTACAGTTTTAGATAGGTGGCAGTATTCTGCGTACACTGCTACATTATATATGAAAATAGGTCATAGGGTTACAAAAATACAGGGTGATAAAAAAACTCAAAACGCTCTAGCGGCTAAACCGTTAGGATTTCCCCCCCCCCCCCCCTCCCATACGAATTTTTGTTGGTCCAACCAAAACCTATCAACAGCCGGCTGCTTTGTAAACTTAACGGTTACACCCTGTATAACGATAGGCAGCTGCAATAGAGAAGCAGTAGATGCGTTTTTATAACTCCCATCAACTTCCTCCACCATAATCTTCTGCATAGATTTTAAAGGCGAATATATAATTATTCTTTGAAAAGTCATTAAAAGTCATTTTCAAGAAAAAATGTTAAGATACATTTGCTAGATTTTTTACGCTAAGACAAGAATGAATAGTTAGAATTCAGTGCAACATAATTCGAACCAGTCGCGTATGAATCGCATTACTTTAATCTTGGTATTTGGTTTTTACACATTCTTAATTTAAATTCCTTAGCTTTTAATAATAACCACAATTGAATCTTCTTTTATGCAAAGAAGATGTAATTGCAATTAACTATTTGATATTATACAGTATTGAAACAATTTATGTTTGATAACACAATAATTTATTGCGAAATTTATCAGTCAACACAGTAATAAAATGACTTTGCTTTTACAAGGGCAATAAACAGTTAAACGTGCGAAAATTATATGTTAGGACTGCTATTAGTAGTACATAAAATATATCTAAATAATGAGCTTATACCATTTAAATAAACGCCCCTTAGGTAATTGAAACGCAGATGAGCAAAGATACCGGAAATTATACTCGAACTGAATTTTTACAATCTAAAACGTGTTTGGTTACCAGCTATAAAAAATACCGACTAAAGCAAAGAGCTCCAGACGATGAAAAGAATATTTCATGTACGCCTAACAAATTGATCGAATGCCGGTGTCTACAAAACAGAAGTTGGGTTCGAGTTTTATTTATTTATGGCCGTACGCGCATTAAGGATCGCGGCATCTTTGAGAATCTTTAGCTGAAAGGATTTTATTATTTTAATTGCTCTTTCATACTCTACTCAGCATATCTAAAAAATGTTAGATATAATATCTTATGTGTTCTATTTACAGCCTACGCAATTACATATTGCATTGTTGTAACTAATATTCACATATTTGAAAGTATTAATAATAACTGATATTTAGTTCGTAGAAGCCCTTCTAGAGATAACAGCGATGTATTTTTGCTTTTTAACATTCGTGATCATTTGCCTGACCGTAAATTTTGCCGCTAGACATTTGTGAATATGAATTGAAAAATAAAATATATGTATAAGATAATGCTTTAATAATAATCGTATTAAAAAGAAAAAGATACTTTTTCCTGATCTTGTAAAATTATTTCTTAAATTTATATAAATTATTAAAAATAAAAACGTTGAGGGCGAAAAAAATACAACGACGTTATATTAATATGTTGAGTATTTTACTGGTAGCCCTAATAAGGCATCCGCCGGCTTAAACGGTTAATAATAGGGTGCCAAAGTTCCGCTTAGGTCGGGTCTTCACCTATCGGACGGCGCATCTCTTTGTTCACCTGATAGTCTGCGTCACAGCCTTTTTCGGCTGGTTAGCGGGATTCTCTTGTTTCAGGAGGCATAACACTCCGACGAGTCTGTCTCCTGCTAACCCCGACCGTTGTAGCTCAGCGGCTGCTTAAAAAATGAACTCATACAACATCCAAGAGTTTAATCGCGAGGTAGGTTCATTACCTCCTCCTCAACCTATCCTATCATTTTCCTTTTTCTATTTTTCTTTCAGATCAAGCTTACTACTAGACATTGCACCATGACGAATTACATGACGGACTGGTGGTACAAAGGGTGATTCCTGAACTTGATTCATGTATTTCTTAAAATTTACAGCTTTCGAGAAAACGCTTTTGTGATAATAATCTATATCAATTTAAAAAAAATATAAGATCAAAAACAACATTTTTCTTTCTAATACATTTGTAAAAGCATTGTTTTTAAAAGTTTTTTTTATATATTTTGCAAAACTCTTTTCATAATCTCTGTTAATTCCATGAATGTAAACATGCGCCATATCTAAATGTAAGGCTTGATTATTTAGCTACTAATTCTTTATCGTAGTTTACTTGTCAAATTCTTTTATTCGATACCCATATTAAGGCGGGCGCGGATTTAAGGGGGGGTCACGGGGATCATGACCCCCCAAAAGCGCTCGCTGTTTCAAAAACAAAATTGATCCAACTAAAAAAACAAAAACAAAAAATAACCAAACGTCCAAAACCGACACAACTTTTTTGCAAATTAAAGCAACGACCTTAAAAATGACCTTCAAGGTCAACAACAGATTGATCTATACTCTTTCTATATATTTTGATTTGTAAACTCTAAGTTAGCTGCACTCACAAGAAAGGGCGCGTCTTCATCAAAAACACATTAGGGCACGTTTTCTGCCCTACTCCGCTCAAATTAGGGACAATTGAAGAAATTTTTCCCACAGCTATGAGACCTGTGCCAAGTGAAGGACTTGGGTTGTCTAAGCATGATTTTCAGAACCCGCAGTTTGAAAAAAGGGTTGTTTTTGAGAAATATGTGAATTTTATAGTTTTTTCGCCTTTTCTCTATTTTTAAGAGAAACTATGCATTTTGGTCAAAATATCAAAAGTGCAAAGTTATGAGGCATAAAATTTCGTGCATATTTTGCCTTCACTGTTTTTTCGAATTCGGCATTGTTTCGCCGATAGAGCTGGTTTGCGCCTTTTTTCAGACTCTGTTGATAATCCAAGCGTCCAAAGAAAGGTTGTTGAAAAACTACAACTACTACTTTGATCTCATTTAATTTTTCATACAAATGCAAAATTTTGGCTCAAAATCTAAAAATGGCGCAAAACGGCCTCCATCGGCGAAAATATGCAAAAGGCATAGGTTCTCCACAAAATAAAGAAAAAGGCGAAAAAACTCTAAAATTCACATATTTCTCAAAAACAACCTTTTTTCGGAATGCGGGTTGTGAGTCCTTCACTTGGCACAGGTCTCATAGTTGTGGGAAAATTTTTCTAAAAACAGCGATTTTTTGACTAATTTGAGCGGACTACGTTTGTATTTAATCCACGAGAAAATTCGGTTAGTTTTGTTCGTTTTGTTAATTTTGTGTTTGTCCCTAAAAAAGCCTGTTTAGACGCTTCGCTCCCAGGAACGTTCCTCACGAACTTTGTGGAGGATGAAGGGAGAGGTGGGGTGGTACCTTTCATCCACCCCACTACAGTGCCGCGGCCAGACAATTTGAGTTATTTGGGGAGAGTCAAAAAAAAAATTTCCCTCGCTTCGCTCGCGCATTTTTCTTCATATAAACCCGTCGCCGCAACAAAATAATGGCCCATATACTGATTTCTGTGGTCCATACTCATTTGTGTGGCCCATTCTCAATGAAGTAAAAATGCAAATAATATATTCAAATGATTTTTATTGCAAAAAAAAATTTTCCCTAGCGGGGCCCCAAAATCACGGAGCCCTGTACAGTTGCACATCATGCACATTTGCCAGCCGCGGCACTGCCCCACTACCTCCTTCATCCACAAAGTTCGTGAGGAATGCTCCTGGGAGCGAACCGTCTAAATAGGCCCTTAGGAGTAGAAATTTTTTTTGCCACTTTTAATTCCGTGACCCCCCAAAATAAAATTCTAGATCCACGCCTGTATTAAGGGGGTTGTAAAGGAAAAGGTAAAGGCAACGGTCCGAAATCAAGCGGCGTCCGCCGCATTTAAAATTATATTAGATACTTCATTGTTATTTGACCGTGTTTACGCCAAGCATCTAAAACTAATTAGAACCACCTTAATACTGGTTTTTATATGTGTAAACGGGTCTTACCATTACTATTCTTAGTGTTTGTTAAGGCTTTATAACAACTGTTAAGTGACACATTTATTAAGGGAAACTGATTAAAATGGCGTCACACAAATTACTGCATTATAATCGTCATACCATTTTCTTTGATACCTATACCGAGGGGCTTGTAATAAAAAAGGTAATCCGCCATTTTGAATTTGGAATGACGCCACACATGTCGGTGGGTCGGGGAATATAATTGCAATTGCAATTTTAACATCAAAATTATCTAATATCTTCAAAAATAAAGGCCGTAACACAAAAATTGTCTGGACATTATTTATAGGAAATGGTCAAAGCTTTCCAATTTTGGAAAAAAAAATATTGATTAACTACGTATTTTTTGAAGAAAAAGGTAGTTGAAGTTGACATTTTTGTTAAAAACAAACAAAATTTTGACTCATAACTCTTGAAGTTGGTAGAGTAGATAGAACCTCCATTTTTACAGTTTTAGATAGGTGGGAGTATTTTGCGTGCAGTGCTACCTTATTCATTAAAATAGGGCATAGGGTTACAAAAATACAGGGTGATATGCAAAACACTAAAAAAAACTTCAAAACGCCCTAGCGGCTAAACTGTTACGGTTTCCCAAAACCTATCCACAGCCGGTGTCTTTGTAACTTTATGCAATACACCCTGCACATAAATCCCATACTTCCTCTTGTCCTTACCATCTTTCCCAAAATCTTGTTGATCAATTCGGAACCGATTACGTAGAGAGCTTCTAACTGTTTGTTTATTTAGACCTATGATCTGAGGATTTTCCAACTCTTGACCAACCTACATACAGCTGACGATGGGAGAAACGCGGTTTAATATGATCGAGACCAACAACTTTTTATAATTGCCCTTACTTATACGTTAAAAATCGGGGTTTTCTCATATAAGGTTGTAACTTTATTTATTTTAATTTTTTCAAACGGGTTGGGCTTCTTCGAGTACTTGCGCAATTCAGAAAACTGTGCATTTTTTTCTTCATCCTTTGTTTACGCTTTATTTACAAACAGATTGGATTTAGTTATAAGAATCGAAATCGGAATACAATTGGCAAAATTCGTTGTTGCCGCTATTTTGAATTTATAAGTTTTGACCACAAATTCGTTATTTACGACATTAGGCCCCCATCCACGGTCAAACAAACCATCAAATTCGTGGCCAACATCGAAAAAATTCTAAGTGTGCGTGTATAAAATACAAGTTTTCGAAGTTGGCCGCTGTTTGAAGAAAATATTCGTCTGGTTTAATATTTCCTTCAAACAGCTTAAATGTGTGTGTGCATTTTTTATGTGTGCCATGTAAAGCATATGAAAGTTCGTTTTGTTTACAGGATTTGTCGCTCGGGATGTTTGAAGAAAGTTTCCCTCGTTGATGGCCAACAAAAGTCAAAGCATAAATGTGTGCGTTGTTTGTCGAAAATTGGTTTGATGATTTGTTTGACCGTGGATGGGGGCCTATTAAAAACTCCTAGATCCGCACTTTCATTGGAATCGGAACCCAATTGGCAAATTCGGTCATATTTGCGGGGCCATTTCGAATTTCGAAAATCGGCCTTCGAGGTGCATCAAGGGCGACCCCACGGACCTTCATGCAAAATTTCGAAACTCTGCGATGACACATATGTACAAATACATGCATACAGAAAATTGGCGATCAGATTATCTTTTGCAATGTGGTGTAAATTGCATTATTCAAGGACTCTTTGGCTTAACTACCGCGCCTGGTGCGGATTTCTCTTTGTGTGATATTTTAGTTCGCATATGAGATTCTTCTCCCAGGTTTCTTCTTTCTGTTTGCGAAGCTTTTTTGTTCTTTTCTGATTCAGCAGAATTAATAACAGTATTGTTAAGTCGTGTTTAACTCTCGCAGATGCTTCACTTCATCTCTTGTTTCCAGGACCTAATCCTAATTTACTACGGACGAGTGCCTGCTTCCAGGCCTGCCACATGAGGTGGGCAACGGGGACGAATTTCGCCGGGGCCCAAGCCAGAGGGGGCCCCGAGAGTAGACTGAGACCCAAAAAGTGAAAACCCCATATCCCTGCGCACTAATCTTGAAACTCGCTGCGCTCTAATTGTCAAGCAAGCACTAATCTAGAGCCTGAAAGCCAAGCATGCACCACTCTAAAATGTATGTTATGTTTGTATGGATATGGATTCTTCTACTCATCATATTTAAATAGTAGTAAACACTATTTTTCTTGCTTTTATTTCCGAAAAGTCGTCGCTGACATCGTCGTAGTCTATATTTTTTTGCAGCTCTCGTTCTATTGATATCATTCAATGATTTGATTTCCGCGGTCAACAGTTGCAACACTGATACCTATTACACAATAAAAAGATGTAAAGGCCGTATCTTAAAAATTGTCCAGACATTGTTAATAGGAAATTGGCCAAGTTTTCCAATTTTGGAAAAAAAACTATGGGTTAATTACGTATTTTTTTGGAGAAAAAGGTGGTTTTAGTTGAAATTTTAGTTAAAAAAAACAAAATTTTGACTTTGAACTAACATATTTTCTGAACGCAGTAACTGAGGTTGATGATATTGATATCAAAATAAAGAATGTACATTTCTCTAAAAACTTATTACGTTGCTCTACTATAAATGATTGAGGAGTAATTAAAGTTGAAGTAAATTAAAAAATGGTTCAAACGTCTTTTCTTAAACACCCTGTATCTCAGTGGATAGGTCCGATAGCCTCATTCTGTAGAACAATTTTTTTCTCCAAATTTACCCAGGAATCACCCTTTAAGGATTAGCATCTTAGTCGGGAACACCCTGTATAAAAATGAATCAGTGTTTTGTGTGTAATCGATGTTGGCAAATTTGGCTGTATGAAATGACTTATTGAGAATTGTTTATGTTAGAAGACCTCAATACCAAGGTTTATATGTATAGTTTCCATGATTATGTGTGTTGGTAATGGCGCTTGAAACAAAATTGTCGATATCCCTTTGAAATCGTCATTTTTATGGAGATCAGTTAAAACATTGAAACTTTTTACAAATATTCGTGTTCAACTGCAAAATGATGTCTCTGCAAGTGAATTTTGCAAATAATTGTTGAATATTGGAAATGGTGTAATGCCAGTATACGAAACTGGATTGTTAACGTTGCCAGAAAATTTTTGTCGTCTTACAGAAACCAAAGAAAAATTGATCGAAAACGTATTTCCAAACATAGCACAGCAATACGAAAATCATGGTTGGTTGAGCGAAAGAGCGGTTTTGGCAGCGAAGAACAAAGATGTTAATGAATTGAATTTGGCTATACAGTTCAAAATACCCGGTAATTTGGTTTCGTAGAAGTCTGTAGATACCGTTACCAATGAAGAAGATGTGGTAAATTATCCCACAGAATTTTTGAATTCATTGGATTTACCTGAATTGCCAGCTCATAACATTCAGATGAAACTCGGAGTCACTATTATTATGCTTCGTAATTTTAATCAACCACCACTATGTAATGGTAAGAGGCTGGCTGTGAAAAAGTTAATGGACAATGTTATAGAAGCAACTATTTTAACTTGGAAATTCAAAGGTGAAGACGTTTTACTTCCACGGATTCCAATGCTTACATCTGATTTGCTATTTGCATTCAAACGTTTTCAATTTCCAGTTCGTGTTGCATTTGCGATTACTATAAATAAAGTGCAAGGTCAGTCTTTGGCAATTTGTGGCATAAAGGAATATCCAGTGTTTTGGCATGGGCAACTTTATGTGGCCTGTTCGCGTAAAGGCAAACCATTAGCTTTATTCATTTACTGTCAACAAAATGGAAAAACTAAAAATGTTGTTTACCATAGAGAGCATTACAATATATAGGAATATAAAATTCAAAATGAAGGGCAGGGTTTAACTATTTGATATAAATAAAGTCGAATCTCTTCTTTTCGTAATTGCTATTAATTGCTGTAATCTCTATTGTAATACAATTATAACGTGAATTATACTTTTAAGTGTTTTGGTTGGGTGTAGCGAAGGGTTCCAGCTAGTTTGTTATAAAAATGCCGACGGCTTTTTGCCAACTTGAAAAAATGCTCTACAAACTTTATCGCCAAAGTATAAATACACATCCAAACAAAACCATATAATATTATCTCGAATATTTAATTTTTTTGATTTTAAAATATTCCTAACGTAACAAAACTTCTAAGAAATCCTTTAGTATTAAATTTTTCTCAACGAAAATTCCACGTATACATTTTATTTCTAAGACGTGAAATGATAAAAATGCAAAAAACTTAACCCCTCAGACTTTGTCCTGCCTGAAATTAATTAACTCACTGGAAAACACAACGAAAAAACAAAAGATATATAAAGGATCAAAATTGTTAATTTCAGTTATTTAGAGTTCAGTGGTAATATTGTAATCGGATTATGAAAAAAATTTTGGAAATGTTTTGGTGTTCATTACAATGCCTTACTATAAACAATGTTTTTCGTTTTGACGTCTTCTGCGTGTACGAACAAAGCTGATGGTTTGCCATTGCGAGAGCAGGCGACATAACGTTGATCATGTGAGAAACACAGATACCTACCCTACTTTGATTCCGAAAATTTCCAATGACTGGTCTTGGGCCTTGTTAATTGTCATTGCAAAGGTAAGCCAAATCGGAAATTGAAGGCGTTTAAACTCAAATGTCAAATCTGGTCTGGACAATCTGGTCTCATTGCAAAGTCTTGGTTGATTGATGTTTCGCAGCATGATAATTACCGAACCGACTTTCAACTGAAGATTATGCTGTGGCAAACCGGACAGTTCGAGAGAATTCAAAAATTCAGTTGGATAATTGACCACTTCGATATCAAGTACGATACGATATCAACTGTAGCCCAGTCACTTGATACACAAAAAGGCCAAACCTCTAAAAAATTCCAACTCGAGATTTTACAGATTTTACAGGTTTTGATTTCCACGCAGATCTTGCAGTTTTAGATCCAAGGCTTCCAATTATTTTGTATGCGCCATCGTGCATTTATCCCAAATGATTATTTTGCATTGCTGTAGAACTTTCGCCATTCCACGTGCCTTAGGCGCCCATTACACGGTAGGTTTTGCTGTCAGTTTTTCCACAGTTTTGCCTACGACTGACGGAAAACCTAACGTCTAAGGTGTTGAATGACGTATTCCTCCGTATATTTTGATTTCCATTAATCATGACTGGTGGAATTGATTGCCGCTTGTATGAACGTGTAATGGCCGCCTTAGAAATTTTGCATGTCGGGTTTTCGTTAATGTGCATATTCAGTTGGAGCTTTAGAGCAGAGTGTACCGTTCTTCCGCCATCCAACAACGTGGCAGCCATACCAAGACAATCTGACCTTGCGATCGTATTGTTGCCAAAAGAAATGTTTTACCGTGCCTCCAGGAGCATCTTCTTCTTCTTTGACGGCTCTACAATCAGAATCCGGTCCTGGCCTCTCGCAACTGTTCTGCCCATCAGTAACGATTCTGAGCCGATGTCATTCAGTTTGGCATCCCTACTCTCTAAAACTGAACTAGTGAAAAATTTACTGATTAAAGGTCGATTCGCACTATACGGAACGTCAACGTCACGTCAAGGAAAGGCAACGGCACGTCAATTTTGCTGTCGATTCGCACTTGACCGCCAACGTTACGTGAATTTTGCCGTTCAGTCTAAAAAATTAGATAGAGTATTGTCGTATTCCGTATTGCTAATTTAAATTGTTATTTGGAATGCCAAAATTTAATAATAAAAAGTTAGTAATGATTCCATTAATTTTGGATGAGGAAGAATAAAATTTAAATTTAGCAACAAATCAGAAAAATTTGTACAAAAGATATTTACAAAAAGAAAACAAGAAGGGGAATACCACACGCTGTATAATAAGTAATTGGATGACGATGAAATAAATTTTTATAAATATTTGAGAATGTCAAAATATCAGTTTCACATCCTTTAAAAAAAAACTGAACATAAAATTAAAAAAAAACACTACTTTTCGAGACACTATTACTGCTAAGGAAATATTATTTTTTGTGCGTCTATCCAAAACCTGTCAACATTTTTTAACCCTTTAGATACTATTTAAAAGTTAACGTAAAAAATATTAATTTATGTATAAATTGTGTTTATATTGTTTAAACAATATAAATACATATTTAATTGCGCACATTGAAATGTTTCTGATTTCAAATAATATATAAAAACAAACATTTAAAATAAAAATCATCAAAATTGGAGTTGTCCCTGAGAACTAAGAAGTAAAAACCTTCATTGACTCGATTAAAATTAGTTTGAACAAAAACAGATAAATACTTGAAAAATTCGAAATGCTGCCGTAATTACGTTCACATTCAACAGAACAGATCAGTCACGTCAAGGCACTTCACGTCAAAATATAGTTTCAAACTAATATTGACTTGACGTTACGTTGACGGTCCGTGACGTTGCCTATATATGTGAACGCGTAGTGTAAAACTCATAGAAGAATATTTTGACGTGCCGTTGCCGTTCCTTGAAGTGACGTTGACGTTCCGTATAGTGCGAATCGACCTTAATCCAGTAAACAATAACGGCGTGTCTATTCGCACTAAAAATACGGGTCCAACGGGCCACGGGTCACGGGTCACACGGGCCACGGGTCACACGGGCCGCGGGTCGCACGGGTCACACGGGCCAGGGGCACGAGTCACACGGGTCACACGGGACACGGGTCACAGCTCACACGGGCCATGAGTCGCACGGGTCACGGCTCACGGGCCACAGGTCGCACGGGCCACCAGTCACACGGGCCACGGGTCACACGGGTTGAACAAGGCTCAGAATATGGGCTATACGTGCGGGACAAGGCCCGGGTAGTAATTTCTTCCAGAATTGGAGAAAATCTTTGCCCGTGCAATCTGTGCTCTATCCACTGTCTGTGCTGAATATGTGATTGAATATAAATTACTTTTGAATTACATACTAAGTTGGTGTAAAATAAATATTTGTTGTTAGTTTTAGTTCAGTAATCAAACAATTATAACATCATTATAAAGGTTGTTATGGGAAAAATATTAATTAAAATCATTGTAAACAAAAATTCATTATAGCAAAATACTATTTTATATTTAGAAAAATATTGATACACTATAAAAAATCTACCTATTTTACAAGCTTTGTATTATCTTCGTTCTCTGTCTGTGGCAGACAAATCTTGCGATCGATTTTTCGACCAGTTCCCGATATCGGATGATGCTCAAATTTGGTACACACCATTGGTTCTGAAGACAATACAATGCAGTGTATTCAATTATAGGGTACATCCAACATGGCGGCTACCATAAATTGGCGGATTACTTTTTTCTTTAAGATCCCCCGACATGGGTATCAAATGAAAGAGTATGACAAGTAGAATATAGTAAGCCATGTGACGTAATTTTAAATCCAATATGGCGGCCACCACAAAATGGCGGATAACGTATTCATTGCAATCCCCTCTAGGGGTATTAAATTTAGAATACAAGACGTTTGGTCTGGGCTAGGAAGGAGTGTTGTTCCAGTCCCTTAATTACGCGGCTGTGAAAAACACGAAGTGAAAAAACAAAACTTAAAATGAAAAGAGTGAAAAATAATTAAAGATCATAAAATGAAAATTCAAAACAAAAAAAAAATTTTTTTTACAAACAAGCTTTTATTAGATAAACTGAATACTGCAGAATGACCGCAGTTCTGCGTTTATGAAAACGCCCAAAATATGCAACAATAATATGCAAATAAAAGAATGAAATGGTTAAAGAATTGGTTTAAAAAAGTCCGGATTTTTAAGAAATATAGCGTGCGGCAAAAGTCCGCCAACGGTCCGATATTTGCTGAAGAGTACGTGATCGTGAAAAATGTTTCGAGCGAAAGTTGCTCAATTTGGAGGGTGGAATCGTTTGCACCCAAATCTCACCTCCACCCACTCACCCACTGGGTTGAATCGAAAATTTCAAATGGCAACCCCCATTTTTTTCACATATTCTGATTCTCCGCAGGGAAGTAAGAAACTTTTGCCTGAACAATTTTTTTATCCGAAGCCCCCTGCACCGCCAAAAACCATCAAAATTATCCCCAGAAATCATTCATTTGGGGGTCCGGAAGCTTCGGATAAAAAAATGTTTTTAACAAAAGTATGATATTTCTCTTCGGAGAATCAGAATCCGTGAAAAAAATGGGGCTTACCATTATTCACACCCACTCTTGCGAGGGGGTGAGGAGGTGGGGGTGAATAACGTCAAACCACATTTTTTCTCAAGGATTATGATTCTCCGAAGAGAAATATTAAACTTTTGTTTTTATCCGAAGCTTCCGGACCCCCAAATGAACGATTTTTGGGGATAATTTTGATGATTTTTGGCGGTGCAGGGGGCTTCGGATAAAAAAATTGTTCAGGCAAGTTTCATATTTCTCTGCGGAGAATCAGAATCTGTGAAAGAAATGAAATTTTAGATTCACCCTCACCCCCGCTAGGGGGTGAGTGGGTGGGGGTGAGAATTGTGTGCAAACGATTCCACCCTCCAAATTGAGCAACTTTTGCTCGAAACTTTTTTCACGATCACCTACCCTTCAGCAAATATCGGACCGTTGACGGGCTTTTGCAGCACGCTGTATTATAGTGTTGAGCCGGACTTACACGAGGCAGTACATTTGTCCCTTACACGATGTAAATGGTACTGAGGCCTCAGTTTTTTTAAATGTCCCGGTTCAAAAATAATGTCCTACTGGTATATGAGCGTGTATCGAGATAAATGAAGCGGGGTGTGATTGTAAATTACTTAGTGGAAAGACATTTTCTTACTTCTTTTGCGACAGTAAATTTTCCAACTTGAACTGCGGCGAGGTGAGATTGTAAACAGGAACTGGAGAGACATTTCTCATTTCTTTTGCGGCAGTAAAATATCCAATATAAACTGAGCCGTGGTGAGATTGGAAATACGAACTGGATGGAGAAACAGTTCTTACATTTTTTGAGGGAGTGAAATTTTGTGCTGGGGATACATTTCTTACTTCTAGCAGAATTTCCAACTTGAAATTAGGCGAGGTGGGATTGCAAAATATAAATATATGGCCACGGACAACTAATTAGAAACAGTTTCATAAAAATTCCATTTATACAGTTTTTATGTAGGAATCAAATTAAAGAATTCCCACCACCTCCTATTAATTTTTTTTTAAATATATAATGATAGAAGGAAATCAATAACAATTTCATAATGAATTCCTAACAGGATTGCTACATGAAGACATAAAAAATGTATAAATTCAATTTTTATGGAACTGTTTCTAATTAGTTGTCCGTGGCTATACATTGTGGAGGCATAGATTTCTTACTTACTCTAAAGCAGTTTAATGAATATCAGAATTAAACTTGTAAAAATGCGCTTCATTGGTATTTATTTTCTTTCTTTTTTTTAATCTTCTTTGTTTTGTCATTTTGGCATTAGAATAGCACCTCGCCTCATTTGAAGTATGACATTGTACTGGCTCAAAAGAAAAATGAGGCATCTCTTACAAACTCATTTTATAATCGTGTCCTACCCAACACTACTGTATTTCTTAAAAATCCAGATTTTTTTTAAACCAATTCCTTAACCATTTCATTCTTTTAATTGCATATTATCGTTTCCTTATACTTTTATATATGGGCACCCAGGGCCAGAATTCTCCTTTCAACTCTAGTATGTTTCAAACTTTGCATTGAAGTGAAAGAGAAGAAAAAAGTTGAACGTCAAAAAGTGGAATGCAAAGTTGAATGTGTAGAACCGGTCTTAAGCCTTTTTTCTTAGGCCGTTCCCGAGTATCCGTCCGGTTTCTTCCTCTTAAGTTTTAACATCAAAATTTGCTAATATCTTCAAAGGTAAAGACCGTAACATAATCCGTGGAGGATGCTTTTCAGAAACGATGGTATATGCCGTGGCAATAGAATTTACCCACGGTTACACTATAAAACGTGTGAATGTTTCCAAAATTTTCTATTGGTGGAAATTTTAAATCACTTGCTTGACAAAACATTTAACCACAGGGAAGGTTAATTTCTCTGTGTGCACACCATTATCTTGTACTTCCACTGATATAAATTCCCGAAATATCCTTTTATAATCCAATACGGTTGTAACGATATTCCACATTTCAAGATAACAGTAACATAAAATCAACATCGCTCTTTCATTCAGTTAATTAGGTTTACTTCCGAAAATTGTTGATTTAAAAAATAGTAAAAACTTTTTATTTTTTAACTGATGTCTGGTTGTGTAATAACCTATCTTGCACGCATCAGCATACATAATTGATTATTTCAAAACAAGCCTTCAGAAATAAATGATGCCCATTTCATGGAAAATCCATTACTATGCAACTGTTGCTAGGTGTATAGGCTCACAGGTCCAGCTTAAAAATATAGCAAGGTTTACTTTTCGTTTATTTGCTCCACTAGTTACTTCAAACAACCTCGACTGCGTGACTAGCTTATCCATCAACAAATAGTTACGACGTCGATCTACACGAATATGATGCAAAACGGTCCAACCTCTTTTCATGAGTCGGTAAATAAATCGTCGGTCGAATAACCAGATTTGTGTTTACCTTTGTATACAAAAAAACGAACGCAAATGTCTGGTCCAGTCCGGCTCAGCATATAATATGAACGAACCTATTGGAATCACCATGACCATAATGGCGTCCAGGTACTTCTCTGCATCACATTTTGTTTCTTTAGGTTCTCAAAGATTATCATATCTTTCTTTGCCTGAGCAATGGCTACCGCAGCAGATCTCCGTTTCTTTTCATCTAACCGAACCGGTTGTCTTTGTCTCACACAAACAGGTAGATATTGAAGGTGTGGTACAATTCAATTGGGATTGATTACCTATAGCAAGACGAATAGCATCTGGCATATGATAAAAGGGAAAAGATATACAAAGTGGGATGAACTAAGATGTGGCCAAAAATCAATGGGTGTTTGTTGATCCTTTGTTTTGTTTCTTAGTCATAGTTGGCAGTTATGTGCGATCTTATGAGCCCGAAATACTTAGCGCATCAGTAGTGTGTAAACTCTCGTTTGTAATTACTTAAATTAACAGTACACAAGTGGCAGATTTTTTTAATACCTAAGTGTTATTGTTTTTTTTAGTATCTTCTTTTATAATACTTTTGTGTGAATTAAATGCGGTAACAGCAGGAAGCATTTTTTTCATATATATGTGAGATTTCGGAAGTGAAAATTTTTGTTAAAGTTCTAAAGGTTTTTGTGTGATTATTTATAAATCATTTGACAAACGTATACTAATTAATTATAGTTTGTTTAAAGAATTGAATACATAGTATTACTTGGACGCGGGGAGTTTTTGTCAATGTTGTGCGGACTTCTTGGAATTCGGCGCGTGTGTCTTCTTTTAGCTAAACGCCAATTGATTAGTGTAGGCGTTATAATTTGTCTTTAATACAGTTCCAAAATTTAAAAAGATAAGGTGATAAAATCAATATTACATCTATAATTATCTTCAGCAGTTACAACAGATATTGCTCGGCTTAATTATTTTAAAAGTTTTTTGGTTTGGAATTGGGAATAACATATAACTAAAGCTTCTACACATGCGTAAGTGTTTCTCAAAGTATATTTATGAAACAATTAAAAAAAAGTTGTGATAAAATTATGCTAATATTCAAACTCTTTTGAATTTTATTACAAAATATTCGAAAATTGCTTTAATTTACTGCGGTTATATGCCCGTGCTAACATGAGAGGCAACTCCAAAGTGGTCCTGGCATAAACGCGGCAATTTAGCTAAAGAACGAACTTTTGATGTATGGTTCAAAGGAAGAATATTAAAATCTGCTCAAAAATTTTACAGTACTTATTCGTTTGGAATGTTGTTTACTGTACCTACTATATTTATTACTAAACCGGGGTCTCCATATGCCTTTTTTTATATCCCAGTTCTTAACTTAGGAATCACTCTTTTGACGGAACAATCAATTTTGGAGAAAAATGGTAATCGCAATAATGGGAATTAGCCGTATAGGCGCCAATACATTGATAGCCAATACAATACTCGGGAATTTATGCAAAAAACATCACGAAAAATGAAAGAAAGATATGTAGCTTTTGTTATTCTGTCAAAGCAGATAAATAAAATGAATGATCTTGGGTGCTTTCTATTTATAATACAGCGGGACAAAGTCTATCACACAGAGTGTTCCATCAACGAAATGTCTCAATATATCTCACCGGCTGTGCACAGCTGTGTCGTTGATGGAATCAGCTCCCGTTCTAGCGGCGGGCAACCTGGACATTTGTCCGGGGCGCCAAAAGTTGAAGGCGGCATTTTGGCTGTAAGTGTTAGATAAATAAAGATATCCCGACTAGAAATTTTTTGCTGATCATGATCAGGCATGCCTGATCAGGACCGTGTAAGGCATGTAATGCAGATGATTTATAAGGACCTGATAAGGAATGCCCGACCAGGATCTGATCTGGAATGCCTGACCAGGACCTGATCAGGAATGCCTGATCAGGACCTGATAAGGAATGCCTGATCAGGACCTGAAAAGGTTTACCTGACCAGGAACCAGGAACTTTCCAGGATTACTTGATTTGGATTCAATTAGGCTCTTTTAATCTGAAATTATGGGGTTAAAAGCAGATAATTTAAAAAAAATTAATATATTAATATAAGATGAGTTTATTTGTTTTTTTTATGAATTTGGAAGGGATGTTATGGCGGCTTGAAGGCTTCGCGAAAAGTTTTCAATAGTAATAATAAGAACTATATTTCATTTATGCGGGATCCGGTGCGGGGATTTAGTCTGGGTTCCAATTCTTGATGGAGTTTGCATATTAGTTTTGGGTAAATGTATAGCATAACAGTACCCATCTTCGATTTTTATGAAATTTTCAAATTTTATGTATTTAGGTGCGTAGTGGTGGGTTTTTGAAAAAATTAATTGCCGCTGACGCACCGTTTCTGAGTTATGCCATTTCAAAATTGCCAAATTTCGCTTATTTCGAACGTGAAAATCGCCATTTTTCACCTCCGAATTTTTTATAAATTACTTATTTTATGTATTTTGATGCGTAGAATTCATTTTTGAAAAATTAATTACCGCTGACTCACCGTTTCTGAGTAATTCAATTTTAAAGTTGCAAAATTTCGTTTATTTCAAAACTGAAAACCGCCATATTTCATGTGCTGGTGCGTGGTGCTGGCGCTCTTCTTGGTTCTGGCGCGTTCTCTGGTGTGCGCCATGCAGTTGAGTGCAAATACAATGCCGTGGCGCTAAGTCATGTCAAAACTTTAAAAACGGACGAAGCGGATTGGTTCTGTTTGAGGCTACAGTTAGTCAAAAAGGTGCAATGCAAAAAAATTCATTGGAAATTAATATTTTGTACAGGAAAATCCAAAAATTGATTAAATACGAATGTTTTTTGGGGTACTTTTGACTCCAGCGACCTCATTTATCAAAATTCCGAACTGGCTGCTCACTTATTTACTGCTTCTGCTTACTCTTTTTGCCTTAAAGTATAGAGTATACTGAAGAGAAAGGAGGAGGGGAAAAGGAGTCGAAGACATATAGGTCGATCAACTTGGCGAAAGTATATATGGGGCCCTGCATGGCATGGATAACCTCATAGTACCAAACCCTGCAGATGAGCAAAGGAAAAAACATTCATTGGAAATTAATAAAAATTCATTAGAAAATCCAAAAATTGTTTAAATACGAATAATCGCATTGATATTAAATCGAACTTAGAAGCTAGCTTTTCAAATTAGGCGTAAACATAAAATATCTTAGTAATTAAAGAACTTCGCCATGAAACGGATGAATACAATCGGCCATGTTTTTTGGGGTACAGCGCCCTTTTTAATCAAACAAAAATTGACAACCTGGAGTTTATGCTCCTTGTATAGTCTCCTTGGAACAGTCTACGGGTCGAATAGGAGGCACCCCTCCACCTGTATATGGGTCTGTAACCACGAAACCCTCTGGAAACTCCAGAAGAAGAAACCGAACGGACGGACTGTTTTGTTCCCTGGCCGTTTTCTTCTTTTCCTCGGTAATGTTGTTGTCTTTGTTAATTTGAGTTCCTAATTAGGTTAACTCGTTAACGAATTCTATATTATATCTGTCGATTGTTATATTTTGTTCTGTTCTTCCTCTACTATTTTTATTAGGGATTCACATATGCCACAAACGCTTCCTTTGCTGCACCCATTGTCCTGCTATGATGACTATGTACTATACAACGCTGCCTCCCGCACTATAAATATTCCATGTAAAAATAAATAACTCTCTAAAAACGAATTTGTAACTACGCAGTCTTTTCCAGTGAATTTGCACTGGTTGAACCATTGCTTAGTCAACCAATGAGAAAACAGTGAAATTTTACTGGTTGAACCAGTGAAATTCTCATAAAACAGAGAAAAAAGCTAGCGAGTGTCGTTTACCCAAGCGGGCCCCGAGCTAGGTACTGAAATGGCGCTTGACCTGCGTAATCAAACGAGAGCCTGTTTATTGAGTACGCTAAATGGAATCCTTTACGGTACTAATGATAATTACCTAGAATATGAGTCACATACATTTTTTTCCAGTGAAATTATAATTCATTGGTTGAACGAATGAAATTTTTACTCATTTATTTTTAGAGAGAAGAGAACTATTTACTGGCTCTATCAGCAAACAGACCCAAATTAACCGATTTTCCAGCAAAATTATTTGTTTACTGAATGAACCAGCAACATTTTCAATCGCTAGTCTTACCAAAAACATTCCTTGGAATCATTTCTATTAGTCGTGAAGTAGAAGTAGGCATGTCGATTTAAAATCGATTAGTCGAAAAATCGATCTTTTCGAGTGAAATAATCGATCGATCGATCGATCTCAAACACTGAATCGTTTCAGTGAATCGATTCACAAAGCCCTCGGATCGGGCTCGATTCAAATTGGGCTCTTCCACACGCTGAAAACATCGTTTTGTATAGAAGAGGGCGAGAGAAGATTTTTCCAACCAACTTTTTCAATGGATTTTTCAGCCAACTTTTTGACAGCTATGTGGTTGTTGTTGTTTTTTTTTGAAATTCCCTTTTGCTAGGAGCATAAAAGAAAGGGAAATCACAGTAGACAAAAGGGAATTTAGACAAAAAAAAAACAACAACATTGTAGAGTACAGTTGGTTATTAAACTTCGCTTGCGAGAAAGCCCATCCGATTTACCGAAAAAATGACAGGAGGGCTTTTTTGTAGGGAATAACATTTCGTTTTGGTTGAACAAATTTTTTTTTCGAAAAAACCAGTTTTTGAGTGATTTTTTTGCCAAAAAGTTATATCTCCGGCCGCCATGTTTTTTTGTGACTCCGAAATTATTTTCTTAAAAAGTCCCAAGGAAGCTGTGGACAAATTTTCAGCCATTTTGGAATTTTGCCTCCTTAAAATGGTAATTTCCCCGGACTGCAATATCATAATGAATTCCTAACAGGATTGCTACATAAAAATATAAAAAATGTATAAATGCGATTTTTATGAAACTGTTTCTAATTAGTTGTCCGTGGCTCAACAAAAATTGACTTACGATTCGATTAATCGAGAATCGATCCTTTAATGCTCGATTTAATGGAGAATCGATTTTAGTGCGTTCGATTCAAATCGAATCGAAGAACGATTTTTTTGGAATGAATCGACATGCCTGAGTAGAAGGCCCCAGGAGTTATTTAAAGTATTAATATCGTTTTAAACAAAAATTATATAATTTCTGAAGCGAAGCTTTTTTCCGGACGTTTTAGGGGATTTTTTATGGCGAGTAAACCTGAAAAAATCGTCACCGTTAACTTTTAAAAATCATCACCGTTAACTTTAACAAAGCACTCCGATTTTTACGAGTGACAACTTATGAATTAGTGTACTGAGTGTACAATGTGTACAGTGGGGCTACGTAGACTAGTCATGATTACTATGTAATAAAACCGACTTTTAAGAAGAGAGGGGTGAAGGGCCGGGGTGAGTATGCCGCCCCTTCACTCTCTCTTCTTAAAAATCGGTTTTACTACATAGTAATCATGACTAGTCTACGTAGCCCCAGTGGGTAGAGTGTACTGCGTACTATATACTATACTGTGTACTATATACTATGAACTGTGTACTATGTACTATGTACCATTTACTATGAGCTCTTTACTACGTACACTGTAAAAAAAATATGTAAATTTACAGTGCGAATGTACAGTAAAATTACAAATCGTGATATGAAATACTAATTTACTACACAATTATTGTAATTTTACTATAAATTTTGCAACTTCACATAAAGAAATTGGGAATCTCCATGCATGACGTAAATGTTGATTACATGAATGTGACGTATATTTTACACAGTGTTGTGTATTTTTCTAAATCGTTTATCTAGGAAAATTACAATATTTCTTAGTATATTTATCAATGTTACGTACTAAAAAAATCTTTATACTTTATACATTTTATACTGTAATTTTACAGTAAGAGGCGTAATTTTAGAACATAAATTTTCAGTAAAATTACAAATTGGTTATTGGAATGTAAGGTTTTAATTTTTCCTCTCATGGATATAATTCACAGGTAAGAATGGAATACTAAGCATATATACCCGATTGTTCTTAAGTTACGGTCAGACCTTTGACTTTGATCAGGGTCTCGGCAGTTCTTATAACAGCCAAGAAATTTTGATAGGCGTTGCCTCACGTACATGCTTAACAAGGCATGGTGAGCAAAATGCTATTTTTTATGTATAGGGAGTGGGGTAAACTAGGAATTTGACGCTTGAAAATAATTCAAGCAGGGCCAAGCACATTGGCACAGGGCGGGAATCTTCAGCCGTGTTTCCCTGCACCCCTCACGGGTAAAAAGTTACAACACAAGAGTTTTGGAAATTTAGAAAACTATGAAGTAAAAGCTCCAATACTGATTTGTATTTTTACATCCCACAAATAACGTATATTTACTACATATGTAGTTGGTAAAAATGCGTAAAGTAGATTAGGAATATTCCTAATAATATATATTGCAAATTTACAAAACTGCCTGTGAATAAAACTTCCAGTATTTTTTTTGTAAAATTACCACAGAATTTTTTTACAGTGTAATAAGTATTATGTAAATATGTCGCAACTATAGTTGCATTATGAGTTGAGTTGAGTGAAGTGGGGTTGAGTTGAGTTAAGTTCCCTCAAAGCTGGTATGATTGATCTAATGCGCAGCGAATAGCTCATTGGCGAAAGTAAGAGATCCAAAAAAAAGTAACAGAACAGTTCAAAGTACGACAAACTCTTAAGGGCCAAATACACGAGCGCTCCATCCGACAACGCCACGCCAAAACACTCGAAATTTTGAGTGCGTACAAATTGTTGTTGTTTTGGCGTGGCGTTGTCGGATGGACCGCTCGTGTATTTGGCCCTTAAGACGAGGGATGGACTGGCCCAATACTTTTTAACCTGGCCCTAGAATGGGTGAAATGAATACGTGAGCCTAGAGATGTCAATAGTCAATAGTAACGCTGTCTGTACAATTACTTGGATATGCGGGAAGGTACTTTTTGGCAGCAAAAGAAGTTGTTGTCGAATTTAAAAAGGCAGGCATAAAACATGACTTAAGTGTTATGCATATTAATTTATTTAACAGATGTTATTGAAATTTACTAAATTATGTTCGAAAATTATACTTTCTCACTGTGCACAAAGCAAACTTCCCAATTCGATATTTTAAAGGAAGCATATAACGTCAAAATATTTTACATTCACCGGAAACGTTTAAATAGAAAATATAGTTAACTTAAAACTAGCAATATTTAAATTGAAGAAGAAAAGAAGCAAGAAGTAAAGAAAAGAACAACGCCCGACAGAAGCGAAGCAAGATTTGAATTGAAAACAAAATCATTGGATACTTCAAGCTCATGCTGAAGATCAAATGCGTAAAAGCTTCGCTTCTTTCAGGAGTACCGCAACACCTCTACTATTTTTTTTATTTTACTGAATAAATAAATATAAAAAGCTAAATTAAAATCTTCTTAAGGCTAGGCCATGAACCTCTCTGCTTCCAGATGTTCTGACCTCGAACTAATAAATTATAATAATAAAAGTAAAATTTATATTTGTAAAATTTACTTACCAAACAGAGTTACACCAGAAATAATCCTTAGAGCCAAAGCGGCATAACATCAACATACCTTCAGTAAATAGAGAAAAAGGCGTCACACCATTTCTAGCTATGAAGTACTTCAACTTACAACTACGTACAAATTGTACTATCAGGACTGGTAGAAACCATTCCAATGGAGGTCATTCCACTTTCTGCGATTGCTGGCCGCAATAATTAATGTATTGCATAACTAAAGGATATTCTTAAAAACCTAAGTAGCTTCGTTTATAGCACAAAGTAGTTTTATTTGAATTTCTTTTCAATTTTAACCAAACATTGGGAACCTTTCGAAGAAAGATATTTCCAGTTTAAAGGAATTTCAGGTAAAACGAATGATGATATCAAGGGTTAACAACGGCGTGCACTTTAATCCCAAAATATATTTCCGTTCAGCACGGGTTCTATTGCCATAATAAAACCATAAAATTATAATTTTCGGCCGCCTTTGAACTACCTTTGAGGCTTTTTTTACTTAGTCGGGGGCTACGTAGGCAAATTTTGCGTCAATTACAATATTGCTCATTGAGTTGTATTGCTAGACATTTCATTTCTTGGCAATCCTATTTTTTTTTAAAAAAATTGAGTAATAAAAGTGTATAATGCAATGGGTGTATTTATCTACTTAAACACTGACTGAATTACTTACTTTTCGTTTACTTTAATTTCTTTCCTCCATGTTGATTACAAAATTGCTGGTGTTAGGACCTAGACAATATTCCTGCAAAAAAGTTATAGTTTATGTTAGGATGTGAAGAAAGGGTTCTTTCTTCTTTACTCCGTCGGAGAAATTAGTCTGGAGAAATTAGTAAAAATGTAATCCATGCGTCTCCGAGCTGATTACGAAATAAAAGATATCATATCTAACGGATTTATTTGAAATTTCATAAGTACATTTCTTGAAACTGAGCTGAAGAAACAAATTTGATGCTACTTTAAGATATGTATTCTCTCTTTCTCCTTGCTCTCATCTCCCTTTTTATTACATGGCTTAATTGAATTATTGGCTAGAAATATTTGCCTTTGATGAAAGTAAGACGGATGTACTTTACCATTTGCTTAAAAAATGTAATGTTAACTAATAGAATGGCTTTCTTTATTATTTAGGATTAACCAAAAGAAAAATTAAATTATTGTTTTATCATAACAAAGAAAATATTGTAATTATGAATCTTTGCTTCTTGTTATGGATTTATTAAGTATAAACTCATTGCTCGTTATAACTATATTTATGTATTGCTTAATAAATGTTTAATTAGAAAAAACAAAACTGCGTGTGCAATACAAAAAAGGAGAGTACCTCTAGCAACTTCCGTTGATATATCTTCTAACTATTACCTTTTACTAATTTTGGTATGGCAAATTCAATTAAAAAACCAAACATTCAACTTGATCGACAACTACCGCCAGGACAACCCTTATTTTTGAAATTGGGGATCAGAAACCGTTTTCTGAAGTTGGATTAATTAAGAGAAGTGTGAACTAACAAGACTTGGAAAACAATAAGTTGTAACTGAAATTGAATTTGTGTGTAATAAGGACATAATAAAAAAATGGGTCGAAAATTAATGGATTTGCGCATTTTGGAGTTAAAAAGTAAAAGCCCGTTGTTGTGGGAGTCAAAAAATTACGCTGGATACTGATGCTTTAAGATCTGTCATCAGTGGCGGATACAGGAGGGGAAGAGCTCTATGATTTATGGATTATTTTAGTTCTAAAAAAATGTCGTGTAAAAGCAATTGAACTGGGAAATTTACCTAATCATAAAAATTACTGTCTTGATTTTTAACGAAAAACAAATCTTGAAAAAGAGCCACCCAATTTTTAAATTGTAGTTGTATGTCTAGTTACAAATGTCATCTAATCAAAATAAGTCTATATCTGAAATTGTTGAATTTTGATAAACTCGGCTTAATAGCTACTGTAAGCTATTTCATTAACGCCTTCCCTACGGTTAGAGTTGAACAGGACCTATGTGAGGCAGTACATTTGTCCCTTACACGACGGTAAATTGTACTGAGGCCTCAATTTTTTTAATTGTCAAACTTAAAAACTAATATCCTTCTACTAGTTCATTTGTAAAAAATTGGTACCAATAGGGTTAAATAGATCACATCACATCACATGTACCCAGGTTTTTTTTATAGCCAGTCAGCGGCATATATACCGAGAATAGCTGAAAATTGGAATATCCCTTAAAAACATCGTTTTAAATGAAAAGTCGAATTTCTCCAAAGATCGTTGGGGAGCAAAAAAGCATTTTTTTGCAAATATCTCTTAAACGCTAAGTCGTTTGTAAGTTATGCAATTATCTACAAAAAGAGATATTATACATTTTCCGTGCGAAATGTCATTCATAAGATATCGCCGTTTTGATGATTTAAAATACTCATATGCCTTCAAAAGTAGCCCTGATGAAGCATCCCGCCAAGTTAACAGGTTAATTATAAGGTACCGAAGTTCCGCTTAGGTCAGGTCTTCACCCAACGGACGGTGCACCTCCTTGTTCACCTGGTAGTCTGGTACTGCCTGCGTCACAGCCTTTGTTTGGCTGGTTAGCGGGATTCACTTATATTCAGGAGGCATAAAACTCCAACGGGGCTGTCTCCCGCTAACCTCGACGGTTGCGGCTCAGCCTGCTGCTTAAAAAAATGAAGTCATACAACATCCAAGAGTTCAAACGCGAGGCTCACTGCCTCCTCCTCCTGCATCCTCCATTTTTATATCTTTATATGAGCTAAGCCTACTACTAGAAGACATTGCACCATGACGTGAACGATATGACGGACTGGTAGAATAAAGGGTTATACCATGGAGAATATACAAGGAGGTAAAACTCTTATGGGGAAAATGACAGGAAATGGTTGGGTAGAAGAAACTAAACTTCTAGTTCATTATTGGCCACAGATGTCACCTTTGTCCGATATACCCCACATGAAATTAATAAAAATTCATTGAAAACATCAAAAATTGATTAATTACGAATAATCGCATTGATATAAATTGAATTTAGAAGCTGGTAAACAGCTGTAAGCTGGTAAACATAAAATTATATTAGTAATAAACGAACTTGGCCATGAACCGGATAAATACAATCGGCCATGTTTTTTGGGGTACATTTGACTGCAGCGCCACCATTAATCAAACGAAAATTTACCACACGGAGTTTTACCTCCTTGTATAGCCTCCATGGGTTATACCTAAGCTATTGACTTTCACATAAAAAAAATCGCGTATACTCAGACTTTCAATAAAATCCTTTGTTGAAAAACGTGGCTAATATTTTCAGGGATGATTCCGGGATATCTTTGGAGAATAAAGTTGTAGAGGGGGCTATCCCCACTATCCACTAACATGCAGGTTATTTACGAAAAACAGAAACTTGAGTGACTCCATTTAGAAGATATTTGTTGTATGTAGGATCAAAGCGGGATTCTAAAAAACGGTAAAGGCAAAATTTGTAGGTAATTTTATGCTCTGCAACTTTGCTCTCTTGATCACCAAAATGCATGGTTTCTCCTCAAAATAGAGAAAAAGGCGAAAAAACGCTAAAATTCACACATTTCTCAAAAACAAACTACCCTTACTTAGAACTGCGGGGTGTGAAAATCATGTTTAGACAACCCAAATACTTCACTATGATTTAAGGTGTTTGTGTCCCATAGTCTTTTCCTTTAGACAAAAAAAGGGCTCGACCCAATGTTATGAAATTTTTGTCAAAAGCGTGTTTTCGTTAATTTCTCGGCAGCTTAAAGAATTCGACATCATTTTTGTTTCGCGCGATATCGTGCAGGTACAAAAATCGCGTAAGTCGTTTAAACAAAAAAACGGTTCGACCGCATTTTATGAAAATCTTTTCAAATCAAATTTTCGTTAAAACGCCTCGATCGGCCTCATAGCCTTATGACACTGGCTTTTTCGTAGGCTGAAAATGCAGCCTTGGCTAGGCTGAAAATGACGAAATCTCTTATACTGTGTGACGAAGATAGCATGAGAGTGTAAGAACGATTGTCTACCCCCCACGCGTTTCTCTCATACTTCATATATGTAGTTAATTTTTTTTAAATAATAACATTTAATCATTTTTTTAAAATAATTGCACGTTGTGATTTTTTAGTTCATCGAATCTTAAAAGAACGGTGCTCAGATATAAAAATTTCTATTTATCTATCAGTAAAATTATTTAATCTATCAGTCGACATGTTTTAATACGTTGAGGCCGCATGATTTGTGTCAAGGCCAAACACGATGAGTCACATACTGCCGTTCCGGGCGGTGTTTGCCATTCCCTGGCGCACCTTATACAGCTCTGTCAGTACCACAGTCTTGAATTTTTTAACCTCTGGCCTTTTCAAATAGTTCAATTTATCATTCTTTGGACGAATTTTCGTTTTTAGCTCAATTTCATTTAGCAAATCAATACCCAACTAGGTCAAAGGCTGCAGCTTTTTCAAATCCTTTTCATCTACTGTATCGATAGCTGTGAGATAGGTATCGTCTCTTAGGAAACGTTTTGTCATTTCGATTAACACAATGTTGATCGTTTCGTAAAATGCCGATTTCAGGCTGACGGACGATTCGTTTCGGTCTCGCAGAATTTCTTCGACAACAGCATCCTTTAGCATTGTTGATTGGCGTCGATTTCGAATTGGGCGAGGGCGCCTTGAAGCGAGAGCCGGTTCTCTAGGGTGTAATTTCTTCAAAACTTTTGTTGCTTCGGAGTAGTCTATCTCGAAAATATCTTCTGTTCTCGTTTTTTCGATCGTTGTATAAACGGCTCTAATGAGTGCCATCGAATTTTTGTATTCCATAGCTCGACCTTGCAATGCTGTTGACACTGGTTCAATTGTTTGTGGCGACGGAAAAATGTTGCATTAAGCACAGTAGACATTCATAATCAAAGATGATTGGCTTCAAATCGTCTTGAATCCATCTAGTACTACTACAACGTACTACCGACTGTACTGGCGAATGTCAATTTTTTTTAAAATAGACGTTACATTTAGTAAAATTTCTTTGCCCCCCCCGCGAAATAGTGTAGCTACGGCAGTGATTGTCTTTATTATTAAAGCAGATTGTTGAGAATTAATACAAAAGAAATCCTGTTGTTGGGAAATATTTGAAAGTGAATAATATTTCAATTATTTTTCGCGCTGAGTCATCTTCCTTGGGATGACCCATTAGTTCTTCCATCATACGAATACCGGCTTAAGTTAATCAACTTAAGCACTCTTTACAATCGTCGTGTTCGTGGCCGATGTTGTATTCTTTCATCAGCTCCTCAATGGAAGAGTTGACTCAGCTTTTCTAAGTCGCCGTGTGTCGTTTAGAAAGAGCAGGTATAATCTGAGAGGTCCACCTCTCTTACACATCAACTCCTCTAACACCAATTACGTAAATCGTATGTTCATTAATTTGAATAAAAATATTAATGTTTTTAGCGTGAGCATTAGTAAAGATGTCCTTAAAAGGAATCTTTCTAATCTCACGTGACTACTTATGTGTCTCGCTCTTTGTTGTACGCTTCTTTGTGTGTTATTTTTTATTTTTTTGTTATATGTTTTGCGTGCTTTAGTTGAGCCTCATCACAGCGCTTCCTTGTGCTGAGTTGGTAAATTTTTTTTAGCCCAGGTGAGAAGTGCGCCTTCTGCGTTAGAAGGGTTTATTATATTAAAAAAAAATAAATTATGTAATGCAAAATCAAGTAAATATTTCGACAAAATCACATAAATTTTTCATCTTTCATTTTTTTGGGGGGTTTTTTCCCATTTCATGTATAAAAGAAGGTCTTTGCCTATACATTAAATAGTCAATTAAAATTCCTATATGTATGTCTATCCATTATTAATTTATTCTCTTCAAAACTAGCGGTCTGGAGATGTTGCAAACGGTTATAAAAAGCATAGAAAAAAGAACATAGATTTCATTCTTTTCCTATGATTTTTATAACAGTTTTCTAGGCTTTTTATAACAGTTAAAAATCCAGCCAAGAAAGGTTTTAGTATATTCCTCTCCCTCTTACATATGGGAAAATCTCTTTTGAATTTTTTCTTTCATTTTTCAGCCTAGCCAAGGCAACGTTTTCAGACTAACGATAAAGCCAGTGTCATAAGGCTATCAACGAAGTCGATATTGTTTTTGGTTCCCGCGATATCGTGCAGGTACAAAACTCATCTTTTCTGGTTAGCTCGATATCATGCCGGGAAAAATGAGCGTACGTGCACACACACATAGTTCTTCTCAAAATTGTGTCTAAAATGCTATTAGGACCTTGAAAATTGAAAATACGTTATTTCGATTTTTGGATCGATTACAATAACGGGTGAGTTCAAAAATTCATCACTGCCGCAACACTGCAGAATTCAGCAATTGGAAGTCTGTAGCTGAATATTGCAGTGTTGCGGAAGTGATGAGTTTTTGAACTCACTCAACTTCTAGTCCAAGAGCCCAGGCCCGCCAAACCTACGTCATTTTTTTAAAGCTGATATTTCGTATATACATAGTGTGATAAGCAGTTAAGAACGTATGCACACTCGGTATCCCGGAGAATGGGCCCTTTTGTAGATAGAGGGTTTGGGGGGTTAAAAAGGGGTTAAAATTGAAAAAAATGTCTGTCGCTGCGTATGTAGGTTCTACTAGGGCTAAATAACCGTTAAATACTAGCGGCAGAAATTTTTGAACATTTTCGGAAGGAAAATTTCATTAATTAAATTTTTTTCTATTGAATGCACTCTTATTAGATTAATTTCATTTTATTCTAATATTTTCAATTCATAGGTTATTGAATTTTTTATGCAAAAGATCCCAACCCCCGCCCACCTTCTCATGGGACTGTTATTTATTAATTATAAGCCCGAAAACGTTATTTACAATAAATCAGTGCATTCACCCGAGTAAAAATAATTATATAGAAAAATATATAATCATATATATTTATATCAAATTATATAAAATCTTATATAAATTATTTCAACAGTTTTAGACGATTTTATATAATTGTATATAATAATATATAATAATATAGAATTATATATTGTATCATTTACAGTTCAACATGGGATGATATATAACTCTATATCATTATATGAAACTGTATATAAAGTCTACAAATGAATTTGTGCAATTATATCTGATCATATATAGCGATATAAAATAATATATAATGCCTTACAATAATTCTGATGAAATAAATATCATCAATTGGTAGATGGAGATTTTCGGGAAAATCACACAAATCACATCTTCTCTTCTCTCTAATAGAGCTCAGTGTGTTCGGCATAATAATGTTACTTCTTCTTTCCTAAGTGTGCCTGCAGGTGTGCCTCAAGGTTCGGTTCTTGGGCCTTTACTTTTCTCCCTATATATTAATGATCTTCCCTCTGTTATCCGTCGCTGCTCTTTTCATCTATATGCGGATGATCTCCAGCTATATATCTCTTGTCCACCTAATCAGATTGAATTCTGTGTATCTGAACTCAACAGCACCATGTCTCGAATAAATGAATGGAGTTCTAGTAATTTCCTTAAATTAAATCCAATTAAATCGCAAGCACTTTTCCTTAGTCGTCGCTCGTTGTCTCCGAATAGTTTTCCACCTCTTTTACTTAACAATGTTGCTATTCCAATCGTTGATTGTGCCAAAAACCTAGGTATTGTTGTAAATTCCAAACTCACCTGCTGTAATCATGTCTCATTTCTTCTCTCTAAGATTTATGGCACACTTCGCAAACTGTGGCTACATGGCAGTCTGTTATCCTCACCTATTCGAGCCAAACTTATCAAATCTCTTGTTGTCCCTCATTTCCTTTACGGGTCGCTGGTATATATTTCTTTTGATTCTTCCTGCCGTCAGCGTCTTAAAGTAGCATTTAATGATTGCCTTAGGTTCATTTTTTATATGAGAAGATCTGAACATGTGTCGGGTGTCCAAAATTCTTTACTGGGTTGTGACCTCTTTCAATTCCTCGATCTCATGGCTTTACTTCTCTTACATAAGGTTTTTTATTCTAAAAGCCCTTCCTACCTTTCTGATTTCCTCTTTCCTTTGCAATCCTTGAGATCCATTAAATTCCTGATTCCGTCTCATACTTCCCTAATTGGTAGTCGTTCCTTCTTTGTGTATACCCTCAGAATCTGGAATAATCTTCCAAACCATATACAGAGAATGAGCACAGCCACAATATTCAGAAAACATGCATTTCTTTTTCTATCTTCTTCTTCTCACTAGCTCTCACTATTTCTCTTACTTCCCACTTCAATCTTAATTTTAATTTTACTTTCAATTTTCATCTTTACTTTAATTTTAGTTTTGATTTTATTTTTAATTTTAACTCTAATTTTAATTTTAATTTAATTTTTAATTCTAATTTTTAATCTTATGTTTTTGTTTTATTCTATTATGTTTTTTTTTCTTTTCCCTTTAACTATGTACTCCAAAAGATGTATATCTTGTGTACTGTATCGAAATAAAATTGCTATTATTATTATTAAAATGCACATTCTCCAGTCGCACTCCGAAAGCTCAATCAAAGGTGGAGAAAGACCTCAAGAAAAAGGTGTGTGGCTGAAAAATGATGGGAAAAAAGTTATTATAGGTATGCTGTCAAAAATATCTCATTATATCTGTTTTAGTGTTTAGCCAGGATCACGCTCTTAAAAATAACTGGCCCTACCACGATAAAAAGCATTCCATGTCTGAGAAAATCGGCGAAATAAAAGATATAATTGCATATATACAATTCTATACAATTGTATATGATTTTCCTTATTATATATAAAAATATATATTTCTATATAATTATATCGGGCCAAATTTCATATATAATTATATATAATTAATTTATATATAAATATATCCAATTATATATCTTTCTATATAATTATTTTTACTCAGGCACTTATTAATGAAATATTTTTTGGTGTCATAATGTTTTACGTGTACAAGTCTATTCCAATCATAATCTTTATTTTGAAAATATTGTAAAACTTTACCACCACAGACAAATTATGTGTTTATAATTATTACTATAACTCCGTTTAGAAATTCTATGTTAATATGTTAACTGATTAAATTAATGTCGCAGATAATGGTCACAAAAATAAAATAATTTACTTTTCCAGATTTTTTTTTAAAATTAATTAGTAAGACACTTTCATATAATATTTTATATTTTTTCAGAAGATATGGCTGCATCACACATACTATCTGCTATCGATCCCATTGTAATAAGAACATCGACATCAGGCTCAACAACAAATTCACAAAACGAATCAAGTCGTAGCCCTGAGTTGGATAGAAATCTGCATGTAACCTTAGATGATCGGGATTTATGGCTGAGATTTCAAAACTTAACAAATGAAATGATTGTAACCAAAAATGGAAGGTAAATTTTTGTTTTAAGTCATCTGAAATAAGTCTATGAAAACAGAACTTTTATAACATGTTAATATTTAAATAAAAAAATTTAACGATTATTTGATGAGAGTTTCCTATTTAAAATGAATAATGGTGATCCTAAATATTAACTTTGTTCGTGCATTTAATACCTGTGACACACTATACTTTCATTATGATGGTAACTTTCATTATGATGGTCAAGGAAATGATGGGGTGACACATTACACTTTACTTTCATTGGGGCTACGTAGACTAGTCATGATTACTATGTAGTAAAACCGAGTTTTACGAAGAGAGACGTGAAGGGGCGGGGTGAGCATGCCGCCCCTTCACCTCTCTCTTCTTAAAAATCGGTTTTACTACATAGTAATCATGACTAGTCTACGTTGCCCCATTTGCATCTAGCATATCAAGTGAGGATATAAACCTGCGTGTTTTTTGCTTTAATTTTAAGTTGTTTTAATTTGGAATATTAAAAAAATATTTTTTTAAAGTACATAGTAAAGGAAACATCTTTATTTTAAAATGAAGTTTCCAATTTTCCAACAGATGTCACTTAACCGAAATTACAGTCCACATGATTTTACCTTCATTTGATTTTCACTTTCATTTTGGACTTTCATTATGGTGGGTTTTTGCCACGATAATGAAGGTTACTTTCATTATCATGATATATCTGTCACAGGTATAAATCATCTTGATCTTGGCTTTCAACCATAGTCCAGGAGCAATAGCAGACAAGTAAGAAAATACACTCTGCGATTTACCAACGCTATTATTAAGAGAAAAAATATATAGTTTTGCCCGAAACAGGCACGGTACCCCTGATTAAAAATTAGACTCGCCCCCTCCCAACATGCGGCAGACACGCACTAGCCTATGCGACGCCCGCAGCTAGCACGCATAGCGAACAAATGAGTATGGCACATTTTTACTCGGGAAATCGCCTGTATGGCACCGAAGCAAGGCAAGGTACATTCACACTTTTTCTAGGCTAAAGCGAGCAAAATTGGGTTTAAAAAATTGTATACGACGCAGAAAACGGGCAATTAGCTTGGTGACCATAAAGGGTGCCAATAGCGTAATCAGTGGACCGGATCTCGTTCGATTGCGTAGGTGAAGCAGCATTGGACGTGAATAGTGCTTAGTTGGGGAACTGTTTGGTAAAACAACACTCGCGTTTGGAATGGTCTATGTCGATGCAGATGCATTTATAAATGTTCATGCCTGTAGCGGGACCGTGCATACCTCTGGCAGGCGATTTTGTGCCTGTGGCGGGAGCGGCATACTCTTGTGGCATGAGCAGTTGCTTGCTATGCGTGCTAGGTGCGGCGCGTGCATGATTTTAAGAAAATTAACCAAATTATTTTTACTCGGGTTTGAATAGACCAGGATTATAAATACTTTCGCTATATTGCTCATGTAAACATGCGAATGTACAAGATTTAGATGACGAAGTTGTAAAAAAAAATAATTCATTACTTTTATCAAAAACTTGGATGAAAAATGAATGTTTTAACATCTCATACGGACATACCAAAAACGCTATCGCTTAGTCACGAAAAATCACAAAATCAGATGTAGTTATTTATGTATGGCCGTATCAAACTTGACGCGAAATAATGAAATTCATGCATGACAATCTTCACTTCTGAAGGTTCACTTTGACTAGGTCGAAACTTCAACGAAATCCCCATGTTTTTGAGTGCCGGGCTTTCTTTGGTATCCTTGAGTCATCCATTCTTTGGATATGGCCGGCCCAACGTAAGCGCAGTAGCTTGGCATGTGTTTAAAGTTTACACTCTTTGTATAGATCGTACAATTCGTGATTTTGACTGCGGACTTTTTGGAGATACTCCATGCTTCACACCCATAGGTAGCTACTGCACGTATGATCGTTTTGCAGATTCTTATTTTCGTTTTTCGGTGGTTGTCTCTGGATTTCATTACTGGCAGTAGTGAGACGTATGTTCTATTTGCGGCGTTTATTCTTCTTTGCAGGACTATCGTCTCATCGTTGTCTTCGCTGACTGTGGACCCCAGGTAGTTGAATTGGTTTACCCGTTCGAAGTTATATTCTCCCCAGGTGGTGTTGTGGTTTCTTCTTCTTTCTTTCGAGTGAATTAGAATCTTGCTCTTGTCTGCATTTATTTGCAGCCCTATATGTTAAGCTTCCTCTTCTAATTCTGTGAAGATTTCTCTAAGCTATGACAGTGATCTGGCAAGGCAGTTTATGTCATAGGCATATCCTGCCAACTGTTTTGATTTGTTAAGCAAGGTTGCGTTCGCATCAATGTTTACTTTGCGAATTACTCCTTCTAGGCAGAGATTAAATAGCTTGGGTGTCAACCCATCGCCCTGCTTTAAGCCTTGCTTGACTAGGAAGGATTCCGTCAATTCTCCTTGTATTCTGACTGCACACCTTGTGTTCTCCATTGCCATTTTTGTTAACTTTACTATTTTTAGGGGGATGCCCGAGTAAAAATAAATGATGGCCTTAGAACGGACAAATGCCGACTGTGATTGAAACATAGTCCTCGGCCATCTGGCGGTTACCAGAAGGCTCGTTGCAGGACAGTACGGCCGTACAGGGAGCGATTGACGGTGAAACAACGGCCTTACAGTTCCAATAACGGCCATACGACGGTGGTACGGCGCCGGTATGGTTGCTATTACGGGTATACGACGGTGGTACAGTGGCAGCAACGTGGATATTCGCCCTCCTATAAGAAAATATATTTCACTGCAATTAAATGTTTGATTTTTTTTTCGGTTGTGTTTTTTTTCAAACCGTTAAATAATAAAATTTAACACTAAAATATAAATCAACACGCACCACACACTTCACGTACAACAAACCGACGGACTGGCGAGCTCGTTTCTCTTGTGCATCGATATCTTTAAGTAGGATAAATCGGAAGAACCATTGTACATAACGAAAATGATGAAGCTCCCATAAAACACATTCAACAATGCATTTGGTGCAGATTCTTTTTTTGGCTCAAATTTCCGTCGAATGCCCGTTTCTACAGCTCAGTACTTGGCCTTTTAAATCTTTTGGTCAAATATGGCCGTCGTAACGCCGTATGTGCTCCCATTAAAAATGGTTAAAAACTCTACGGCCATCATATGCCCCTTAAAAAGCCAAGCGGCCGGTGTTCGCCCTTTATAAGGCCGTTTTTATTTTTACTCGGGTGTTTAGGGCCAACATCGTCGCATACATTTTAGCTGTCGATGCTGTCGTACGCTTGTTTGAAATCGATAAAAAGATGGTACACGTCAATGTTGTATTCCCAGCATTTTCGGAGAACCTGCCTTATTGAAAAGAGTTGGTCCATTGTTGACCTATTTCTTTCTTCTGAATCCAGCTTGGTAATCATTTATTGCGGCTTCTGCATAAGGTTCCAGTCTGGCTTGTTAGGCGAAGCGTCTAAACAGACCCAATATTAACAAAAGCACCACGACATATGGAACCTCAGTTGATGCAGTTTTTGCGCTATTTTTAGACCAGTTTCAATCGAAAATATTTCAGTTATCATAAAACCTTTGCTTCATTTTTAGGTTATTATGTAAATAGGACTTCATAAATATTGATATTGATCAAGACCCTCGTAGGTTCGTCACTATACTGCCTGCATCGGTCGTTGGCGTGACTTTTCTGAAAGTGTACTATATAACCGACAGACCTTCCACTTAATTGCGACAGTTGTTGGGCAAAAAAGTTTTACTTCTAAAGTGTGGTCTTAAGCACAATCATATTTTTCTTATTTAGTGTTTTGCATATCACCCTTTATTTTTGTAACCCTATGACATATTTTCATAAATAAGGTAGCAATGTAGACAAAATACTCCCACCTATCTAAAACTGTAAAAGTGAAAATTCTACCATACCAACTTCAAGAGTTATGAGTCATCAAAGCCAAAATTTTGGTTTTTTTTAACAAAAATGTCAACTTCAACTACCTTTTTCTCAAAAAAATACGTAGTTAACCAATATTTTTTTTCAAAAATTGTAAAGCTTGGACAATTTCCTATGAATAATGTTGTGACAATTTTTGTGTTACGGCCTTTACTTTGAAGATATTAGCAAATTTTGATGTTCACTGCGTACCTACACTGCATTCAATACAGTATGGATCGAAGGTCTTCTCTATAAACTGGTCAGATTCGGAATGACCGGACCCAGTGGCGTACCTAGAACTGTTGCCGCCCGAGGCGATCTTCAATTTGCCGCCCTTTCTAAGTGGAATCAAATGCTGTTTTTAATAAATTAATAAACATAAATAAATAATTGTAATTGAGACAAACTACAGGTGTGGAACTTTTTTACCATTGGTTGCCATATTTAAATTAGGCAGGAATAAAGTAGACCGCGTAAGTTGTAGCCCAGGGAAATTAGCAAAAAAAATGCACGAAATTAAACAAAATTCCAAAATGGCTAAAAATTGGTCCACAGCTTTCTTGGGACTTTTTAAGAAAACAATTTCGGAAACACAAAAAAACATGGCTGCCGGAGATATCGCGTTTTTCCCTTGTTCTCCTTGTATCTCTCAAATTATTGACAATGAAATTCTCTACAGCTTCAGTTCTTCCAAAAATGTTGACCCGATTAACCCTTTTAAAGTTATTCAAGGTCAAAGTTATGAAAAATCACTTTTTGGCCAAAAACTCACTCACTTATGATCAGTCAATACGAAACGCCTATAAAAAAGCCCTCGGGTCATTTTTTCGTAAACTTCACCCTTTCGAAGTTATTCAAGCTGCGTAACTTGAACGCAGTCCAAAAAACACTTTTCGGGCAAAAAATCACTCAACAATTGATTGACCTTGAATAACTTTAAAACGGTTAATCGGGTCAACATTTTTGGAAGAACTGAAGCTGTAGAGAATTTCATTGTCAACAATTTGGGCCCTCGCACGGGGTGTACGGCCTATAGAAACCGAGATATAAGTAAAACACGGGAAAACGTGATATCTCCGGCGACCATGTTCGCGCAAGGAGAGTTGGCCCCTGAGGGTCGAAGTAGAGGCACAGACTTACCTTCGTGCGTATGACTTATGGCCCGTCCACATGCCACAAGCATATTTGCGCAAGAATCTTGCTTTTTTAAGACTTTTTTTTATGAAAAAAATCAATTTTAGATTTGCTTTTTTGGTGACAATTATGCTTGCGCCGCTCAAAAATTACAAAATTCATATGGGAATGCTGCGGAGTCCGAGTCGAGGAGTCAGGGTCGGAGGCGAGGAGTCGGAGTCGGAAGGAATTTTCTAATTACTGGAGTCGGAGACGGAAAAGCCGCTGAAAACCCTTTTACAAATTGCATACTGAAATATTTTGCTTTTGTTTTCTTCTTGGAAAAAAAATATTTTTTTCATATAACAATTTCAAGTTTTCATTTGTGTAAAATACCACAATTACAAATTATAATAATTAACAATTATTGAATGAAGTACATATTTTACAACGAACTACACATAATGGTCCAATCTACACTAGTACAATATTCCTTTAGCAGCAGCAAAAACCGGTTTTACAAGTTATTCTAGGTTTACACTGGTATTCTTTCATCGCAAGTAACTTTCTTGTCTCTGCACAGAGATATCTGTGTGTGCCGATATTTTTGTTACGCTCGGTAAGAGGAAGAGAGTAAGAAGAAGCACATTGTGTATGCGTTAAGTTTTCACGTCGAAATTTTGTGGTGAACATCTTACTACACTAACCTCTTGTCCCTTCTATACCTCTCTCGTAAAAAACCGCTTCTGCTGCTGCTAAAGGAATACTAGTGTGGATTCGGTTAATGTGCATAACTCATTGTGGTTAGGCCTTAATGCTGGTAAACTATAAAATTTATTTTGCAAATTTACGGGAACTCCCGGAATAAAGAAAGATGAACGTGGTCAAAGAATACGCTACTCAATAAAATTAATTATTTTTTGCTCTTCGTTACAAATTTAAATATTTTCCAATATTATATAGGAATTGGAGTCGGAGTAGGAGTCTGATTTACAATTTAAAAAAATTGGAGTCGGAGTCGCAAATTTTGAGACCCGACACCGCAGCCCTGGCATAGAACTTCTACTCGACATCGGCACCGTTGATGTCTATCCCAACAAAATTTTGAGAAAGAATATTTTCAATCCTTGACGATGAGAAAAAATATTCGAAATCATATAGTAATTCATAATTCGTAGAAATCGAATAGCAAACTTTTGAAGTGAATAAGTTGTTTTTTACAACTAAAACTAAATATAAAAAATGTCGCCCCAAAATATGTGCCGCCCGGTGCGGACCACCCCCACCGCCCCCCCCCCCCCTTAGTTACGCCACTGACCGGACCTCAGCTATACATCATACATGATTTACAATATGATTTCAAAGAAGAAGTTCGCTGTCAAAAGTGGCAACTTCACATCAAGTAGGGTCTTTGACATTAAAAATGGTCTGCAACAGGTTGCGGTAAACCCATAAGTTTTTAAGGCTAGCATAAAAATTGTCCACATATGATTGATAGGAAATTGTGCAAGCTTTCCAATTTTGCAAAAAAAATATTAGTTAACTAGATATTTTATGGAGAAAAAGGTGGTTTTAGTTGAAATTTTAGTTAAAAAAAGGAAATTTTGACTTTGATGACTCATTACTCGGGAAGTTGAATGGGTAGAACCTCGATTTTCACAGGTGGGAGTATTCTGCGTACACTGATGCTCATGAAAATAGGTCATAGGGTTACATAACATAACGTGAAAATGGATTTTCCCATGCTATTTAAATGGGAAAATGTTTTCAGCTAGAGGCACGTTAAAATTAGAGTTAAAAAAATTTTTAAGTGAAAATATACTTTTTGATATATAAGTAATCGATTTTACCAGTCCTCTCATAAATATATTTAATTTGGGAAATAACGGCCACCCTAATGTACATATAATAGACACAGATATGATTTTTAGTTATAGACCGTACAATTTTTAGTTTATCTTAAAGCAACAAGTTAAATTAATTTAATCCCATCCTTGTGAGGTTCGATACAGTCATCTAAACTTCAAAAGTTACGGCGGATGAATTTTCCTCGTGTTTGATTAATATATCACGAGCAGTTACGTTGAAAGGCTCCTTTCAGTGTTTTTTTTTTAAATCAGAAGGGTAATAGCATTTAAAGCAATGCATTAATTATGAACACACGATAGAAATAAAAAGCAATGAATAAGTGCTAAATGGATTTTTTTGTTGAAGTAGATTCGTACCAGTTTTCATTTTGCGATGATTATCGCGGGCTGCGATGATGTTTGCAGAAACTTTGTTAACCGCTGAAAAATACCAAGTGCTAATTGACTTAACTGAACTGTTCATCGCAAACATTTTGCAAGGGTTCTTATTTTTTAAATAACGCAATTAGCTAGAAATATCTTTTAAGTAACACATGTGGGAGGGATATACTTAAAATCAATTTGTAAACATTATTTTATGTTTCTATACATTTTTCATTACATAAATTGGTCTGTCAATTGTGGTATCATGGTACCAAAATTGTATAAGTTCGACAAGAAGTGCGAGTGAATTTTTAATAAGCTTCACTAGAAATAAATTAGGAAAATATTGTTGTAAATAAATCTATGGATTAACGACTAATTTTCGGTTTTTTTCCTGTGTTAACGTCTTTTAAATGTTCTTACAATTCTCGCGCTAGGGAGCGCAGAGAATAATCATTGTAGGTGGGCAGCACGTAAACAGAAAAGCGTCATTCGCACCTCGTCATAAGGAATGCCCTATTTGACCCCTTTGAGGAAAAATCATTGCTACCCGATCCCGAGCGGAAACATTTGAGAATTTCGGCGTGGATATGTGAGTAATAGCTGTAACGGTGTCGGAAGCTTTATATTTTTAAACGCGAGTGTCGTTTTACCAATGCGGTCCCCAACTAAGTACTAATCACGTTCAAGGCTGCTTGACCTTTGTAATCGAACCAGAACCGGTATATTGAGTATGCTAAATGAGTATGCAACAACAAAAACTAAAGCTTTGTATGAGTAAAACTAAAGCTTAAGGGTATTTTTTTAAAGCTTTTTGAAAAAGTAAGGCAGATGTTGAGATTGTCCCATTTCATTCGTAACGAGGTTGCCTAATAGGGCCCTCGTGAGAAACTGATAACGCATACCTTACTTCAGTAAAGCTGATTTTTTTGTGTGTGGTGTTCATGAGGAAACTAAGAGGAAAGCTTTCTTTCGGCATGCCCCTCATTTGCTACCTTGCTACCTACGGGGGAATCCTTCTTTCGGCAGGCATTTCCTTTTTAAATGCTAGTCGGGTGGGGTTTAAAAAGCTTAGGCTATACAGTTATAAGATATTAACAGCTCTAATATAATATATTTGGTTTTCGTATGAAAAGCCTTGCTGGTATGGAGCTCTTCGGCTACGTTCCTTAGTCACCAGTGACCGATACGGCCCTCCAATGTTCTGGATTATGTGTAAATGAAATATTTTGGATGTGAATTTGCCATCCACCTCTGATTTTGAGCCATCTTAGAAAAGAAACACGTCATAGCTCTTGGTAGGCTGGAAGAACGAATAGAATACACGGCTGGATATGAAGGCGCACATTCTGCAGACGACCGAATCAATCCAATTGCTATTTCGTAGCCGTCGCAGGAATAAAGTTGCTTGGGTGCTGTGGCATGGGTTTGTGTTGCTAATCTCGTGTCCAAGATGGTTATTCCGTTGTGTGCTTTTAATTTTGCGTCGCCGTTGCTCTAAGGCCCTCCGCACACGAGTCGACTCATTTGGGAATCCACACACGGGTCGTCAGAAACGAGACCGATTTGAAACTAGTTTGCAACTGGTCGAGTGCGACTGTTCTTGAAGGTCGCAAGCGATTTGAGTTGCGTGGTTGCACTTCATCTGAACTACTTGACATATTGCCAAATGGTCGTGACTAAAAACTTTGTGGGCACCAGAACACCGATTGATCAAAAATCAGTTGCGTGTCTCTTTTTTTAGTCAACTCGTGTGCGGAGGGCGTTAGGGTGTGCCCACAACGAATTTCGCGGTTGCACACAACGGAAATCGTTTCGCCATAGCCCTTAACATGTTTACAGCATAAAGCAATGCACCTTAACTTTTAATAAACGCTGGCGCAAATTCCTTGACTACCTAGCTTTGTTTAATAAGCTGCTCTATGTTGAGCTAGGTTGAGATATCTCAGCGAAATCATGAGCGATTTCTGTTTCATGAGCCTGATCTAAGTTGAACTAGAGCAATTTAAAGCACGGTTTTCTGCTCTACCTCATTTGGTAGAGCAACTTCGGGGAAGATTTCTCTTGCTCTACTCTTTTGAACAGCTGCTCTAGTCTGAGCTGCCTTAAGCTGCTCTGCTTTTTTTCAATTTCAATAAATACAGATATAATAGACAATAGCACGCTAGGCCACAAATAAAACAACTCTACTGTGGAGAAATTTTCCGGCGCGAGTATTTTCGGAATTCTTACAACAACCAAGAGCTCAAACGCACGGTTTATCAGCCTTTCCTTCAATATTCGCCGGACAAGAGATGCTCATGGATGTTATAGGATTTCGAAAAGAATGAAGCAATTGCTTTTATAATAATTTTTGAAGTGAAAACTTCTTTAGGCACGTTGGGCACATTTTGGCCTGGTGGAAAAGCTAAAAACTAGCGTCACGCGCACTTTTGTTGCGTACTCGTTTCTGGGCACTTTTTGCTGCCATCTTTTCTCTCCTCTAGCCAGCTAAATTTTGTGTAACCAAGAAATATTGCAGCTCCATGTGTCTTAAATGTAGCTGGCGTGGCAACTTTTGGTCGAGCTCCAACAGCAGACAGCAGCGTAAAAGTCTACGTGTGCGAAGCAATAGCTACGAGGAGTGTGAGAGTATGCGTTTCAATGTTGCAATGCAGACGTCAACATTCATATCATTTTGCTTCGCACATCGTAGAAATGTAAGCTGCTGTCTGCTGCTAGCGCTCGACCAAAAGTTGCCCTGCTCATTTATATACATATTTTGCTTGGATTAATCGCTTTCGGCAACATAGAACCTAGTCGACTGGGCATCTGTGTTTTACTTATCTGTCGTAGTATGTTATATTATGTACCATATACAATGTACTTTAAACTATGTACTATGTTCTGAAAAAAATCAAATTGAATCCAGTAGATTCCCATAAAAATTTAGATCCGTAACTGTGGCGGAAGATAATATAACTTTTTTGCTTTCGAATTTTTGCACAAACTTTAAAATAGCAAAAATTTCAGTTTCGTGACTATTGCATCAACCCGACGATATGTACTGTGTACTATGTACTATGCACTATGTACTAGTATTATGTACAATTAACTATGTATTAGTATTTTGTACTATGTACTATTAACCATGTAATATGTATTATGTACTACATATTTACTATGAACTATGTAATATGAATTGATTACTATTTGATTACGAAACGTGTACACAGAAATATCCGCGATAAGATTTGTGTTATTCGTTATTCTCAAGGCCCAATTACAATGAGAGGAAGAAACTAGAAGTAAATGATAGTGGACTTAATAAAGCTGTGGCAACAAAAGTTAAATCTAAATTAACTGCTTCGTGCTGTTCCATTTTCGTTTCATTTTCATTTCCATTTTCGTTTCAATTTGGAAATATAGACTAGCCATAGAAGTTTTCACTTCCAACGTGTGGCCCAACGCACACTAATTTTTTTATACGCTTGCAGAATATAATAAAATGCATTTCAAATTTATTATACAATAAATGTTTTTGAAGGGATTGAAACAGCCCTGAATTATTGCTTCTGCAGAGCACATATCAATTGTAAATTGTTGAGGAAAAATTATCTTAAAAAGTTTTGAGATAGGTACCTAGGTTGACGGAATATATAGTTGAAAAACAATTACGTAGTATTTATTCATTCTCCAAAAAGTTTATAACAAATTTATGAAACTTCTAATTAAACACTCTCTACTAGGGATTGCAATCCGGTCCGGCGGATCCGGCAATCCGACGGATCCGGTACCGTTGGCTACCTACCGGATCCGGCAATATCTATCGGATCCGACGGACGGATCCGAAAAAACCAAAAAAGCTCGGCGCGTGCAAATATATCCGTGGAAAATAGCAAGAAACTCGCGTGCATGTTGGCTCTAACAGTTCAATGCTGCATTGAACTCCCACAGTTCTATATTTCTCTCCGTATATTCAGTCGACTGTTGACTCCGGTGGAATTACTAGTATCTGGATTAGCTTCTGATATTATAATCAATAGTTTAAGTAAAGCATCTACATCTACATAAAAGCGACACGAGAATGATTAAGAAACAATTGAAATTATTTGCGAAGAAGAAATAAGAAAAAGGAAAAATAAGCTTATTGACAGTTATTTCAAAAAGGAAAGGAATATGGAAACTATGGTTTCCTTAAAGGTAGGAACACACCGAGCGCGGTGGCGGTGGCGGTGCGGTGGTAATGCGGTGGCGATCTGACCAACACACACTAGGTTAGCGGTGGTACTGGCGGTCAGTAGTAGTTGGACAGTGGTACGTACACTTATTAGATAATGCGGAGCCCGGTACAAACGTTTTTGATAATTTTGCATCCAAATAGTCGTAGAGCAGTAAATTTTGCATTTAACTTGCGTGAAAGATTTGTTCAATATTTTAATCAATAATAATTAAACGAACGCTTCTTTGTAAATGTATATTTCTAATTTATCTATAATTATTTCCTAATTTACTATAATTTTTCTTACCCATACCATTAAATTAACTAAGTCATATATTAGTACTACCATTTTCCTGCATAATTGTGGCAATTCCTTCCACTTCTCATTTTTTTTCTTATATTTTTGTATTCTGGATGACTTAAATCATATAAAATATGATGTAGTTTCATATTCTCAATAAAAATTTCAATTTTTTTACTTTCCATTTTTGAAAAAGTGGTCACGCGGTGGCGGTCAAATGCAGCATGCGGAATCTGACCGCCACCGCGCGAATTGAACGCTGCATTTGTTGAAAGCTATCGTATCTGACCGCAGTTGTATGAATAGCGCAATGGTTTTTCTATATGTTACAACTGACCGCCATCGCATCGCCACCGAAGGGCCACCGCCACCGCGCTCGGTGTGTTCCTGCCTTAATAGATTGCAAAGATGGTTACACTTTCAATTCATTTTGTACTTCTTCAGATATGAGATATTTGTTTTCAAAATGCGGATATATACTGCAAAATTCACATAACACGATCTGTAGTTTCACATTTTGCCGATACTGTAAAAGCTGATGTGATAATTGAACTTGAGCATCTCAAGAAACAAGGTCAAAAGTTTGCTTGTTTGAGCACGCTGTTAGTTTGGTAAAAGCCCGTTTGACGAGTTTTGGTATTGACTTTGATACTGAATTGGTATAACAACTGACGGCGCAAGTATGATGGTTAAAGTTCGTAAACTTGTGTCGAATTGCCAACAACTGTGCTTCGCATACGTATACAATTGAGGGAGTCAGAGGAAAGTACTTGTCTCGTATGTACGACTACTTGATGAACGATAAACCAACCAGTGTCGAAGTTAGTAGCCTACCTATGAATAAATAAAAAGTTGATTTTCTAATACTAAAATAAACGTTTTATTCGTCAATTCGGAATAATATAATTTTTAACTAGTTTCGCTTAGGCCATAATGAGCAAATACATGTTGATTAGATGAACGTATTAGCAAAGTAATAATCCGGCCGGATTAGTCCGGATCCGGCCGGATTGGCGTTAATACGGCCGAATCCGCCTGGATTGCAATCCATACTCTCTACATAGCAATAGAAGTAAATTTAGCAATTCGACTATTTTTAAGATAAAATTACAAAAATTACTAATTTGTCGTTGATTTCATAATGTTACATAATGCCATACCATCTTACAGTAGCTTTTAAAGTAAAATCAAGAAATGTAATTTAATATTTTAAACAATTCATTTTTTCTTTAAATTAGGCGGATGTTTCCAGTTGTTAAGGTAACTGCCACAGGACTAGATGCTGCTGCCATGTATACAGTGTTATTAGAATTTGTTCAAGTTGACAGCCACAGATGGAAATACGTTAATGGAGAATGGGTAACTAATAATAAAAATATATATATAGGCCTGAAAATTTAAATGTAATATTTCAAATTCATTTCATTATTTATTTGTTTCGAATTGATATTATCGCCACCAATGAAAACAATTATACAAATAGCATATGTATAACATAAAAAAGGATTTCTCATTTCAAATTTTTCCATTTTGACCATTTGTAAATTTTACACTTCAACGCAAACTTACGCACTCATTGTGGTTTTCATTGTACAGGGCGGTACATGGCTACGTTGAAGAGCATCCGACTGCGAAATGGCTACGCTCATTTGTAATCCTGGAGATAGCCTTCACAGTCGACTTTTGCCTTCTTGGTCACTTTGGATGGCTTTCCCGGTTGCTGTCCATTCATCTGACTGCCGGTTTGACTCTGGAGTGTAGTGATGAATCCATGTTTCATCCATTGTCACATCGCATGAAAAAATCGCCTAAGTAGCTCCAAACAGCGCTCTGAATCATCAACACGTTGTTTTTTGGTCAACAATGAGCAAACACGGTACCCACTTCAAACAGAGTTTTGTTATGGACAAATGTTCATGTAAAATAGTGAATTCACTGCCTTCTGCTATCTGTGTCAGCTATTTAACGCAACTTTACTTCACGTTCTTCCAAAACGATTTTGTGCACTCTAATTATGCTTTCTGGAACAACTGGCGAATTCGGGCGTTCAGTATCATCGGTGTTTGTGCGGCCGCATTTAAAATCAGCAAACCACTTCTCCATCATTTGTCTCGATGGAGCAGAGTTCGAATAACCCTGTCAAGCCATTGCTTTGCTTGACCGGTATTTTTTTCCAATGCAGCAACGCTTTATCAACACGCGAAATTCAGATTTTTCAATTGCTTTGAAAATTACAAAAGTAGCATCACTAAAACCAGGGTGACTTGTAAATAAATTGTCGGAATGTCAAGCAATTTTGACACCTATCGCTTGAAGGTTGCTATTATCTAAAAATAATATGGATTTGCCAATAGTGGTGCCATCTATATGTCATCCGATGAACCCACTGAGTTAGATACATATATCTTGATTTTCTTCTTCGTCACTTTCTGTAACTTCGCGGTCGTCTTCTGTATAATAATTTTCATAGCTAATAGAAGAAGTGTAATGTATAAATTTAAAACCGTTGTTTACTGAAACCCCGGTTTTCGAATTGCACAATTTTCTTTTAAAAACCGACAACCCCTAGTTGTATCGTTGTTCTACCAGTCTGTACTGTTCTTCTTCTTTGTCCTCGGTATGGTCTTGTCCATCGTTTATACAGTGAAGTTGTCGATATGTTTTAGATAAAAGTGAATCTCATTGTTGGTCAGATTCCTGTTTGTTGCAGGTAGTGGTCCGGTCTAACATGGCCCTTTCCGTTTGAGACATCCCACTTATGTAGGATTTAGAAAGTTTTTCTACTTTTGTAGAAAATTTTCCGACAGTTTCTACCATACAACTTTTGAGCAGAAAATACGCCGAAATTTTCTAATTGTTCGGCCATTTCTTCCGTCATCTTTCTGTTTCTCCATAGTTTGCAAATGAGACTATTAACGGTATTCTAAAAAACAGTCAGAAGTCACAACACAATCACAAGTGTGTGATGAGTCTCAACTTCAGAAAATTTGGTATTCTAATTATGCTTTATCTCATTACACGAATACAAATTCACCATTAGAGGTGAACTATTTAAGATTTTTTTTGTGACTGGGTGCTTACCATACCGAAACAGCTGATAATAACGAGAATAGTCACAAACTTCTCAATGACAACCATGAGTCACAAATGGCATAACTTCTCCCCACTGGGGTATACCATCTGGACCTGCAGCCTTATGATTTTTGAATGTCGCTATGGCATTTGCTACTTATTGTATTGTAGGTTCGGTAAATCATTTTCTGGCCCATGCGTTCTTCGGCTATTAGCTTCTCCCTGAATTAAAATTATGTTCTCTTTGAAGAAGTCTCTAAAGTATTTCTCCCACACCGCGAGTATGCCATCGACACTACTATTTATAGTGTCATTCTCTTTTCTTACCATGGTGGAGGTGGTGGGTTTGTTTCCTTTCTTTATCATATTTAATTTTTTGTAGAAACTCCTAGCATTCTTATTACTGTAGCTTTATTAAATAGCACTATTCTATTTCTGAAGCAGTCTTGTTTTTTCTTCGTTAATAACTTTTTCGTGTCCCTTCGTGCTGCTACATATACATATTTCGTAATTTCCTCTTGTCCTTCTGGATAGGTTCACCTGTCTTGCTTGGATTTTTAATTCAATGCTTTATTACATTGATCATCAAACCAATACCTCAGTCTTTCGTTGGTTTGTGTACCTAATACATTGTTGTTTGCTTCTGTAGTTTTTTTCTTTTCTCGAGTTCCACATTAGGTTCAGATGCGTGTTTAAGGCCGATGCTGCTAGGACCGATCTGTGTGTTAAAGTCACCTATCAAAACAATGATGTCCATGTCTCCTCTGGGAATAGAGCGAAAAACCTCATGCAATGATATAAAATTCGCCCTTGATGTCAACGCCTGTGTCTTCCGTTGGGGCGTAACATCGTAGTACTTCTTAGTCTGGTATGAATACGCACGGTAACAATCTTCTCAGAAACTGGTAACGAGCTAATTAAGGTGGACCTGGCTTCCTTGGTGAGTATAATGCAAAGGCCACTTCTACGGCTTTCGATTTCATTCCTGCCAGAATAAAAAAGGATTTACTGTTTGGGCAGATATGCTCACCTGCATGGTGCCATCAATGGTGTTGCGCTTTTCGACAAACTTTGAACCCCCATTCCACGCTACAGAGGTTAAATTTGGAGAAATGCTGAAACACTTGTTTCATAATTTATGTTGTACGAGTATTTATACCAAGTTTGAAGAAAATCTGATCAAAGAAAATAATTTCCCATATAACCTATTCAACCCCGTTTCACCCCCTTAGGGAAAAATCGTTTCTTAGCGGATGCCTACATTGTATAAGGAACGTACCTGCTAAAGGAGACTGGTCATAGGAGCCCCAGGCCCGGCGCAAAAGAAAAGTATCTCAGATTATCGGTTATAATGAGTATTGAAATACTGTATAGTTTTTATTTCCGGTAAGTGTGGCAAAGGTGTTAATATTGGCATTTCTGTTTATTCAGGCGAAATACCTAATATCACCCTGTATTTTTGTAACCCTATGACCTATTTTCATGAATAAGGTATCAGTGTACGCAGAATAGTCCCACCTATCTAAAACCGTCAAAATCAAGGTTCTACCCTATCAACTTCCAAAGCAATGAGTCTTCAAAGTCAAAATTTTGTTTTTTTTAACTAAAATATCAACTTCAACTACCCTTTTCTCCAAAAAATATACAGTTAATCTATATTTTTTTTTCCAAAATTGGAAAACTTGGACAATTTCCTATTAATAATGCCCATACAATTTTTATGCTACGGCCTTTACTTGATAACATTACTTCTTTGAGGAAGGCGATGTATTTATTTTAGATAGGGGTTTCCGGGACTCAATACCATTATTAGAATCGCATGGCTACGTACCACATATGACTCCATCGAAGGGCCGAAATCAAAATCAATTAAGCACAGAAGATGCAAACAAATCAAGGCTCATAACAATGATTAGGTGGGTTGTAGAAACCATAAAGACGCTTCAAACGCGATTTTAAATTATTTAGAAGCAGAATTTTCAATATCCATGTACCTCATGTGTTTGAAGATTTTAAAATCGCTGCAGCGATAATTAAGGGGGGACATACAAGTAAACGTCAAAAAAAAGGTGTTTTTCATCATTTTTTTTCAGGTAAAAGGAAATGGTTTACAAAATTAAAATTAATCACACTTTATTACACATATATCGAACTAAAAAATATATTTTTTTCATGTTGATTTATTGGTAATTAAGGCTGAAATCGGCATCTATCCGCTCGGCCTCCTCGAGCGCACCCCTAATTTGTGATAGTTCTAGCATCGGGTGTAACAAAAAAATATCAACGATATTAAAAAATATATACTTCAAAATGTATTTTATCCTAAATGAACCTATCAAAGTAAAAAAAAAGTACCAAATATGAAGTAAAAACTTTCCATGAAAAAAAAGTGTCAAAATTTGCCTAATTTTTTTAACTTTAAGCTAAAAAAAATATGAATTTTAATGGCTTTTTTTAAAAAAAGTAGGTTCATTTAGAACAATATTTTATTTGCTTCAAAGCACTCTTTACAAAACTGAAATTCATTGGGAACTTTTTGAGTTATCACTCCCACAAATTTGAAAAACACGTATTCGAGAAAAACGCGTTTAAAGTTTTAACTGTAAAAAAGTGTAATTTTTTTGAAACTTACAGCGATGTAAATTTAGTCGGCGATTCCTGGTGAATACATGGGCCCTTCAACTTCTTCAAAGAAGTCCCTCAGGTCGGTTTGGGCCTTCTTTCTAGCAACTCGCGCTTCCCTCGTGGCACTCTGCGATCGACGCTCCTGTCTCACGTACCGTGCATTGTCGTAATTGTCACAGAAGATTTTGCAATTGTGGCCAATTGTGCGCTCCAGCATTTCCATCATTTTGAGTATAGCGGCATAACCTTCGTTAAAAACTCCAGCAGCGATATATGCAGCAATTTCGATGGTCTTGAGGCCACAATGCAAATGCTTTGGAACCAGTCACCAAACAGTCGCATTGAAGCTTTCGTTGGCATTTTGCGTAAAACCGCCTAAACATCGTTGCAAAAGATCATGCCTGGACAAATCGTTGAAAATTGGAAGAATTTTCTTCTGAACATCAGGGTAAAGGGAGGGGGCATGCTGAAAACTACCGAGCGCATTAGTAGCCTCCGCGACACGCCATTTGCACCAGCTGCCAATACCAACTGGACAGTTTTCATGCCTTGGTATTTCGTCTGTTGGGATCATGTGAAAATACGTAGCCATAATAGCTTTTTTCATTTCCTCGACCGATTCAGTATTTCGTCTGATAGCCAAACCATAGTATTTTGTCAGTTTCTTTATAAGTGCTTCTGTCAATTTCCCTTTTCCCCTAAGTTTCGCAGTTTTTCTAATATTTCGCAGTCTGGAACCCATTCGTTTTTCGACATGACCGACGCACTCTCTTTTTGTTACTGGAAACTCATCGCCGTAGGGATTCGAGTTTAAAATTGCTTTGAAGGTCTTAGAATCTCCATCACCAATGTAATGGTGCTGTTACACGAATGACACACTTGCCATTTTTTCTGTCATAATTTGTCATTATCGTCATACACGGTCATAATTTGTGTCATTATTTCTGTCATAAAAAATAAACAACAACAATGCCATTAATTATGACCAGAGATTATGACAATTGTCATTTTTTGTCATTCGTGTAACTGGGGCATAAGTTGTATATTTAACATCAAATTTTTCTTCTGACCTCTGAAACATTTCTTGTACTGAAACTACCTCCATATTACCTGCAGAGCCTTCATGATTATTTGCACATTCTTCTGCGTGCGTTGAAAACCATTCTTCATATTCCGTAGTATTAGTTTTATTTTTCCACGAATTACAACCTTGGCAATACGAACTTTTTACAAAAAGATCTATAACTTTTCCTGTGAGGTTACATATTAGTGTTGTCACTCCGTATAGAGATAAAAATCCACGCTTCTTCCAAGATCCATCGCCAGAAACTTTAAATTCCTTCGCAGGTAATCCTTTTTTAACATTTTCTTCTTTTTCTTCTGCTGCAGCTTTGAGAGTCAATTGATCAAAAACCATTTTTGAAATTTTGTGAATATGTCGATTCCAAGTATCGTATGTGGATTGCGAAATCCCTTGACAAATGTCCATCAGTCCACAAAAAATATTCACACCTTGCATTGACACACCTAAAAGTCTCATGACGAACACTATTCGACGGTTTATCTCGAAGGAATTTTGTACAAATGGACCAGAATTGATTTCACGCGCACCACAATTGCAGGAAACAACAATTTTGAAACCTAAGCCTCGTTGCCCAGTTTCGGTAAATCTAACGTCTTTTGTGCATTTCCGAAATACCCGCATTTGAGAAAGCGCAGTAAAAACACTGAAAAACTGTATGATTCGATAACAGTGTTGCGAGTCGACTTGAATGTCTTCAGTGCTTGCAGTACGTAACTTTCGCGCCGTTGCACTGTTGCCGGTAGATGTTCCCGCGCTATCAGAGTACTGATTTCCCCCAAATCTTATTTTGCGCGGTTTTGAAGCACGAAACGACTCGCCGTGTTTCGATTTGGGATACATTTTATAAACGAAGCGGTTGGAATAGCGGTCGAACAAAGAAAATACACGACGCTACGAACGTGTTTGTGTTTACTTTGAACTGAGAATTAGTAACGAGATATATAGACATCACATAATAAAATATGTATTCGAAGAGCGCGGTTACAGAAAGCGCTGTAGCATTGCATGTATGGGTCCGAACGCTTTGAAACTTTAATTGCATATTCTTAAGATGTCAAGGAATCAATTTATGAAATAAAAAAAAAATCGTTTTTTTCAACATTTTACTTGTATGTCCCCCCTTAACTGCTTCCAAGAGCCGACAGTCCATATACTAATGCTTTTATAGATATTATAAATACCAACATGAACAGACCAAATCTTTTGGCTGAGTATGTGGACCATTATAATATCAATAGACAAAGAGCAACGTTCTCAAGAATGGTGGCTGATAGCCCAGAAGTAGCAGATTTCCCACAGCTTAGTATTGAAGAGTTGATTTTATTTGCGATTGGTACATACCATGTAAAAATAGCGCGATCTTACTGTAGCGAGCATCTGAAACGGAGTGGCGTATACGAAATGGAGCTATACAGACATTCGGAAGCTATAAATGATAAAAACGATACGTTATTAGGGTGCAGGATAACCTCAAGGCACACTACTTCAAAAATCTATTACACATATATTATGTATAACCCTGTTTCTGAAGGCAGAAGTGCTATTACAGGTTACTATTGTACCTGTATTCAGGGCAGAAGGACACTAGGAAGTTGCGCCCAAGATGTGTTTAATCACCCTGCCTTAGGCATGGATGAGGTGCTAATAATTGAGGACTAATGTTATAATGTAAAATAAACCTGTTTTTTCTACACTTAGTTTTTTAAATGTTTTCACATTCGTAATTATTATGTTTTCTACATTATTTTGATAGTCAGGTGTCATTATGCTGCATAATTATTAATATAGAATATAAAGAATATAAACTTATACTTATGTAATTTTCTATGGGCCATGACCAGTCTCTTTTTTTCCCAAAACCAAAATTCAAAACACCCTATCTCGAGAACGGGCAGACATAGCCCCCCTCACCATTTGTGTTTTTTGTCGAACATTTTTTGTCTAAATTAATTCCTTGGCAAGCCAGGACACCCTGTACAATTGGCTCTATTTCGTACTTTTTAGTAGGTACTTTTTCACCTAAGCTTTGTCGAAAAGTACCAAATAGAGTCAATTTTAACATCAAAATTGCTTATAATTTCAAAAGTAAAGGCCGTAGCATAAAAATTGTACGGACATTATTAATAGGAAATTGTTCAAGCTTTCCAATTTTGGAAATAAAAATATAGATTAACTGTATATTTTTTGGAGAAAAGGGTAGTTGAAGTTGATATTTTAGTTAAAAAAAACAAAATTTTGACTTTGAAGACTCATTGCTTTGGAAGTTGATAGGGTAGAACCTTGATTTTGACTGTTTTAGATAGGTGGGAGTATTCTGCGTACACTGATGCCTCGTTCATGAAAATAGGTCATAGGGTTACAAAAATACAGGTGATATTAGGTATTTCGCCTGAATAAACAGAAATGCCAATATTAACACCTTTGCCACATTTCCCGGAAATAAAAACTATACAGTATTTCAATACTCATTATAACCGATAATCTGAAATACTTTTCTTTTGCGCCGGAGCTGGGGTAATTTTGTATGGGCTGTGACCAGTCTCCTTTAAAGTTTGTAGGCTTCATAGTTTCGGAGATTTCGTGATGAGTGAGTCAGTGGTATTTCGCTTTTATGTACTATATATATATTGATTTAAGGGTGAATAATAATAATCAAAATGACAACTATTGTTGAACGGCAAAATTGGGCAAATAAGTTTTACCTTAAGGTACACTAATTTTTTTTTGAATTTTTCTTGTTCATGTTAATTTGAACCAGAACAGCAAATTTATAAGATCTTTAATATTCAATGCCTTATGCATACTTATTTGTTTCATGTAATAATTATATCCAAAAATAATTAAGTAATCTTTTTTTCTATATTAGGTACCTGGAGGAAAAGCTGAAGTCCCTCCTTCGAACCCTATATATGTTCATCCAGAATCACCAAACTTTGGGGCCCATTGGATGAAAGAACCGATATCTTTTGCCAAAGTAAAATTAACAAATAAAACTAATGGAAATGGTCAAGTAATTGCAAATTATATCATTAAAACGTAGCATAGTATAATAAAAAACATATTTAATTTTTAGATAATGTTGAATTCTCTGCATAAATATGAACCACGAGTACACTTAGTGAGAGTTGGATCTGAGCAACGTCATGTTGTTACATATCCGTTTCCTGAAACGCAATTTATTGCTGTTACAGCATATCAAAATGAGGAAGTCACTTCACTTAAAATTAAATACAATCCTTTTGCAAAAGCATTCTTAGATGCCAAGGTAATAAGTCAACTCATTTTACGATATTAATTTTATAGTTATCATCGTTACATAAAGGAGAGGCCTGATTCTTTGTATTCCCATGAGGGTGCACACTATGGATGGTTCATACCTCCTGGACCTTATTCATCACCACAAACACAAATAACATCATGTGATAGGTACAATCGCCACGCTAACAGGTCGCCAAGATCTACGCCATATACCAGACCACGTGTAATATCTGGAACATCTAATAATGCAGGAACAACACCTCCACCACAGACTGCTTTTCTTCCATTAGAGCCAGCAGCAACTGCAACAGTATTTTCTTATCCTTCTACGTGGCAGAGCACAGGAGGCTATTGGAGCACACCTCCTAATCCTAGTAGCCCAATGAGTTAGCACTACTCTCATTTCAATTTTAATTTTTTTTATATTAATTTGCTATTACAGCTTCAAACGTTTCTCCGACCCCTTCGACGGGCTCTCCTGGTTATACAACTTCACCAGGATATACCATCCACCATCTTACACCCCATAACCAATTTAGTGCACCCAGCCAAAGCGAGACCTATCCAACTGCAACTGGATCTCCTCCTCAAACATATTCTACAAGCTCACCACATCAAGTATATCATCCAACTCCTGCTTCTTCTTCTCCGCAACTTTATACAAATGTTTTGAATCCAACATCAATCGGCTACTCAACAACCTGGCATGGAGGAACAGAATATGGGCTTTATTCTAATTCATATGCATACCAACCGCCGGAATATATTCCTCTCGTGGGAGAAATCGGGTATTTATATTTTATTCTAATATTGATTATTAATAACTATAGTTTTTTAATAATTATTTTAGAACATACAATCATGCAATTGAGCCAACTTCAACTCCGAAGCAACCCCAAGAGCCAGCTCCAATCTTTAATAATGACGAGGAAAGTTCAGTTCTTACTCTGGAATGTGCATCTAGATCGCCAAAAGGCGACAATTCAGCAACTCTAATTCGAAATACAAACTGGAGCCCCCTTACTCCACCTCAAACTCATATTTGATTTCGTTCGTAGAACTTAATCGAGAAAACCTGTTTAAATGTTTTTAGAAGAAACAAAACAAATTAATATTTATAATAAAGAAATAAGTTAAAAAATAAATTTCCAAAACGTAATTCCGAATCTGGTGTATGAAGGGAATACAGCTGTGTGTTGTATTATATTTTTATGGTTAATTTATAAGATTGAACTCCCGACATCAGGTCAATTTTGTAAAAAGTTATGGATATTTGAAAAAATTATGACAAATGTTTTTGATAGGGTAAAACGAAATTACAAAGTTTCAGCCAAATCAAAAAGGGTCAGGTTCAATAGTGGTCGATTTGACGTGGAATGACCCATATGGAACCCTTATAGATATACTAGAGGAAGATAAAATATAACAATCCACAGATAAAACATAGAATCCGTAAACGAGTTCACTGAACTCAAATTAACAAAGACAACATTATAACGTGAGAAATTAAAAAAAGAATAATGCTAGTGAACAAAACATACTACAGTATGTTGAAATATTTTTAATCAAAAAACTATACTATAAATTTTAAGTTATACAAAACAGTATTCATGTAGGGATCGGAAGCATGGACGTTTATTAAGTAGGACGAGCAGGTTCTTGAATGTTGCAAGAGAACAATTCTCCGCAGCAACACAGGCGCAGTAAATGAAGAGGGTGTCTAGAGGCGAAGAATCAACCACGAGTTGTGCCAAATACAACCAAAATCATAAAGATCTCACGCTTTCGCAGGATAGGACATGCAATGAAAATGCCTGAAGTGGCCTAAACAAAATCCTTTTTCGTGAAACGTCAGAGGGAAGAAGGCGCCAAGAAAGACTTAAATGGACTTATACACAATTGGGATTACCAACTGCAAGAGCAAGACGCAAGACCGAGAAAGTTGAAAAAATATGTTTGCGGAGGCCAAGGTTCATAGAGGGCTGCAGCGCCTGTTATCTGTTATCACACCAACTTTTTGTTCTTCAGCGGCTCTTCTAAAGGAACCCACCTGCTCTATTTCTTATCTTTATAAATCTAACCCACTTCTCCAAATCGCCAAAAAAGCATCCCAGTACTTGGGATCTGTTAAGAAGTGCAAGTTCCTCCTACAGCCATCGGCAGGTGCTGTAATATATAAAATCGTACATTCGGCCTCTTCTCGAATACAACTCCCTCATTTGGGGCGGCGCACACAAGGAAAAAATGCCGATTTAGGTGGACAAAATTCAAGGTGATGAGTAGGAACCTAAAAAGTTGGAATGTTTAAGTTTTTTGGGTCACTGATTTCGAATTTGGGGTCAGAAAGTAAAAATTCAAAATGGCGGATCCAATATGGCGGACCAAAATGTGGAAAACTGAAATATTTTCAAGTAGGAGCGTGAACAATTGGTATATATAAGTTTTTTGGGTCGCTGATTACGAATTTGGGCTCAGAAAGTCAAAATTCAAAATGGCGGATCCAATATGGCCGACCAAAATGTGGAAAACTGAGAAATTTTCAAGTAGGAGTGTGGCAATTGATATATATAGGTTTTTTGGGTCGCTGATTACGAAATTGGGCTTAAAAAGTCAAAATTCAAAATGGCGGATCCAATATGGCGGACCAAAATGTGGAAAACTGAAATATTTTCAAGTAGGAGCGTGAACAATTGGTATATATAAGTTTAGTACTCTGTAAATAAAAAATATCAGATTTTACAAAGTGATCATTTGGGATAGCTGTTTTTTTGTGAAAGTACCCTCAATTAGTTGCACTACCAAATATACTAAGAAACAGCGGTACTCAGCGGTACTTATATATTTCATAATGTTCAAAGTTAGTAAAAAAATCTAGTCAACAATGTCTTACCTATGATACACTTACGTTCAAGCAACATTATGAAAGTAGTGCTAAGCGAAAGAACTAACCTGTATGGGTGCGTTCAAGTTACGCAGCTGACTGCAAAATATTGCATTTATGCGTTCAAAATATGAAAACCGCTGCAAAAATCCTTCAATACTCGGCATTCGAATGCTGATAACAAGCAGTTGCTGCATTCAATTTGCAGTCAGCTGCATAACTTGAACGCAGCCTATTAACAATATCCACTGCAAAAACTTTTCACAAAAAAATTATAAAAATAAAATAGCATCACCGATGACAACGAGTTAGCGCATCTGACTGCCGGCTATGGCGACAATCGGGTGGGAATTCGGCTAGTTTCGGCTCCTTTCTGGGCTTTTCCAACAAATATACAAAAAAAACGAAAGGTTGTAGAATATTTTTACAGTGATTTTGTAGGTATTGATAAACATTGCTTTTTGCATTTTTGTCTAGCTAGCCTAGAACAAATTTCCCACTGTGCGGCGGCGCCTCGATAACCACTTTGGCGTGGTTAGATGAAGTACAAAAAGGGCCCTTAAATTAATCGATGACTATCATAGCGACTGTTTCATCAAAATAAACGCTCTCCTGCCTCCACGGCAATCTTCTATCCGCAACTCCAGATTAGCCCGCTCATCTCACTCCCCCCACCTGTAGCCCGTCTTTTCGCGCTAAATAGAACAACTCAACTGTGGAATAAACTTTCGCAGCCAGTATTTCCGAGCTCCTACAACTTCCAAGAGTTCAAATGCAGGGTTCATCGCCACCTTCTTCAACACCCCCAGAGCCCTCATAACCTTTAACCAATTTCCCCCCGTACTAAGCTTACTGCCAGACATTGCACGGACTGGTAGTTAGGATTGGCTAGGACACGATTATAAAATGAGTTTGTAAGAGGTGCCTCTTTTTTTCTTTTGAGCCAGTACAATGTCATACTTCAAATGAGGCGAAGTGCTATTGTAATGCCAAAATGACAAGCACAAGCAAATTTAAAAAAAGGAAGAAAATAAATACCAATGAAGAGTTTTTTTACGAATTTAATTCTAATATGCATTAAACTGCCTTGAGTAAAGAGCAGTTTACACCACATGATTTGACACAAGGCAAGTCCTGCGTTCGATATTCAGCAATTCACACCACATGATTTTTCTTGTGAATCCGCTTATGTCAAACTCACATGATTTTTTAGAAGAGTAAGAAATCTATGCCTCTATAATGTATATTTATATTTTGCAATCCCACCTCATATTGGTTGGAAATTTTGCTGCCGCAAAAGAAGTAAGAATTGGCTGCGTTCAAGTTACGCAGCTGACTGCAAAATATTGCATTTATGCGTTCAAAATAGGAAAACCGCTGCAAAAATCCTTCAATACTCGGCATTCGAATGCTAACGACAATCAGCTGCTGCATTCAATCCACTCCACTACGTAATTTACAATCACACCTCGCTTCCTTTATCTCGATACACGCTCATATACCAATACGACATTATTTTTGAATAGGAAAATTTAAAAAAATTTATGCCTCAGTACAATTAACCATCGTGCAACAGACAAATGTACTACCTCGTGTAACTCCGGCTCAACTCTACTGGTAGTATAAAGGGTGATTCTTGAGCTTAGCACTGCCACACAAAAAAACCCGGTTCTAGTTTCTCGCAACTATTCTCGCTCTGGGCGTCCTGGTCTACGCAATCCTTCCAGCGGAGGTTGGGTCTCCCTCACTGTCGCACCCCATAGATCTTACCGCAGCTGAGTTTTGCTTTATTTGAGCACTGCTGCTTGAAGCTGTGAATGTGAATCACTGTACATAAACCCTATTTTCTAAGAAGAAGAAGCCTGAACTTGCAGCTTGAAGCTTTCATTGTGTATCGGCCCTAAGCATGTACGTGAAGCAAAGTCTATCAAAGACAAAGTCTGTTACAAGAACTGCCCAGACCCCGATCAAAGTCAACTTTACTTAAAAACAATTGGGTATACATATATTAGAGTGGAAATGTTGCTACATGATGTAAGCAAAAAAATGTAAAATTCTATGAAAATCAAGTTATATCTTGCGGTGCTCCAACGACTTTGCAAATTTGAGAAAAAGTTAAAAATGTGAATTCGTTTGGGGCACCGCAAGATATAACTAGCGCCGCGAGGTTGCTGACGTTATATTCGTTCATCAGTTATTGAATGAAAAAGTGGTTTCAGGCTTCTTACGAAGCCGTACGTCATTTAGAGTGAATAACTACAACCTGAGAGGTCAACCTCTTTTGTACATTAATTCCTCTAGTACCAATTATGGGATGTACGAACCGGTTAATCGCATGCTTATAAATGTTAACAAAAATATGAATGTGTTTAGCATGCAGACCAATGAAGATGTTCTTAAAAGGACACTTTTTAATGTGACATGACTCCCTAGGTGTCCCACCTTTCATTGTTTTTGCACGCTTCTCTCTTTGATGTCTTGTGCTTTGTGTTTTTTTGTATCCATGGCTTAGCTGAGCCACTGAGCAGTGGTAAATGTGAGAAATGCACCTTCTCCGCTAGAAGGGTAACTCTATTATTAATTAAATATTTGAAATTCAATTTACTATTCGTTCGCGTTTTTTTTAAAAAATTGTCTATAAAAAACATATTTTCCAGAGTGGTAACTACATGGTCTATATAAAATTCATTAATTACGACGGAAGAATGCAATCCGCGACAGTAAATATGCAATATTACGCCGCAGAAAATATGCAATATTACAAAACTATTACAAAAATATATAATATATAATCGAGTGCGACCTAGTAAATACTTTCAGCTCGTAATTATATAGAAAGTTACCAACTGGTTTTCGGCATTATCTTCGATTTACTTCAAAAGAGAAATTCTTTAAGTTGTCTTTTCAAGTTTAAAGCTTCTGGCAACATTTATTTTCTATACATGTAATCGACATTCTTATAACGTTGTTGATTATTAACATAAAAAAATAAACACGATGTCCCAAATAAATAAAGCACTTTTAACTTTGTTTTATATAAAAATCAAATATCACTTCAAAAAAATAATGCACAAAGCTTTTACATAATATCAACAAAAAAGGAGATTAACTAAATTGTTCCTTAACTTATAATAATAAAATGTACACTGATATGCTTACAACCTAATAATAATCATTGAGTTTGCTATGTTCTCGTATTGTGTGGAATCGATGTATATCCGGTTGGACCTTGTGCTTCCGTATTATTTTTAGAACAACAGCAAATCTTCTTAAACAAGTTTTGAAACTTTCCACCATCATCTATATCATCAAAATCATTTTGGAATGCTCCTGCAACTAAGTCCTCTTCATATGTGTTTCCAACGAATTGCCTCAGATCAGTTTTTGGAAAACCTTCACGATAATATCGTTTAATAGTATCGTAAGCATCCATTATTACAGATATAAACAGCGACAAAACAACGTAAATGTATAAGGATGTGAATAAATATAAGTAAATCTTGCTAAATATCCAAAGCATTGTTGATTTATTTGACATAGTTGAGAACGTGGCAAACATATCATCTCCATTAATAAGCGAAAATAAACACTCCGACGTCATAGCAAGTGATCGAAATTTAACGTGATATGGACCTAATATAAGCCAGCCACAAAATGCGAAACCGGCATACATAAGAAGAGCGAACAGAAGAAATCGTACGATTTTTGGTGCTGCTTTCTTCAAGGTAAGTATAACCACATTATATGTTTTGAAGAATCCTAAATACCGCAAGACACCAAACCACACTAATAAATTGCCAATTCCCAGAAACACTGAGCATAAATCCCATCCATCAGTAACAAAAAATTTCCTTTCTATTTGCTCTTTTAGTGCTGATCCAATTATAAGCATGACATCATTACAAAGAATCATGATGTACCTAAAATGGACAAAGAAAAAATATTAATTGACTATAGTGCATGTAATACTAAAACTAAATATTTCTAAAAAACGTGTAAATAAAAAAAAAAGTAAACAACTTTTTGCGTAGCTATTATTGGCGAATGTACAGTTTATGTAAAATTTAGCTTTAAGCTTAGTTGAATAGTTACTAATTCGAATCTACAAGCAGGATTTAGTCCTGACCTCTAGCAACTGCTCTATCCACGAATTCCGAACCGATGACATCCAGTTTCACATCCCAAAGTGTACTGGTTCACGTCATCTTTCCGCTTCCAATAAATCCTACTGCAAAAGACTTTTCGAGTAGGTCCCTCTTACGACTAAGTTTATAACACATAGAGAAGTTGAATAAAAATGTATGCAAGGTATTTATCTTCTTTCTCCGTAAACGCTGGGTCCCACTGCTCCTATAGTACCAAAATTTACTTAAAAGTGCTAAGTTTGTAGCAGCTGAGTGTGCATGATGTTGATATAAGCAGAACCGTGAGGTGAGGCAATTCGGGGTGAGGAGCCTTTCAGATCCCATTCATCTGTTATGCGTAGGCTGTGTTCTGCAATATAACCCATTATACTAGCCAGTGCTAATGGCGTCTTGAATTGACGGCATATTGTACTAGTGTGCCACCATATTGTACTGGTGTGGTAATAGGTGGAGAGCCGACCACTGAAAACGCTATGTTATCGGGAAGAAGAAAACAAAACCTATTGTAAGTAACATTAGAGATAGGAGAATACTTTAGGCGAGGTGAGCTTGAACTAAAGTGTAGCCTAAGGTGAGCAATTAGGTAATATTAGTGTTGGTTTTTGTAGGCAATCCTATGTTATCGACAAGGATAATTTTTTTAATTAGAACTATAAACCTAATAATTACTAAAACTCATGGTGTGCCGCGCTCTGGCTGTGACCTAACCTCTGGCAGACCAGAATTTATATAATTTTTTTGTATGGAAAATATCTCGGGAGCGATATCTCCCGAACGGTCACTCGTAGAGAAAAAGTGTAGAGTTTTTTTTTTGTAGAAAATTACATAATCTATATTTCTTGCATTAACTACTTTGCAATAGTCCTTACAGTTTATTTGAGATATTTGCGAAAAACCATTCGTAAATCGCAAAAATCGCAATCGTGTGCGCAAAAAAGTTATTCCAGGTGAAAGGTCGCGAAAATGGGTTTTCGCATATATCTCGTAAACGATAAGTGCTATTGCAAAATAGTTAATGCAAGAAATATCGATTATGCGATTTTCTACAAAAAGCTCTTTACACTTTTTTCATACAGCAGCAGCAGCAAATGTTGAACTTTTCCTCCAACGACACAGAAATCAGACCAGGGCACTGGGCCAAGTCACTTCGAAACCTGGGCATAGACATAAAATCAATACAAAAACCTACAAACCTGTGTCCCTATAGTTTTTTCGGGTCACTGATTACGAATTTGATGTCGAAAATTCAAAATTCAAAAGGTCTGTTCCAATAGAAAACCTGTCCTGTCGTAGCCTGCGAAAAGTTACTTGATTGGTGGGGAAAATTTAGTCAAAATCCCGAAAAGTGAAAGAACGCTTTCTGGGATGTTTCGTGCAAATCAAGAAGACCATAACCTAAAAATCACTTGTGTCTTCAAAATAATGACATAAAACTATTGAAATTAATAAATTATTTATGAAATTATTCAAAATCTTGTAGTAAGGCACCAAACGAAGAAATTATTTTCAGCACATCGTAATCATTTTGGTTTGACATGACAAGTAACAGCTGCTTTGGACATGTTGAAAACGTCGTAAGATTTCACTCCACCTAAAAATCTCCTGCGGTTTCTTGGTCGAGGGGAAGTAAAAATTTCCCCGCTTTTCCGAGCATGAGATTCTATTGGAACAGGAATTGGGTGATTTCTTGGTCCCGCGGGATCCCGCATTCTCTATTGGAACAGACCTAAAATGGCGCATCCAATATGGCGAATCAAAAAATATAAATTTAACGGATTCACGTGGAACTTTGGATATAAGGTATTTTGAGTTCACTGATTACGAATTAGATGTCAGAATTGTAAAATTAAAAATGGCGGATCCAATATGGCGGATCAAAAAATAAAATTTAGCGAATTCGTGTAAAACTTTGGATTTCGAATCTGAGGTCGGAATTGCAAAATTCAAAATGGCGGATCCAATATGGCGGATAAAAAAATATACATTGAGCAGATTCGTGTAAAACTTTGGATCTAAGGTCTTTTAAGGTCACTGATTATGAATTAAAGGTCGGAATTGCCGTATAAGGACGTTTTATTAAGATTATTTACAAGGATTAATTAAATTCGTAATCCCATTCGGCGCTTACATCTATTTCGCTGTCATAAGGGTCGCTATCGGGTTGTCTTGGAGTCTGTTTTTCTTCTGCGATTGCCATCTGCTGGAAGCTCGATATTAGTGGATCCGAAGATGCCAGAAGCCGATGGAACACGTCGTGCTTTGTTTTTTCCGGGGAATATTTACGCGTAAAATCTTCTCGCTAACGCCGGATATCCTTATTTCGAGCTTCCTGCGCATCTTCAGATAGCCGACCAATTGGCAGCGGAGCAGCTTCGACTATGGCATATCCATGCAACAAAACAATGTGGACTGATGTCGGCATCACCATGCGTACAACTCTATATACTGTCTGGCCACATTCAAACAGTACATTCTAAAACTTCTCGACATTAATAGCACACCCGCTTGACATTGTCTCCAAGATCACTTTACTCTTCGCCATCAACTCCTCATCAATCATCAATTTTTGCAGTCACGGACACGTCTTCAAAAATGCGCCTAGCAGTATTACCGTCATTTGTAGTCCCCATTCCTGTTTGGGAATGACAATCAGCAAGCCCAAACTACGAGTCGCTACACGCTGCTTTTGCTCTACAAACCGAGCCTGCCACGTTTCGTCATCGCCGTTCTTGTAAGCTAAATGTATGAACCACTCCATAAACCTTATCTAGGCGTGGAATGAAGATACACCGAGAGTAAGGTTTGCGCTGTCGATCTCCTTAAGTACAAGTAAATCAATGCTAGTAAATTCTTCACATCACATTTATTCACAATACAGCGACGCATGGCACGCTTGTCAGACACTTCCACACCGCACACGCACGCGATTTCTTTTGAACTCATCATCTACATCATTAAGGAAGTAGGAGAGCCACTTAGGGAAGTGGAGCAACGCGGAGAAAATTTTGCAACCAATGATTTTAGAGAATTTCCGTGTTACGCGGTACAGGTTAATATTTACTTTGTTTTTAAGTCGAAACACTTTATTAAAAGGGTTACAAATGTGATAAACTTACCTTTTGGGGTGCTACACATCGTATGTGATCGTGTGAACTGGGTCGGATCACTGTCACTCATTAAAAATTACGGGATATAAATGATTAAAAACGCGCCGTTTTTCGAGCGTGTGCTATCCGGCAACTGTCACGACACGTATCACAGAGAGTAGTGAGTGAAATGCCACTGCAGCGTTGGACTAGTATGCACTAGTGTCATCTACACACGATTTCATGGAACTAAAGTCCGAACGCGCACCTTTCTTTTCCCTTAATGTCCAGGTTTTGAAGCGAGTTGGCCCACTGTGCAGGAGCCGGATTCCGCAAGCGTGAATCGTTTGCCTGTGCACACAACAAAAATTAATTCACATTCATAAGGGTTTGCACTTTTTCGATTCCCCTGTTTCCGCAATCGACTGTGAAATTTGTTATGCTGAATAAGTTCATTTTGAAAGTTTAGTGCGCGAGTTGAAATTTTTTAGTTGCTAACAAATTATTTGTCGCTTTTCTGCAATTTTTCGTTTCCATCACTACGTACTCACGAACGTTTCACGTGTGCATAAATTTTCCCTCCTGTGAGTTAAAAAAGCTCATGGGAACGATTGCGGAATCAAAAACATGGCCGTGACCCCGTATGGCCGTGCACACAGTAATTTTCACTCTTGCGGAATCCGGCCTCAGATGACATCAAGGACTTCTATAGCAGAATTTATTAACTTTTACTATTCATTATCTACCCCGTACCCAACTTAATACTACATAATGTTACTCTTAACAAATCAAATTTTAAATGTGACGAGCGTTAGAAACACTATTTCTAAAATTCTAAACTTTTTAAACTAATATATAAATGCTTAGAAAAGAAAAAATACTTACCAAACATTTAGAAATTCTAATTTCCCTTCAAAGCTGAGATGTTTCTTGAATGTAACACGGAAAAAGTCTGTTGTTTGCTTTCTAAGAAGTTGTGCTCTGTATATAGCTCTAGCGCAAAGTACGAATGAAAGCAAACAAGTAAAAATTACAAAAATATTTAAGATACTCCGTAAAGCTGCGTCGATTTCTGTATCAGTTATAAACTCAACATCACCCTTGCAATGTAAGCGAAACGCATCTGTGTCTAATGAAAGTAACATTTGCCCATCATGATCCATATTGTCAAAAAGTATTGTGACGTCAAATTTGTAGCAATCAGGTGCTGTGCGTGGACCGACACTTTTAAAATGAACGGTTTTGATTCCAAATTTTAATGTTGCTTTTACTAAAGCATCAAAATTTACTATAGTTCCTTTTTGTTTTAAATATTCAACAATGCCAATGTCTGTAACATTTTTCGGGAGGCTTATACAATTTCGGTCGATATTAGGATTAAAAACATAACTTTCATTAAATCCATATATAGTTCCTTCTCTGTATGTGTATAGGCAAAGTTTTAGTGGCGCCATTTGATTATCGCTTGAGGGATAACTATATGGTCCAATCGATCGACTTAAGTTAGCATACCCTATAACAGCATAATCTATTGTATCAAAAAATTCTGATTTTTCGTAGATTGCCAGAGGTCCATTAGAGGGAGGGTAGGCTTCAATTTCCATTTCCGTTGTCCACCCTTTTAAAAATAAATGCGAAAATGTAATGCGGTTATCTCCGGTATAGTTGACGTGATTATATCGGGAATGTGCAAAAAGGCACAATTGCATTGTTACAAGAACTATTTTAACAACCTAAAAAGATAAAATACAAATTATTAATTTGTAAATTGATTTGTGCATTGAAATAGATTTAGAAAAAAGGCTGAGTGAAGCAACAAATGGAAAAATGCGAGAAAATTGACAACTAAGGATATATTATGTATGTGTATAGTCATTTTTAAAATTTTCGATGAACTATTTTATAGAATAAGTTTCAAGTCGCATATACTCGTATACATAAGAGAAAGTTAAATATCATATTTACAATGAGTTTCTATACCAAATATATCTATTTTGTTTTTTTAAATCCACAAAACGTTTTTTTTTTTAATTTTATCATTAGCTAAGGAAACATTAAATATGAATTAGCAAGAACAACAAATAGACGAAGAGCGCATGCAGACAAGAGAACATTCCTCAAAGATTTGCCAGTATAAAAAGAAACAATCTATATGAACACAAATCGAAGAGGCTGGACAAGCAAATGAAATGAATCCAGAGATCAATAGCCGCAGTAAAGGGTAAACCAAATTAGAACAGCATTCGAACCGAACTCCATTGTTATTCGTGATCAAGAAAGTGATCAGGAAATCAGGTTCACTACAATTAGATATATCTTTAATCTATCAAATAGTAAAATTTCGAAGATATGGAAATTACTTTATCCCAGATTTCGCGGTTTTAATTGATTTTTCCTATCAATTTGATATGAAAAATCAGTTGAAACCGCGAAATCTGGCCTAGCTGACAGTCGTTCCACCCGACTGTGGTAGATTGTTCTCCAATCGAGTTGTTCTATTAATAAACGAGTTCCGATAGAGTCGGCTGCACGTTTTTGGGTTGATTGTTAAGCTGGAAACAGATTGAACCCATGGATTGAACGTTCATCAGCGCTGAGACATGTCAAAATGAAAATGAGTACACAAAACCTAATTGTAGTGAACAGATTGCACGGTTATCACCGTATGAACGTTCAATCTGTTTCCATAGATTGTGATCAAACGTCTCTTGACAAAAGTGTTTAGTTATCACTTGGAAGAGGTTGACTTATTGGCATTGACGGAAACACTTTTGTTGTATTGTTTGAGTTCAAGAATGTTTTCAAAATTTTCGATAGGAAAATGGAAGCGTTACCAGGAAATCCCATGTCAAAATCCGAAATGTAACTTTTATCTAGTGAATTCTGAAGATGTATTTGCTTCGAAAACTTCTCCCTATTTGTGCCTGCTCTTTAGGTAACGCATAATGTATTACTTTCTCTTTATACATCATTCAATAAATCGAATTGCCTCGTGTTAAGGACGAAATTTGTCATTGTCATGTGTGTGTTTCAGTTAAAATAATTAAATACTCTTTCCAAAAACATTGGATTTGTTCTTACCCATAAAATGTTATTTATTATTATTGTATTTTTATTCTCAGCGCCAATACAATGCCCGTTGTTTGTATTGTAATAAAAAGAGGTCTTTATCATTTATAATATTGTAATTCTTAGTACACAAAATGATTGGCAAGAAGTAAATCTTACTAACTAAAATGGATAGTAATGAATAATAATTTCTCAAGGCATTTTTTTATGTGAAAGTTTAAGCTTAGGTGTCACCCTTTATATGTACTACCAATCCGCTATGTTATTTAGGTCATGGTACAATGTCTAGTACTAAGCTTAGCTCGAAGGAAAGGAAAAGGATCTGATAGGTTAAAGATAGTCTAGAGCAGCGGTGGCCAACCCCGAGCCCGCGGGAGCAACTGCGACCGTGAGCGATTTATTATGCGCCCACGACACGATTCCCGATAAAATATGCAATATTACAGAAAGTAATTTACTGCAGCTTAATATTGCATATATTACTGTCGCGGAGTGCATTTTTCAGTCGTAATTAATTTATTTCATAGAGACCATATGTAGTTACCATTCTGGAAAAATATGTTGTTTATAGGAAATTTTCTGGGGAATACGAGAGTATTTTTTTAAATTTTTTAAAAAAACACGAACGAATAGTAAACTGAATTTCAAATTTTTAAATGTTAATAGCAAATACTAAATTGAAACATTTTTTTACAATTATTAAAGATCTCTTCATTACCTTTAAAATGCCTTAATTTTGAAAATATTGACCGAAAAAAAAATACGTGTCCGCTTATTTTGTATAGAGATTGCGTAAAAATAATTTGAAGTAAATCAAAAATGTTGATTAATAAAAGTGTTCGATTTGTAAAAGAATGCCTCATAAGCGGATGTCAGTGTGATTCGAGTGACTTTAAATCCATCCTGTCATATTAAGAATCGGATCCTATCTCTTATTTAAACTTCGAAATCTCTCCCAAGTTCTGTAAGTGGTTTGTGATCCTAAGAAGAGCCATAAAACTACAAAGAAAATGTTCGATTGCCTTTCTGGAAGTATTTTTGGAGTTTAATTAAGGGGGAGAAAACAACATTTCAAACACTCGTCTCTGATTTAGAGTCATCTATTCTACATATAGAACCACGTCATAGCTCTTGTTAGGTTGTACTTAGTACTTAGCTGATCGGTATAGGCTCAGTACAAACCCATATTTGTAGGTAGACTGAAATCAAGCCGCCTTTACCACTCTGCTGTTGGCTAAGCTGCTGTGGATGATTCTAGTTTTTAGTATGACGAGGATGCACTGACCACAACCATTGTGGCTGTCGAATTCCGCAAGGGCCACCTGTTTAGCCTCGATGGTGACTTTGTCGAAAGCGTCTTCTTTGTCCAGCAAGGTTGTCAAGATAAACTGATTGTATTCTAGGGAGTATTCTACGATACGCACTACTTCTTGCAGTGCGCTGTCAATTGATTCTCTCTTGCAATATGCATACTGAGAGGAAGACATTGGGATCTTCGCTATAGAATTTCGGAGGTATAGATCTAGCATGCGTTCTAGGGTTCTTCATCATCCTTTTCCGTTTCGTCTATCTGCCTTCGAAATAAAAATCATTTTGATACTTCTCCAGTAGAGAGGCATGTAGTTGTAGTGCAGGCTGTTCTTGTAAATTAAGAATTTAAAAAAATTCCAAATGAATTTTACAGTAAACATAGTATGTATGATGTGATTACATATTGTCGCGCCCTCAACGATCTTGAAAATTTTTAATTGCGCTCTTTCTTCTAAAAACGTTGGCCACCCCTGGTCTAGAGGATGAATGAGAAGGAGGCAGTGAATTTCGCGTTTGAACTCTTGGATGTTGTATGAGTTCATTTTTGTAAGCAGCCGGCTGAGCCACAACTGCAACCCTCAAGGTTAGCCGGAGACAACCTCGTCGGAGTGTAATGCCTCCTGAAAAAAGTAAATCAGCGTTATTCTCGTTGTCGAGTGATGTGACAGATGTCACTTCGACCTTAAATTGGTATTCTCATTGTATATCTAAGAGACTCCTGGCGACTAGATCTACGTCGTATTCTAATTGTAGCAAGGTGGCGTGTGAAGTGATATTTCTCTCGATACGTTTGTAGGCATCGACAGTTTTATTCCACCGCGTCCCTCGTAGTGACGTCACTCGCCAACAAGACTAACCACCAATGAAGAGTAAAGCCGGCGAAATGCCTCAATAGGGCTATCTCCGATTCCACACTTAGCACCTTTCTGAATATCATATATTTATATTAGTAGGTTCTCCTACTATGGTTACTAGGATGAGGAGCACTACATTGATGATTTAAAAATAAAATAAAGATCACCCTAAACGTACTGCCAATTAGTATCTTTCGTATCGGAGCCGTAAATATATTTGCTGTTTTAAAACGTATGAATAGAATTAAGTGATTTTAAAAGTTTATTTGAACAGTGTGCAATTTTATCTTTTCTGTGATTCAAAAAATGTTAATAATTTCCTTTTGTTTGTTTGTTAATAATTTCCTTTTGTTGTTAATAATTTCCTTTGTGGATAGTCATAGCTGTTGTAGTTTTTTCTAGTATTATACTTTCTTTCCTACCCTTCACAACATTGAGATTTTAATTCACACTTTTTTTTAATTGAACTAAGTAATGATAGACAAAATAAACGATTAAAAAATTAATTGTACACATTTAGTATGAAGTAAAGTAAAAAAATCTATTAAATATAATTTGCGAATGTTCTAATCAAAACTTTAAAATTTGTCACATTACAGATCATCCTGAATTTCCTGTTAAAATATTTATTAATGTTATTGAACAAATCCAAATAAGAGGATTTTTTTATAAAATTTGTGTACAATCCTTGGGCGTATAAAAGAACACACAAATATTAAGAGTATTATTTGTATGGCAAAAAGGAATATATAAAATGAAATGAATCCTACCCTATATATAGGATATTTTTGCTGGGGCATTTGTCAAATGCATATATTTACATAGCTGGAAAAGTTTAAAAGGGACATTTTCCTATCCAAAAGGAATTATAGAAAGCACCATTCATAAAATAGCCCTAATTGCAAAGTTTTAAAGTAAAAGCAAAACTGAAAAGAAATAAAAAATATTTACTTACTTTATTCCTGAAATTTTAGCCGAAACTTCGGATGGCTCTTTAGACTTATTGTATTTACTTTATCAAAATTCAATTCAATCGCTATATTTTTTTTGTGGCAATTCTAAACTCAGGAATCACATTTTGTATTAACGGACTGTCATGGTGCAATGTTTAGAGGTTAGTTTAGTTGGGGGAAAACAATAGGTTTAGGTTGCGAGGAGTCAGGAGGATGTTAAAGGAGATGTCAATGAACCTTGCGTTTGAATTTTTCGATTTTGTATCCGAAAGATTGTTCCAGACTCGGGTTTGTTATATTTATTAAGCAATTCCTGTATCGAACGCAAAAAGGCGGCTATAAGCAAAGGGAGCCTATCAGACTAATCTGATGTTGCGGGTAAAAGATTGTCGTGGAGGCAGATTCTATTGCTATATTTCAATATTATTGCGTATTTGTTTTTCTTCGGTAATTCAACTACTCATTTATCTTTATTGCACATATATACATACCATAATGCAAAAATATCTAAACCTAATGATTATTTGTTGTTTTTATTAACAGAAATTTTGTCGGAGTGATTTTAGATCTTCTTCTTCTTTAACGACTCTACAACCGGGATCCGGTCCTGGCCTCTCGCAACTGTTCTCTCCACCGGTCCCGATTCTGAGCCGATGTCATCCAGTTTGGCATCCCTATGCTCTGAGCGTCCGGGTGTACGCCATCCTTCAAGCGGAGGTTGGGTCTCCCTCGTTGTCGCACCGTCTTACCGCAGAGAAATTTCCGAGCAGGCTCATCTTTACTCATATGAGCTAGATGTCCTGCCCACCGGAGTCTACCGAGGTTTATTTTCTTCACAACATCTATGTCGCGATAGCGCTCGTAGATCTCGTCATTGTAGAGTCTCCGGAATCGTCCTTCCTCACATAAGGGGCCAACAATCCTCCGAAGTATTTTCCTCTCGAACACCGCCAAGAGGTTCGAGTGCTTTTTGCCAAAGACCCACGTTTCGGATGCATATGTGAGGACCGGTAAGACCATCGTCTTATATAGTAAAAGTTTAGACGTTATTGTTAGATGCTTGGATTTAAAGAGCCTTGACAGACTATAGTAGGCTTTGTTGGCTTTTAGCAGTCGTGCGCGTATTTCTGGTTCCATGCTATTGTCGGCTGCTACTATTGTAGGTAAATCACTTTACAACATCAAACTCGTGTTCCTCTACCTTTATTGTGGGACCAATGTTAGACTTTAGATCAGGCCTCTCATATTCAGGTACCATATTGTCTCATATTTCAAACTTTGAAAACTCTCCCAAGCCATTTAAGGAAAAGTTTTCAAATGCACGATGTCTGATCAGAGTCGAGTAATATAGATAAAAGATAGAATTATTAAGGGAAACTATGGAGAGGCAATTATTATGCAATAGCGTTAATCTATTGATGAATGCATTATTTAAGAGAAGTATGGGTGAAGATTACCAGGATTTATTGGTGAGATCTTGGAGTTAAACCATGTGTTGGCAATTTTCTTTCGGCATAGCACTCTAGCTGAGTGTTAAAGTATATTCTAGATGGAAGTCCATTAAGTAATGCACTCGGATGTAAAGGATGCCCATGCCATTGCAGTGCTATTTTTTAATTCTTAACAGTTTAACGCTTGAAGACGAAATTTCTTAACTAATCGCTGTAGCAGCATTTGCGTCATATTTGATGTTTTTTTAATTTAAATGTATAAGAAACAAATTTCGAATTGTGGTTTCCAATAATAAAGGAACTTTATTGATTTATGAAAGCCCAATATTATGTATACTTCTTTTTATAATGAAGACTTCTTCAAATTGATGAAAAGGGATTTGCAAAAAATAGCTAATTACACGGGTATTTATCATAATCGTGAATTGAAAAATTTACAACAGTAAATTTGCACAACTCGAGATGTTAGCTTGATGAATGCAACTGACAGGATTTTATTATCTAATACAAATTCAGAAAAGATTAAAATGACGTCAGCTGATAAGTAAAAACTTAATTTTCTTAGAAATAAGAATAGGGGAAAACCTAAACTTGTTTAACATGTACAATTAAATGTCATGATTATCAAAAGCTTAAATACCCACTTACTTGAACGACGAACTTATATGGGAATCTTCTTCTTGCCTGCCATTTTTCAATTGGATTCATAAAGAAAAATTGTAGTTTCCGCTTCATTCTTTCCTCATTAAAAGATGACATGGGTGAGGATGTTTCAGCAGCAAATTCCTCATATCCCTGTTCTGTAGCGGGTATTACCTCTTCTCTTTCCAAAGGTCTACTGTTGATTGCAGTAGGATCCCTTCGAGCTTCTCGAAAATAATCTTCTTCACTTTCACAACAGGAATTTTCGCCTTCATCTTGGCTTGTTAAAGGTACTCGACTCATCACTTTCAAGGATGTAGATAGTAGGACAAACTCAATTTAAAGAAATAATATTAGAACAAAAGCACAACATTTACAAATAAAGGAATGTTTTGATCAACCTTTTGACGTATCGATGAACCACTCGAATGTTGATTATACAATAGACATCAAATGCGCACATATGATAGGAAATTTAGGTCTGTTTTCAGGAAATTAAACACCGATTCATGGCAGTACTTTACCGAAGATCAAAATTAGGGCGATTGTGGCGGCGAAAGACCTGATTTACACGACACGTTTTTTGCTCTGCCTTGGCAAGAATTATCTTTTGTGTTACATGAGTGCCCTGCGCATGGAGGCTATACAAGGAGATAAAACTCCGTGTTGTCAATTTTCGTTTGATTATTGGTGGCGCTGTAGTCAAATGTACCCCGAAAAACATGGCCGATTTTATTTATACGGTTCATGGTAAAGTTCGTTTATTACTAATATATTTTACGTTTAGCAGCTTACAGCTGTTTACCAGCTTCCAAATTCGATTTTATATCAATGCGATTATTCGTAATTAATCAATTTTTGATGTTTCCAATGAATTTTTATCAAATTCATGTGGGGTACATCGGACAAAGGTGACATCTGTGGCCAAAAATGAACTTCTAGTTTAGTTTCTTCTACCCATCCATTTCCTGTCATTTTCCCCATAAGAGTTTTGTCTCCTTGTATATTCTCCATGGCCCTGCGTGCCGCATCGGTGTAGGTTTACACTATGAAGTTTTTATCGTGCGTCAAAATTTACACATTGTTGTGGCCACCACATTTTTTAACAGCGTGATGTTTGTGTGACTGTGTGTTTGTATGACGAAAAAGGGAGACAAGAAAATCAAAAAAACGTCTGCTGTGAGTGGTCTACCCGTGATGGCAATCCCTCTGGCTCCCTTAGCTTCCCTCTCCAAAAACTCATGCTTAGTGCATCAAAAAATGTGTCGTGTAAATCAGGTCAAATTGGTCGTGTGGATACAAGAGGTGCGTTTTTTAATATGTTCTGTTCTGTTCTGGAGCTTTGGGCTTTTTAATTTCTTCTCAATATTGCGTAAAAATCGGTCTTATATCTCTATTAATATTAATAATTAGTAAACAAAAAATTTATTTTTTTTTGTCAACTGTCAACTTAAAAAACGTATGTAAGAAAAAGGAAATTTAAAATTTCCCTTTGTAGAGCCCTAGAGCCCAAAAATTATCCAGGACAAGATTTGTGTAGAAGCAGTTCCAAAACAGAACGCAACTGATTACAAAAACGCAGCTAATAGGTCTATTCGAAAGTAAGGAGTCTAGCGTAATTTCTTGCAAATCAAGAAGAAGATAATGAAAATGTAAGCCGTGTTTTTTTAATGATATAGGTCTTCGATCCAGTTCATTAAAAATACGACAAGGGAAATTTCACTAAGCGCCATCTTCAGTGCTTTAAATATGTACATATATTAAAATTAAACAGAAGTTGCGTGTCAGTAAACAACTGTTACACGAATTCCCCTCTAGAAAATAATAAATAAGTTTCTAAAAAATAAATTGTTTGTTTCCTTATGCCTACAAATTTGCTCTCATCACTTCCCTGTTGTTTTTATTTTGAATGACGGATTTCCGACAGCCGGTAAGTGTGCTGCATTCCGAAAAGAAAGGGAAATTTTGAAATTTCCGAAAACCGGGATTAACTCGATAAAACCTGGGTTTTTATCCAGGTCTTGGGAGATTTCAAAATTTCCCTTTCTTTCCGGAATCTAGCATACTTACCGGCTGTCGGAAAAACGTCATTTAAAATAAAAACAACTTAGAAGTGACGAGAGCAAATTTGAAGGCAGGAGGAAACAAATAATTTGTTTTTTAGAAACTTATTTATTATTTTCTAGAGGGGAATTCGTGTAACAGTTGTTTACTGACACGCAACTTCGGATTAATTTAATATATTTAAAGCACTGAAGATGGCGCTTAGTGAAATTTCCCTTGTCGTTTTTTTAATGAACTGGATCGAAGACCTATATAGTTCATTAAAAAAACACGGCTTATATATGTAGTTCATTAAAAAAACACGGCTGCAATTTAAACTCTAAGCCCGGTTGCCTAGAGCCAAGAAATTTATTTGCCTATCTAAAACCTACCCAAAAAAATGATAAAGAAATTGCTCAGATATATTTTCAATATCTAATTTCTTGGTACAGAAGAAATGACACCAGATATATCGAATTTTTTCAAAAATGCTTTTGATAAAATTTTAGTTTTTCATCCAGAAATTAAGTGTCGATACATTAGGCGTGTTTCTTTGAACTGGTGTACATTGATTATATACTAAGTAGATATGGACAAACGCGAGTCAAAATAACATCAGACTACGACGCTATGAACTTCGTGCGCTAGTATCGCAGGGTTTTGTTCTCCTCTATATGGTTAGTTTCCGAAATAAACTTTTCCTTGTTTATGAAAAAGCCTTTCGCGCTTTTGGAAAAAAAATCATTAGCTGCGGCTTTTATTTTAGTGGCTGCGGGTCTAAAAATAGATTCCTACGTTTTTTGTGATGATGATTTCGTGGCCGATGGGTGAAATTTGACAATGGGGTAAAGAAATGAATGGGCGAGACGACTTTAATGGGAAATTTGGCATCAAGCGTTTCTTATTATGTTGAGAAAAATGAAATTGGTTTTAAGGGATTATTTAACTTTTTTTAGCGAAAAATGTGACAAATTTTTAGATTTTTTTCTCAGGTATTTTAATTCGTAGAAACTTGTAATTTTTATGTATAATTGTACTAGTATTGAGATATATAAAATGATTTTTATTTTTGAATTTTTTTAATGGGCATGGCAAGCTAAGGAGTCTCCCTTTGCAACACTAGTCCGTCATGTCGTTCAAGTCATGGTGTAATGTCTAGTAGTAAGCTTGGTCTGAAGGATAGAAGAGAAGGGATAGGTTAGAGGTCTGGAGGGTGTGTGAGTAGATGTCGATGAACCTTGCGTTTGAACTCTGCTGGGTTCAGAAACACCGACTGTGGAAGCAGTCGCTATGGTAAAAGCGGTAAAACTTAATGAGTCCTACTACATTCCTACGGTGGCTTAAAGGGTCTATGGAGGAGAAAGGTGCGGCCTGGCACCTTCTCCAGCCAAAATAGTTTTTGGGACGAGTTATATACAAAGCAGGGTGGAATGTAGGACTTGTAAATTGTAGCCAAGGCAGCTGGCTGAAGGAGGAATCCTAGGCATTGATAAGTTTTTTTTGGCGATTTGGAATATGTGATTATTCCATCGTAGATCTGAAGATAAAATTACGTCTAAGATATTTAGATATGAGTCAGACATTATATTCTTTTTGCCCGCTGAGATAAAGGGAAGGACGGTGCAGGTTTTTGTAGAGATAAGACAGTACTTTGTTTTTGTTGCGTTGAATTCGACACGATTCATGCGTTCACGGTCTAGGAGATAAGGTCTGGAAAGTCTTATATTGTCGAAGGCGTAGGATTAACGCAGAGTACCGACATAGACAAAACTATGAAGTGGGTTGGATGGGATTGAGAGCAGATCATTAATGAATATTAGAAAGAAAGCAGGTGAGGGAATCGACCCTTGGAGAACGCCAGCCGAGATGGAATTATTGTTGGATTCGAAGCCACCCAATACCACCTTGATTGAACGGCCAGAAATAAAGCTCTCATACCAGCTCCTTAGAACTGAGATGTAAGTTAATTTTACAGTTTTACAGAAGGCTTTGAATTAGTTGCACGCATTGCCCTACTTTTAAGTTTCTGCAAAGAACAAAAATGTATGTAGTTCAGAAGACGGCCGGCCTTTCTATCTACTCAGTAATTTGCAAAGTAACAACTTTTGAGAAAAAGCCAAGCATTTAAAAAAAATTACCTTTGAACCAATAAAAAAATATTAAAAATTAATGAACATATTGTAGATATGTATATTATAGAACTTATGGTGGGTCCACTTGAAAGAGGCTTTTGTCGGTCGTATTTTGAAGTGACGGAGTGCCTGTGCGGTCAATGTCGACCGAATGTTTTTGCTAAAATTTTCAAGCGGCTTTCCTTCTTTCAATTACCGGTTAATTTGTAAATACATACTAGAGTTTTCTATCCTAGATATTTCTTCGTCTGTGCTTATGTATGTATCTCTATTTCCGTTTTCTAATACTTCTGTAACACCATACTCCCTTTTTGAAGCTGGTCGTCCCAAACAATGGTTTGCGTCCCCTCATATTGCTTATAACTACACAATATGTCTACATCTACAACTTTCTTCTTTGATTTTGGATCTCGTTGCAACCTGTACATCAAGAATTCCAACTTGTTTGCAATCTTTTTGTCACCACAAAACCAGAGAGTTTTTGTGTCGAGGGACTCGCCACTAATTATGGTTCACGGCAGTATTTTTATTTCCAATTCTTGGATTATTTTCATTGAATTTTAAAATGCCATCGGAAGTAAGCAAGGAGGTGGTTTTATTGAAACCAATGAAGGGTGATGGCGTGGGATATATAGATGAACTAGCTGGAACCCGTTGCGCCTCGCTGCACCCATAAGCCAATAGTAGCTTCCGTTTATTTTGCAGTTGAGGTGATACGAATTTTCATATATACTATGAGCGTTTCAAAAAAGGCATTTTTTTCGTATTTTTGATTCGAAATAACAAAATGTGAAACTCAAAAACGAATCCTAAATGAAGCCAATGATGAACCCTAAATGAAGACCATTTCGAGTTTCACAAATTTTGAACCCCCATTTCTCCTCCTCCGGTTTCGGAGTCTATAAAACTTTTACAGACTGATCTCATTCACTTCCATTATGTATGTACATATCTTAGAATTTTGGGTAATTATTTACTTTATCAGCCCACCTCCGCAGGCGGTAGTGGTTGTATAGGGGGTTGACCTGAACACATTTCCTTTGGAATTAGCCGTCGGCCACCCTCTAAAAAGTTATTCAGGGTTGAAATTTCGTAAAAAATCACTTTTTTACAAGTATTTTTTTAAAAATAGCGGTTTAATAAGCAATTATATTAGTAACGACCCCACCCCAACCTCGATCTCATTCTCGGAGTACGGCGCGACTATTTTGGTGTTCCGCGCAAAGCGGTGCGGGGTGATAAAGTAAACAATTACCCTTAATACAAGCATTTTAAAAGAAATTTCAAAATCGGAACTGTTCTCCCTTCAATGATTCCACTACTCTTGCGAAATTCTGATTTTTTTTATTGTTTTTTTTTACTGTAAACAATTATATTAAAATTTATATTTTGAAATAGTTTACCCAAACTAAATGACTCATACATATTTTCTCTCTATAATTATTATATAATTATAATCAATAATAAAATCAATACAAAAAAGCTTGAATTTTTGTTCAAAAAAAACCTACATACTTCATTTTTCTCAAAATAGAAAAAAACACGATAGCAAATTTCCGATTACATTCGCATATCTCTTCCATTCATAATTCCCTTCATTGATAAATTTCAGCCACCGACCAAGAAATCGTATTTTCCAACAACAACAAAACAACAAAACAAAAGTAATATGCGCACAGGAATCTATTTTTAGATCCAAAACTTCTGGCTTTTCTTCCAACATGCGTGAAGGGCTTTGTAATGCTTTTTTAAATTCAGGCGCAAACCTGCTTTTCTTCACGTTTTACTTAAAATTAATAAAATTGAAAATTTTTGTATGTTATGATTATTATGCACGTAGAACGAAATAATATTATAAAATTAATGTTGAAAACGCACCACCGTTGATTTTAGAGGTTTACAACAGAAATTAGAATCCCAAAAATTCATATCAGTGTAACTATCGCCATCTAGCGTCGTAGTCGGACAAATGTTTGTCCATATCTACTTAGTATATAATCAATGTGGAGTAGTTGGTAAATGAAACGTTCTTTTTCTCATTTGGCGTACTTCATAACCTAATAATATTCTTTCAAGTGAGAATATTTGGCTTTAGTGAATTACAAGTGTAGAAAATTTAAGTTAGCTAGTAGTCCTTGAAGAAAATTTAAGTTAGCTAGTAGTCCTTGATTTTATAATTGTAAATTTTCACTTTTCTTTTGTTCAGTTGTCCTTGTAATTTTCTAGAACGACACGTTATTTTGTTGAACCAGATTTTAATTATAAATTTTATAACGAAATCGATATTATTACCGAGTTTTCTTCTAAATAACTATTACCTATTTTTCACATTGGTGCCGGAAACCTGGGACAAGGGACAAAAGTCTATCGAAACCATTTACCGTAACACGCGTTTTTATTTTTATCATGGACTTATCAAAGCGCAAGGGAAGGCTGCTGAAGTCTTAGCAGGATTTACTCCTACTGAAAATTGATACGATAGTGCTATAGCTTTGCTGCTAGATGGGTTTAGAAACACTGAAAAGCTGATAGATCAACACTTTCAAAGATTGCTATCTATGAAGCCTGTTTTATCCAAAACCGATACAGCGGGATTGCGTCGTTTGTACAATTCTGTAGTCACTTATGTTCGTTCCTTGGCTGCTTTGGGAGTACCGTCAAACCGTTCGAAGAATGACCTTTCGGAAAGCAGTACCACTTTATCGCTTGGTGATGGACAGATGAAGGCTCTTACAATGCTGCATATTTATCATGATGAAGTTGATGAAATCGATCTTGAATTGTTGATGAACGCATTTATTTTGCAAGTTCAAAACGAGCTGCAGTCCTTGTAAAAAGTTAGCTAATTTTTTTTTGCATAATGTGTAAACATATTTCTATGTATATTTTCAAAAAATTAAGTTGAATGTGCACAGTAAGATTGAAGTTTTTGGAGATCTAATATACCATTTTTTTTATTATGTACTATATACCATATACTATGTATTATGTACTTTCTATTATGTATTATGTGCTTTGTGTTCAACCCTAAACCTACTATCCGCAACTATGCACTGAACTCAGATTTTAGAACAAATATCATCATCAAAGTGGAAGGACAGTGCTGCAACCAGCCAAAGCCACTTGCGAACAAACCTCCAACCGAGGCAACTCGGTCAACGTTTAACTCTAATTTTCAAAACAATTGTTTATAAACTAAAAATAAAATGTTCTCTGTAAACAACCTTTGTGTTTGTGATAATTTAGTAGCAGTCGAACAAACGTATAAACGGCTAATTAACATTCTTCTAACTGTGGCTTAAGCCGAAAAATTTCGGTTTAAGGCATAATTCCGAATTACCCCGTTTATACGACAAAAAATTTTGTATGATCCATAATTCGAATTATTTTTGGAGTAGCTATAAACTAGGTAATAGTTAGTTCAGAGCAAAGAGGTACAAAAACAGCGCTTCGAATTTCATTTATATAGATTTCTTTGAGCCCAGAAGCAGGCCTCGCCGCTGCTTTAGCAAATGCAATGCAATTCACTTCAAATGCAATGCAATTTCTATTCAATATTTAGCCAAGTGAGAAAGTAGGTTGGAAAATTTTCCAATTTACTCCCAACCGTTACAGGTTTCTTTAAACAATAATTCCCATAAATAATTCTTTGAAATGTTTTCAAACTCCAACAAATTTTTTATTGGAGTAGTTGAATACTAATATTTGAGTTAAAGCCTAGTATGCTGTTCGTGCGGAACTCAGATTCCTCTTTAAAATGCATGTAAAAAAAGTGTGTGGAATTCAGGTTGGAGGGCAGTCTGAACTCCGTCCATAAAATCAGTACGCTGTTCAGTCTGAATTCAGACCGTAAATGAACTTTGTTTCTCTAGAAAATGGATGGTGTTTTTCCTGAGTGGAGACTTTTCGTTTCATTTTCCGCAAGCCAAGAAATAAAATTTATATTTTCTCGAGCGGAAATTTTGACGTTTATCACTTTTATGCCGAACAAAGTTGTTTCGGGAGTGTGATGTGTCCAAACAGTCACTGTTATATCAGTCAGGTCTACCTTGTCTACATAACTCTCCCAGCTAAGCGGAATTCAGACTGGTTATATGCATTCTCTACAGAGCGGAATTCCGCACGAACAGCATACTAGGCTTTAACAATTAATTCGTAAATTTAAACATGAGAAATTTGTGAATTTTGATTATCGTTTTCCGTTTTGCTGTCAGATTTAAATTAGTTCACAATGAGGTTGCTGGTAACGCCAGATAAGAAAATCTAGAATGAAATTCAGCTTGTGTAATTGGGAATTATTTTCGATGTGTGCGAAGCATTTGATACACACTTGCAAGCTTCCCATTCAAAATCCATTTTTATATTTTACGGCATGCCATGCTGCTGCCACCAAGTAGGAAATTCAGTTGTGGTCTGGCAATCGGTCGTGCTGGGTTGTGTTCGTTTGAATTTTTCAATAGATAACGTCTGCGATAATCTCAAGAGCTAGTGAAGTGGGTTAGGATAAAAAAGGAGAAAATATTTGACAAAAGAAAATTATTTAGTAGTATTGCATTATATTTAGCCATTTTAAATTTGTGACGTGAGTGTACTTAATTGGAGCTTGAAATTGAGAATTTTACTCGAAACATTTTATGGTGAGAATCAACAAGTTGCCGTGGAGCTGGTCTCCCGCGCCGAAGAAAGTCGCCGCGTAGAGTAGTGCTACACACCTATAATATCAGAAGATAGTCTCTCTTTTGTTTAAAGGAGCTTATAGTTAAAACGCAAAACGGTGGTGATCTTGAGGTTAAAATTTGTGTAGTAAGTGGCTTGAAATTTCATCAAAAAGTGAGTTATCTGCGCAGGGTGTCGTTATCAGTTTTTTACTGCAGATTTGGAGTTCAGATCTTTGTGAAATATATGGAGTGGTATGAGTGATGTTAACTGTGTTCAAATATCCCATTGATCTGGATAGGCACGAAATAGACCTTGGGAAATTTACGTGATATCTGCTAGTGTGGAATGTTGTAAGTAAATGTCACTGCCAGGAAGGAATTCTTTTCCAATTTTGATTTAATTGTTATATAAAAATATTTAAATGGGCATAGCTAATCACTTAATTATTGTTGTGTTTATTTTGATTTCTAAAAAAATATATTTTTCACGAAAGTTGTTAATATTTCATATTCCGCTTTCAATATAAATTCAAAAAATAATAAGTCAATCTTTCCTTTAAATGTCTTTGAATAATATCTCGGTTAATTTTTGTACTGAATTCAATTGGTCATATTTTGTTTTAGATAGACAATAATTATTTATTTATTTAAATGTATAAAAAAACAATTTATTGCACAGACAAAAATATACATTATATGTAAATTTCATAAAAAAATCTGGTATAGTATGGCAATTATCGCCTTTTGAATTTTTGAAATTTCGTACTTTAAAGTGAAATTACAACATAACTGGACTTGAGCGACACTTTTTATTAACATAGCTGAGTTGTACATATTTAACTGTACATTGTGTGAAAATTTCATCAAAATCGGGCTTGGAGGAGTTGATCTGAACATTTAACTTGACTTTTGCTGTCAGCGTACCACCTCATTTTAAGTTTGTCATTGTACTGGCTCAAAAGAAAAAAGAGGCACCTCTTACAAACTCATTTTATAATCGTGTCCTACGCAACACTAGTGGTAAGTACACTTGGCAAGAATTTGAGTTGTGAAGACAGGCTAGGCATCCCAAGTTTGAGCCATGCTTGACAGAAAATGCGAACTTCGTTAATGTCTTTTGAAATGTCGGACCCAATGTATCAACGTATCGTCGACGTAAGTCGAGATGAATTTCAAGTAATATCATCGTGTAAGTGCGGATCACGGGTCCATTTGTTCCACTAGAAATAGATTATCACACCGCTTGCGGTTAATTACATGATCCATCCGTTCGTTTATTACATCTTACAAAAACTGGTTTTATAGACAACATGTTTTTTTTGTGTGAAAGTCTAGGCTTAGGTGTCACCCTTTATACTACCAGTCCGTTATGTCGTTCACGTCATGGTGCAATGTCTAGTAGTAAATTGAGCTCGAAAATAGAAAAAGGGTATGATAGGTTAAGGGTGTAGTCTGGAAGATGCATGAGGAGGAGGCAGTGAATCTCGCGTTTGAACTTTTGGATGTTTTATGAGTTCATTTTTTACCGGCTGAGCCACAACAGTCGAGGTTAGCAGGAGACAGCCTTGTCCAAGTGTTATGCCTCTTGAAACAAGAGAATCCCGTTAACCAGCCAACAAAGGCTGTGACTCAGGCAATACCTGACTACCAGGTGAAAAAAGGGGTGCACCGTCCGCTAGGTGAAGACCTAAACTAAGCGGAACTTTGGCACCCTATTATGAACCGGTTAAGCCGGCGGGATGTTTTAGGTTGCAGGAAAGCGGATTTTTTCCTCACTTGTGCCTCAACAAAATTGTCAGACTCACCGTCCATCACACTAACACAAACATCGTACTCGGCGATCTGTGAAAACTATGACGGATTTTTCTTCTCATTTGCGTTTATTGTACAACTACATAGGCATTACAATAGTTAACTATTTAGTGTAATACCTGTATCAGTTATGAATAGTGTAATTTACCCCATTCTGTTCCAAATCGGCTGATGTTCTACTTGCCAGAATTTAGTAAAATAAACTTCTTCCATGGCTCTACAGCCCAATGCGAGCCTTGGCCTCCATCAGCTTCTTCCTCCAGACGTCTCCCTGTCCCGCAGCTTGCCTCCAGTTTCTGATGTTGAGGAGTTTTGCTGCATCAGCCTTAACATTGTCTTCCCACCTTGACCATGGTTTGCCAATTGCTCTTTTGCCATCTGGTAGTAAATACAGGGCTTTTTTGGTCCTTGAGTCATCCATTCTTTGGACATGGCCGGCCCAACGTAGACGCAGTAGCTTGGCATGTATTGAAAGTTTACACTCTTTGTATAAGTCGTATAATTCGTGATTGTAGCGAATCCTCCATGCATTGTCTTTATTGATTGGACCGTATATCTTTCGAAGAACCTTCCTCTCAAATATATCCATCTTATCTACGGATTTTTGAGAGATACTCCATGCTTCACACCCATACGTGGCTAAGTACTGTACGTAAGATCGTTTTGTATATTCTTATTTTGGTTATTCTGTTCATGTTTCTGGATTTCATTACTGGCAGTAGTGAGAAGTATGTTCTATTTATGGCGTTTATTCTACTTTGCACGTCTATATCGTCTCATCATTGTCTTCGCTGACTGTAGACCGCAGGTAGTTCAATTGGTTTACTCGTTCGAAGTTATATTCCCCTTATGTGGTATTGTGGTTTCTTCTTTTTCTTTCCATCCTCGCCTGAATTAGAATCTTGCTCTTGTCTGCATTTATTTGCAGCCCTATATCTTTAGCTCCATCTTCTAATTCCGTGAATATTTCTCTAAGGCACCGTTTCTCAACCTGGACGCGACCCCTGAAAGGCAAAAAAATTAATTAAAAAAATACGAGTGTGCTTAAGACCACACTTTAGAAGTAAAACTTTTTTGCCCAATAACTGCGGCAATTATTAAAATATTAAGTAGCTAGTAATATGCAATAGATATAGTGGAAAGTCTGTCGGATATATAGTACGCTTTCAGAAAAGTCAAGCCAACGACAGATGCAGGTCTTGATCAATATCAATATTTATGAATCCTATTTACATTAAAACCTAAAAATGAAGGAAAGGATTTATGATAACTGAAATATTTTCGATTGAAACTGGTCTAAAAATCGCGTAAAAACTGCATCAAGTAAGTTCCATAATGTCTTGGTACTTTTGTCAATATTGGGTCTGTTTAGACGCTTCGCTCCCAGGAACGTTCTCCTGAACTTTGTGGATGAAGGGAAAAGTGAGGTGGTACCTTTTATCATCCGCACTTTCCCCTTCATTCATAAAGTTCGAACGCGCCCTTTTTGATTTTCTGATGAAAAATTAATATTGAAATCGCCACTCAAAAACATGGGGATTTCGTTGAAGTTTCGACCAACTAAAATTGAACCTACAGAAATGGAGATTGTCATGTTTGAATCCCGTAAAGTTTTATGCGGCGATACATAAATAATTACCATCAAATTCATTTGTCCATTTTCTGCCACACATTTGCCTACACATGGTGTATGAGATGTTAAAACATTAGCGGAGTCCTTATCATATTCGCATTTTTCATCCAAGTTTCTGATAAAAGTAATACATTAATTTTTTTACAACTTCGTCATCTAAATCTTTTACGTTCGAACGTATACTTTGACAATTTAGAGAAAGTATTGATAAATCCTGGTCTATTCAAACCCGAATAAAAATAATTTAGTTGGTTATTCCCCCAATCATAACGGTTTAGCCGCTAGGGCGTTTTGAAGTTTTTTCTAGAGTTTTGCATATTACCCTGTATTTTTGTAACCCTATCACCTATTTTCATGAATAAGGTATCAGTGTACGAAACAGTAAGTAAAGGCTCTAACCTACCAACTTCCAGAGTTATGAGTCATCGAAGTTAAAATTTTGTTTTTTTTAACAAAAATGTCAACTTCAACTACCTTTTTCTCCAAAAAAGTAGTTAACCAATATTTTTTTTCCAAAATTGGAAAGCTTGGACTATTTCCTATGAATAATATATACAGAAGGTCAGCTTCCAGTATCCTCCAAGTAAGATCATGTAGAGCTGCGAATTGTGACAATTTCCTATGAATAATGTCCATCCAATTTTTATGATACGGCCTTTATTTTTGAAGTTTTAAGCAATTTTGACTCAATTTTACCTTTACCGAATTGGATTCGTTGACATTCTTTGGTTCTGAATGAATGGCTTAGCGAAGGCCAACGAAGGTTCGAAGTACAGACAACGTGCTGCCGTCGGGATCAGATTCGAGTAAAGCAACAGCAGCAGAATTTTTATTTGACATTTACCTAAAATCATTTTTTTTGTCAAATATATGAGTATAATAACTTGTCTTTCAATTTTCTGTCTCCGTTTGTTATATTTAAGTGAAAATTCAAGCAAAAACAGTATTTATAATTAAAAACAACAGTTTTTCCTCCATTGCTCGCCACTTGCTTGAAACTAGCCGCCAAATTTTGAAATGTCAAAAATTGCTGCCTTCTGAGCAAAGCAGCAAAAATAGGAATAGAGACCATCTGTTGACGTAAGAAGACGGACCCCGATCAAACATGTTTGTTTTTTCTGCCGTCTCCATCAGATTCAATTTTTGGTTTCTTGCCGAGAAAAATGAGAAAACCACCGCCAATGCTTGGATTTTTATCTTTCAACCAATATTTATGTAATATGGGGTTCGCAAGATTTTTTACTTCATTTTTTGGCTTTTCAGGGGGTCGCGAACTAAAAAGGTTGAGAAACTATGGTTTACAATGACATTTAAATAGTTTATAAAGGACATTAAGAAAAGAATCATAATTCCGATTCAGCCAAAAATTCGGAATATGTTAAATAAAACAAGAATAATACTTAAAATATAATTACATTATTAATCGTGGACTTGAGAATAGACAGTCATGAATGTCAAATAGGTCGTCAATGTGTTTAATATGATTTTCTCCGTTTAGATTAAACAACATGAAAATGTATCCTCTTAAAAATTTCCCTTTTAATGAAACCCCAATATGTGTTAATCCGGCTTCACATTATTCCTTTTATCACATTAATTAATGTTCTCTGTCGGAATCAATTATTAAGCGATTGAGTCAATTGTTATTAATTCGTTTTTCTTATATAAAAATAATGGTATAATTGCATTAATTTTGACATCGATGGAATTATTAAAGCGTCGACTTGAATTGCACACCTTCTTAATACGAGTATTATTGAAAAGTAAAATTTTTATCTTTATCATTCTCAATTAATTAATTTTTTGTAAAGCATGTCTAAGATATATTACTACTCATTTTTTCCCTTGTGTTTGGTGACCCTAACTTAGGGTACGTGCACTACGCAGCGTAGATGATACACTAGAGCAGTGGTCTCCATACTTTTTTGACCGCGTACCCTTCTGACGAAAATAATCTTTAATTGTACCCTCTAATTATATGAGGGGCACTATTTGCACCATATACGGGTGCACTGGTATACCGTGCCAGGGGGCTGCAAGGATACGGAGATACCGTTTCACGAGCCTACACCGGATACCGCCTAATTTGGTTATAATGGTCGTTCTTTCTTCTTCAGCTGAAAAAATATGATCAAATACCGCCAATAGGTCTACTGAATGATACATACTTTTATTTTAATATATAAATAATTGAGAACATTTATTACGATGCATGAAATTACCCTTAATTGTTACTGTATTTTAGTTAATTTACTATTTTAACACCAACTGTTTTGTTCTCGTGGTTACTATTTAAAACCAATGATTTCTGTTTCTTTATGTTTATTTTAATACGTTTTTACAGACCACTTAAACTTCTATTTTTTATATTAATTAGTTAATTATTGATCATTCTTCAATATCGTAATCAGGGTTGAATAAAAAAAATTATCGTTCCATGCAGGGCCCGTAAATGAAACTAAACGGGAACGAGGGGTTTAAAAAAGTTATCCACCACCACCGTGCTCGAAAATATATTTTGGCGCTGATATTACAAAAAAAATTTATCTATTTGGGGGGAGAGTATTGGCCGGTAGAGGGGTTGGTTGGGGTTGGAACCCATATTCAACACCACCACCGTGCTTAGCACCCTCGAAAACGGGGTAAAATTTATTTTGGCGCTGTATTACAAAAAAAAATTTATCCCTTTTGGGGGAGACTTTGGTGGGGGTCGGAACCGATATCCAACACCACCACCGAGCTTAGCACCCTCGAAAACGTGGGAAACTGTTTTTTTACAGGGAAACCGTGTAATGCGCGTTTAACCCCTCTTGGGGGGTTGCGCAACCCCAAAGAAAAAATCTAACCCCGCCACCGTGCTCAGAACCCTCGAAAACGGGGTAAATATATTTTGGCGGTGATATTACAAAAAAAAAATTTAACCATTTTGGGGAGAGTATTGGCCGGTGAAGGGTTGGTGGGAAAGTGTTTTTTAAAAGGAAACCGTGTAAAGCGCGTTTAACCCCTCGGTGGTTTTTGGCCGTTTTGAGGGGTTGCGCAACCGAAAATAGAAATTCTAACAACGCCATCGTGTTTAGCATCCTCGAAAACATGGGGAAGAAGTAGTCTTGTTCCGGCTCAAAGTAGTTACCATTTTCGGTGTTTTTTCCGACTCACACACCCCATTGTGAAACCAATTGCAAACTGGGATTGCAAATCAGTCGAATCGTGTGCGGAGGGCCTAACACTTATAATAGAATTCAAGTACCTAGTACCGATAGGAGGAATATTGTCAGGGCCAGTAGATTTATTCACGTCAAGCTCTTTGAGACATTTATACACCTCGCGAGTCCTGAAGAAAACTCCGTCCATTGAGTGGGCGTTGTACTCGAGAACGGGTTGGCAATTCAGTTTCGGGTAAAGAAGAATTTGAGGCGAACCGAGGTGTTCATTTGGCATTGGATTTGGTTACTGGTATCACCTCCCCATTATAAAGGTGAAGAAGGTGTTGTGGAAGAGATAAAATTCTTCTTGATAGAAGTTACCAAGGACCCAGGGTGCGTAGCGAAGGGGGATTTTGTCCGGAGTTTTTGCTTATAACTCGGAAACTATCAATTTTTCCTAAATAACCTCGCTATTTCTTACAAATTCCGCTATTTCTTCGACGAACCGTTCGGGGTCAAAGGCCAGTTGAAAATTGTCGTAAAAACCCACTTCTGTGGTGATCTTCAAGCTGTAAATTTCAAACGAAGGGAAAGAGTGCAGCCTCTTGGAATTTCGAATGCCTTTATTCGGATACAAGACAGGACATTCAGATGAAGTGCTGCGAGAATTTTCGCGTTACGAACGTAGCCCCTACCTTCTCTTTCTCTCTTTTCGATGAGCATGGGATGAGCAAAGGCACAAAACCGAAATTGTACAGGGCTGTTTCACCTACTGAACAGGCGGACTTGAACGATAGAAAATATTTCATCGATGGAGAGTTTTTGTTACATTGGGTCAAATGACCAAACTTATGCAGAAATTTGCAGCAGTTATGTATCATACCTGTATGTCAAGTCAAACTTTGAATCAAATGCCGTTGTCATTTTCGATGGCTTCTCTTACGAAGCTAGTGAAAACACCAAGCGAATAGAACCATTGAGAAGAGCGCAAAGAATTTGCTGTAATATCATTTACAGAATCAATAGTGCTCACTGCTTCGCAGGATAGTTTCCTGGTAAACTCCACAAACAAGAACCGGCTGCTATCCTGGCTACGGCTGTGAAACATTGTCAAAGTGATTTAAATAATAAGGATTAATCATGTCGAACGAGGTCCGGAACGGAACCCGGTCAAGGTAGTGTTGCGGAAAGTACCGACAGAAAAAAGGATACCAGGACTACCTAAGAAAAGATATACAGAGGAGGAAGACATAAGACAATTACGAATAAGAAACAGGAAAAGACGGGCCAGAGATCGACAATCATGGAAGCGAACGCAAGTCAAGGCCAACAAAAGGCTGTGAAGCTCCTGATGATGATAAAAACTCAGAAGGCAAGAGTAGCATGGAGCTTCATTTGCTGCTCGATTTTTAAACCCGTATTCCATCTAGCCCCGTGACCCGATATCCCCCTGCACCCCTAAAGACAACCACCATTTTAAAAAGGGTGTTGACGATTATTTGTCGTTTTTGTTCCTCTTAATGTTTTTATCTGTTAGTTTAGTGTGGATATAAAAACTATTTATTCTTTTCTTTCTTTCAAAAATAAGGGTTAAAAAATAAAAATTCGCAACAGTATTGAATATCTCATAAAAGGACAGGAAATAAAGTACTTTGAGGAAGAATTTGGCGTACCCCCTAGAATTTTCTGCGAACCCCTCGGGGTACGCGTGCCACACTTTGGAAACCACTGATCTACTCTATCATCTACGCTGCGTAGTGCAGTTACCCTTAGACTATTTATACTTTTAAATAGCGAACAGGTAAATGGGTATATGTATATTTGTTAGACTTAGCGAGATGCGAGATTATTCTTTTATAAGAAAAGTTATCCTGTATAAGAAGCAAAAATTTTGAATTATATTGTAGTGGCACCTTAATAAACCTAATGTTCTACCATCTTTGCTGTATATATGTTTTTAATCAAATGGAATTTGCTATGAAAGTTTCGGAGCTCGAAATTATGCTTACATATATATGAGAATGAATATCGGAATTGTTATACGAACTTCCTCCTAATTCATTACCAAAAGATTCCCCTTAACGCTGGTGATCGCGAGAATAAAGAACAGAGCATCTCCTTTTTTGTCTGCCAAATTGCTTTTAAGAAACGAAAAACAATGATACATACTCACGATAGTCACTTAGATAGTAGCCCAAAACGGACTTCGAGTAGGGTGAAATGTGGTCCAAACGGCGTAACCCAAAACACAGCGTACACAATCGTTAAACGCTACTTCAAGTTTATGGACGCAAGAAGAATCGAGAGAGGGAAAGATGGAAAGGCCATGCATTAGAAGAGGAACCGAGTTTAACGCTATAGCAGAGAAGTCAGGACGAGCAGTAGCAGAGTGAGAAAAAAAATACACTGGGACTTCGAAGGATTTACCTGCAAGCTACAGCAAATTTAATGTCGACCAGTAGGATACATGACGCAAGTCAGCAGGAAGCTTCTCCACACACACATGTATTTGATCTCTTGGCGCAGGGGGATAAAGCTTCACATCATATGCATGCATGTGAATCTTAGAATATTTTACTACTTAGGGAAGAACGTTATTAGCTGTGTTCCATAATTCGAGCAAAGTGCTCGCAAGCAGTAGGCTTTCTCTCTCTACTCATGCCTTTGTTGAGAAGTAGGAACGAGTAGGCCAACTGCTTGCGAGTACTTTGCTCGAATTTTGGAACACAGCTAATAAAAATGCTGAATAAAAGTGGCCCAAGAATGAGCCTTGGGGGACGCCAGCATGGAGTACCGCACTTGAGGAACTAGTGCCATCTAGTTTAACCTTTTGAGAGCGGTTAGATAAGAACTTGCAAAAGTTTAAGAGCAGAAAGAGAAAAATGTTTTTGCGAGGCCAGTTTAACATACACGGTGTACCCCGCTAAGTTTAATACACAGCGTACTCAACGAAACGTTCGGTTTTTTATATTTATTTATCAAATTATTTTTCCAATAGTGAACGAATTTTGAAAGATCGAACCAGTACTTTTAGAGATCAGCTTCTACGTAAATGACACAAAGTCGGAACATTAAAGAAGCATATTAATATAGCCATCCTGCTTTATAAATTTTAATTCATTCCAAAGTAATATCTTTACAATAAAAAAGCTAAAGTCATATAGTTTATAGAAAAAAATTAAGCGTTGAAATAATTAAACAAATTGTTATTCAAAACGGAAATTTCAATCTATATTTGCAAAATAAATATGACTCAGAGATCGTTAATCTAATCAGAATACCAAATATGGAAAACCCACATTGACCAAAAAACGAATAACGAAAAGTGTGCCACTTGCCATTCAAATTTAACCTTTTTTAAAAAATCGGTTAGCCAACATAAAGAAAAATACGTATGATATTTTGTTATGTTATATGCATAATGCCAGCAGAATATTATGCCTCATATATATATATATAAACGAGTATATAGTCACAGTTGGAATCGCAAAACGTTTTTTTTTCTTTCTTGACAATGACAAAAAACATCGAAGAAAACTACAAAATGTTTTAGATTTTACAGAAGAAACAAAACCAAAAGCCCATCAACAGCGTTCGTTTCGTGCTCATCTAATAACCGGTTTACATTAAATTTTATTTCAGAATTATACACGTCTTTGCCTCTAGAGTTTCTAAAAATAGCTACGAAGATCTTCCGTACTTTTGAAGATCTATAAATTCGTTCATATTTTACCGAAAAGAAAAAAAGCGCATCAAAAAAATTAGCATACCACTTTTTTTCTTTCCTTTCTTAATAAAGATAAAGAACTTGTTTACAAATGTATTTAATCAATGACTTCACCCTCACTTTAGTTTAAGTTTAGTAGTTAAAATGTTTTGGTTTAATGATGGTTTAAAATGTTTAATTAATTTGGAAATTTCACAGTTTAACGTTGAAGATATATGCCGGGCACATTTGAGATTTAGTTCTTAAACTTATAGATTAAGATTTTGAATTATGACAAGATGTTAAGTTTTCAAAAACAAAATTTCAAAAAAAACTTTTCCTTTTGTGTGTTTTCATGGCGAAGTTTTGTATTTAAATTTGGTTTGCTGAAACTGAGCCAATCATAAATAATTATTCTTTAATCTACAAAATAAATCTTTAATAAGTGGTTTCTTATTATTTTTATAGTTAACTAGCAAAAACCCGCGTGCGTTGCAATGCCTTTCAATAAAAAAGATTATGTGTGTATAGTCCGCGGTAGGAAAAAGGTATAATGAAAAAAAGAAGAAATCTGCAAAAATTGATTTTGGATATTTAAATAAATTTAGAGTTTGTTACAACTTTTTTAAGATTCGATGGTGAAAAATTGAAAAAAAACATATTCAGAATCGTCCGCATAGATCTTGCTGCGCCGGGGGATTAGACGCCGTTTGCAGAACTTCGTTCATGCCGCCCTCCTCCGCTCCAAATTGTTTTTCTCAAAAAAGGAGCCAAAAAAGTAATCAATGTTGCAATTTTGGCACCCGCCGTTTAGCCCAAAAATGCACAATTTGTGCACCTAAAAATATCTGATAAATACATTACACACACATTTCCTCTCTGTTTTTTTTCATTTTGGCTTGAGACGCACAGAAGGAGAAAAACAATATCGAGCATATAATCAGACATGCAACAGATGTTGCCGTATTTTTTTCAAAGATCTTCAGGATAAAGTATATTTAATGTTCTGGCATTTGGAGCTAAGATGTGAAGATTTTCGGCTTTACCAACTCTTCCACAACCCACATACAGTTGTCCGTGGGAGAAGCATGGCCTTATCAGATCGAGTCCAACAACTTTCAGTGATTGTCCTTGTGACTGCAGTAGAAAATAAAATATATAGTTTAAAAAAACTAAAAAATTTGCTTATATTTTAAAATGGACTAAAAAGTAAAAAATAATTTTGAATGTAAAGTTTTTATTGCTCCAGCTAGTATGTGAGAACAACCTACCTTTCGAAAGCGTAGCAATCTTGAGCTATCTTATTTTATTAACACTGGAACTTTTCGCTTTTTTACATTTCGAAAGGTGGGCTGTATTGTAGTATTCTACCTTTCATTTGATACCCATACCGAGCGCGTTGTAAAGAAAAAGGTAATCCCCCGTTTTGTGTTGGCCGCCATTTTGAATTTGGAATGACACCACACAGCTAATAGTTTTCTACTTGTCATACCCTTTCATTTGATACCCAATACCGAGCGGCTTGTATAGAAAAGGGTAATCCGCCATTTTGTATTGGACGCCATTCTGAATTTGGAATGACGCCACACAGCTCATTGTATTCTATTTGTCATACCCTTTCATTTGATACCCATGCCGGAGGTCACAATTGCAAAATTCGGGGGCGCCATCTAGGAACCGCCATCTTGATGTTTTTACAAAATGGTCCGGTTGTATTGTCACGCGAACTATGCATATGTTCAAAATTTGAAGTTGATAACTTATGTTTTGTACTTTTTATTCTCTTATGTCTTACAGCTAATTGTATTCTACTCGAAATACCCTTTCATTTGATACCCATGTCGGGGATCGGGCAATACAATTGCCCAATTCGGCCGCCATCTTGGAACCGCCATCTTGATTTTTTTACAAAAATGTCACATTGCATTGTCACGCGAACTACGCACCTGGGCAAAATTTGGGGTTCATCGGTTACATAAAAGTGGGTCAAAATCAAGTTGCAAGAGGCGTAAAAAAGGGAACGTACTAATTAATTAATTAAAAAAAAACTAATTAAAATTTCGAAAAACGGAAACTTTTAGTCACCTGTTTGGGCATCCATGCATCTACAAAAAAAAATCAGATTTCTGTCTCTTCTAGTTTGGCTCCAACGCGTGACGATACATACAAGCATACAGACACACAGGCTGACAGACACTTTCTTTTATTAATATAATAATAGATAGATAATATCGTTTAATTTAATTTTTATACAATATTCAAGTAAAATTAAATTAAAGGAAATAAGTTCAGATTTTGAAAAAATATATGTCTTAGAAAAAGTTGATGTTCTGTAAAGTGGAATTTATAACAAGTGCAAAAACAAAATTAAGGGCTGCCAAAAACATTTACATTCATTCGTTTTTTTACCTTTCAATATCCCGCTTAAATTTTGTGCTGATAAGTGGCGTTCACGAAAAGTTCCAGTATTAATAAAATAAGAATATAGGTAAAGAGCGTCCCACCAAGAGCCAGCGTAAGTGGCAATAGAAACTTTACATTCAAAATTATTTTTTACTTTATGGTTCATTTTAAAATAAAATCTTATTTTTTAGTTTTTTTTAACTATTTATTGAATATAAAATAATGAACGTAATACCTGTGACACATTATTCTTTCATTATGATGGTAACTTTCATTATGATGCTCAAATGAGTTCATTATTAACAAAATTTAATAATTTTATTAGTTTATATTGTTAATAACAAATTATTCAATATTGTTAATAACAAATATGTATATCAATATTACTAAATCTACTGTTAGTATTGATATAGTTCTTTGGTAATAACAAGCAAATTTTTCTAAAAAAATGGCGCTTGAGAGCCACTGGCTTCGGCCGGTACTTCAGCCGCTAGCTTCACCTTCATGGGCAAACCATATGGTGAACACGGCAAGTTGGGCCTATTGGGTACCTACCCGACTACACTGCTAAAAAAAATTCTTGGCTTAAAGCACTTTTTCTTGAACCAAGCAATCATGTTTTGGATATAACGAAAACAAAATTGTCTCGGGATAAGCAATACTCATAGTCTTGGTTGTATTGTCTTGGATGAAGACAAAAGTTGACTTGAAGTTAAAAAAAATTATGAAATCGATGATATTATAATTGAAAAAAAGATGGGGTGACACATTACACTTTACTTTTATTTGGATCTGGCATATCAAGTGAGAATATAAACCTGCGTTTAATTGCTTTAATTTTAAGTTGTTTTAATTTGGAATATTTAAAAAAATATTTTTTAAAGTAGTAAAGAAAACATCCTTGCAAATTGTTGCTTAACTAACGTCAAATCAAATTATTTTATTTTAAAATGTAGTTTCCAATTTTCCAACAGATGTCACTTAACCGAAATTACAGTCTAAATGAAGGTAAAATTCTTGCATTTTGGACTTTCATTATGGTGGGTTTTTGCCACGATAATGAAGGTTACTTTCATTATTATGGTACATGTGTCATAGGTATTAATCACCTTATTTGGAACAATAACTCAGCTTGTTCCTTAGTGCGACAAACAAATGTCACTAGTTAATTCCGAATTTCGGAAATAAAATTAAACTTGAGTGTTGAAGTTGAATTAACTTCAACTTATGTTCTCTAATTTTAACATGAGATGTAAATGCAGAATTTCACTTTCTCATTGTGCACGAGGCACAATTGTACATATTTAGATTCAATATTACAACTTCCTGTAGGAAATTTAACGGTGATATGCATGTAATCTATGGCCTTCATGCATTGTGGAATATTGAACTTCACGTTGGTAGAATCCATTTCCAGTTATTAGAGAAGAATATTCCGAATTCTTGTAGTTTTAGGTGCACGATTGTCCTCAATGCTTAAAGGCTGATCCTGCTACAAGGTAAGATATTGCAGACCTAAGCCAAAATAAAAAAATAACCGCTCTTTGGTAACTACCTGAGGTTTGCCAACCATTTTTTTTCCTAAAATTAGAAAAATCCAAGCCAGGGCCGTTTCCAGCCAACTGGCTTAGGGGGGGGGGGGGGGGTAATTTTAAAAAAGAAAAAACTTAAATATATTTTTTCTTCCATAAATACAAAACAATCAACATCAAAAAAAATAAAAGTTCGTGTCAGCTCCGACTGGAATTTACTCCTGAAAAACCCTTATTTATATTGATTTGATAAAATATATTACATAAATTTTATTTTCTACTTTTTAGCCTATTATATGTCTTTCGCCATTTCGTATTATAATCATCTTTCATTTGATACCCATACTGAGGGGGTTGAGAAGAAAAAGGTAATCCGCCATTTTGAATTTGGAATGACGCCACACAACTAATTGTATTCTATCTGTCATGTCTTTCCATTTGATGCCCATGTCGGTGGGTCGAGGAACACAATTGCAAAAATCGGCCATCGTTTTGGAGTCGCCATCTTGATTTTTTTACATAATGGTCGGATTGCATTTTGCGTATGGGCAAAATTTAAAGTTGACGGTTATATTTTCTACTTTTTGGTATATTATATGTATTCCGCCATTTTGTGTTGGTCGTCATTTTGAATTTCGAATGACGCCACACCGCTAATTGTATTCTAGCTGTCATGCTTTTTCATTTAATATCCATTTATTTGTCGGGGTCGAGGAACACAAATACAAAAATCGAGTGCCATTTTGGAACCGCTCTCTTGATTTTTTTTACAAAATTGTCAGAATGTCAAGCAAACAGAGATCAAAAATCTGCTGAAAATATCGCCCTCTCTCACCCTCTTCTTCATAAACCACTTTGCGGCCGACTTTTGTCGTGCCGTGTGTACGATTGTGTGGAATCACCCATATCGTGCCATATTACCGGGAGTCTCGGGTATCGGTCCCTTCCACGACTCTCCAGCACTTTTGAAAAATTCACCGTCATAGATTGCAGACTAGATTCACCATAACTTAACTTGTTTGTTTGAAATATTGGTAATTTTTAAGAATAAAAATAAATAAGCGAACGAAAATCCTTAGGGTAATTACCCAATTAACCCCCTTCCCCCTCTGAAACCGCCACTGGTCCAAGCTAAAATTGTCTTGATTCCAGCAATTCGATAGTCTTCGTTTCGTTGTCTTGAGTAGAAAAATTTTTCAGTCCTAACATGAGAATGCTGTCTCAGAGCAAGACACTGGAAATTCTTGAGCCCAGCAAAAGTATTTCTTCGCTCAATACTTATATTTTTCGACCAAGATATTTCTTTCTCGAACTAAGATTGTTTAATTTTTTACTCAAGAAACTAAATTCTTAATTCATCGGACTTTTTTCGTTTACCGGTCTTTCAAGCTCTAAAAATGTGTCACAACTATTAAGACCGATTTTAGAACTTGAATTTTTTTCAATTATAATATCATCGATTTCATAATTTTTTTTAACTTCAAGTCAACTTTTGTCTTCATCCAAGACAATACAACCAAGACTATGAGTATTGCTTATCCCGAGACAATTTTGTTTTCGTTATATCCAAAACATGATTGCTTGGTTCAAGAAAAAGTGCTTTAAGCCAAGAATTTTTTTTAGCAGTGTAGTCGGGTAGGTACCCAATAGGCCCAACTTGCCGTGTTCACCATATGGTTTGCCCATGAAGGTGAAGCTAGCGGCTGAAGTACCGGCCGAAGCCAGTGGCTCTCAAGCGCTTTTTTTTTAGAAAAATTTGCTTGTTATTACCAAAGAACTATATCAATACTAACAGTAGATTTAGTAATATTGATATACATATTTGTTATTAACAATATTGAATAATTTGTTATTAACAATATAAACTAATAAAATTATTAAATTTTGTTAATAATGAACTCATTTGAGAACGCCCCGGTAGAAATGAAAAATTCTTTTTTTAATCGAAAGATAATAAGGATAACTAAGAGTAGATTTAGTATTATTGACCGTCGCAGCTTCTGTAATTTGTTATTAACAATATAAACTAATATAATTATTAAATTTTGTTAATAATGAACTCATTTGAGAACGCCCCGGTAGAAATGAAAAATTCTTTTTTTAATCGAAAGATAATAAGGATAACTAAGAGCAGATTTAGTATTATTGACCGTCGCAGCTTCTGTAATTTGTTTTTAACAATATAAACTAATAAAATTATTAAAAATTGTTAATAAACTATTTCTTTAGTTTATATTGTTATTTGTTTATATGTTTATTTTATTAGTTTATATTGTTAATAACAAATTACAGAAGCTGCGACGGTAAATAATACTAAATCTTCTCTTAGTTATCCTTATTATCTTTCGATTAAAAAAATAAGTTTTCATTTCTACCGGGGCGTTCTCAAATGAGTTCATTATTAACAAAATTTAATAATTTTATTAGTTTATATTGTTAATAACAAATTACAGAAGCTGCGACGGTCAATAATACTAAATCTACTCTTAGTTATCCTTATTATCTTTCGATTAAAAAAAGAATTTTTCATTTCTACCGGGGCGTTCTCAAATGAGTTCATTATTAACAAAATTTAATAATTTTATTAGTTTATATTGTTAATAACAAATTATTCAATATTGTTAATAAGAAATATGTATATCAATATTACTAAATCTACTGTTAGTATTGATATAGTTCTTTGGTAATAACAAGCAAATTTTTCTAAAAAAAAAGCGCTTGAGAACCACTGGCTTCGGCCGGTACTTCAGCCGCTAGCTTCACCTTCATGGTTTGCCCCTCATTTCTTAAACAAGGGTTTCGAAGACGAAATTTCGATGCAACATGCGCACGTCTTACCCATGCACGCAATGTTTATTTGATGCATTTACGGATTTCCCTCATGCGCCTTTTTGTCGTTTATGCGCTGTTCAGAATGAGGCCGAATTAATGCTTTAATGTTTACCAATTTTAACTATAGTCCGGGGAAATTAGCAAAAAAAACGCACGAAAGGAGACAAAATTCCAAAATGGCTGAAAATTGGACCAGGACTTTTTAAGAAAAAAATTTCGGAATCACAAAAAAAACAACATGGCCGCCGGAGATATCACTTTTTGGGAAAAAAATCACTCTTTCGTTTTTTCGAAAAATTTTTTTGATCTGTGAATACAAAAATTATTGCCTAAAATACCCCTCTTGAATTTTTTTTGAAAACCTTGACCTTTCCGAATTATTCAAAGTATTTTTTGACCGAAATTTGATTTTTGGAAACTTTGAACTTGAATGACTTCGAAAGGGTTAGGTTTTCGTAAAAATGACACAGGGCTTTTTTGTAGGCAATAACGTTTCGTGTTGACAGATGAAAAAATGTTTTTCGACAAAACGAGTTTTTGAGTGATTTTTTTTGCCAAAAAGTGATATCTCCGGCGGCCATGTTGTTTTTTTGTGATTTCGAAATTGTTTTCTTAAAAAGTCCCAAGGAAGCTGTGGTCCAATTTTCAGCCATTTTGGAATTTTGTCTCCTTTAAATGCTAATTCCCCGGACTACTAATTATGGTTAATATATATTTCAAAACTTCCAATTTCGGTATACGTTTATTCCTATGTATCTGTATGTCGCTTATAACAATTCTAAAACTACTCGGCTACTCGATTGCTTCAATAATTAAATTTTCCTTTTATTCTGACGATGGCATCAATGCACAAGAATTTGTCCTCAAAGTAGGGTAGATCTAGAAGACTTAGCAGCAGATACAGAAGTAAATCATAACAACGACATTGCCAAAACTTTGGAAATTCATTGACTTCCCATCAATTTCCTAATAAGCATTGTAACTTAAACCAAGCTATTCAAGAACTCATTTGTACGATTAGTTTCAGATTACAATAACATTTTTTTTGGTTGGATACTATTTCATACTAATAACATATATGTATATATTACTTCGAAGGTTTAGGAAGATGAGTGACAACGAATCCCGTAATTAACTTGACGAATGCCTTAACATTTAACTTAAAATTATTTGAAAATCCTTCAGACTCGGTAATTATCATTTGCAACTGTTAAGGATAAATTGCAATAATCTTTCACTTTCAGGTTGGTAATGTTACGGTAATAGAATTCTAAAATTTGTCACGCCTTGCTGTGACAATTAATTTACGTGAAATTTGATTAATATAAAATATTATATCGTTAAAATTTTGTAAATGTTTATGTTTTATGTAATTTTCTTTCAACGAACGAATTTTTAGTTTTACCAGTTTTTAGTTCATTTTTGTCAAGTTGATTGTTCTCAATTTCTCAAGGGCAGAAGCCATTAATTTAAGTTATTTTATGCAAGTGTATTCAATTATGTCATTTAAACTTTTCAATGTCTCCGCTTCCACGTGCTCAGAGTAGATGTACAAAGTTTCATAGGAGATTTTTTTATTTTTCCTGGTACAGATTTTTAAATCATCTTGTCATTTGTATTATTAAATTACTAATCAATTTCAATTGTACGTAGCACATAATACCTAAATATTGAAGATGGCTTAAATGAATTCAGATTATGTAGTGCGAATTTCTAAACGGAACAATTCAATAATACTAGAGAACTTGGTCCTATATTTAAACATACAGTCTAAGTTGCCCTTGTGTTTAATTTACATTTGGTTGCCCACTATTGATTTGCTGAACGAATTTGTTGAGTGTACCGTGTGTGAAAAGCAGAATTCAAGAAGTGAGGATGATTCCACCAGCCTAGTGTAGGTGGCCCTTATTCTGGTTGTGACTTATGGTGACAAATGGCGAAGTGAGACAAAAATGCTGTTATGGTTCTATAAAAAATTAACATTTCAGTGAGATAAGGAGAATTACAGTTGTCACTGATATCGAGAAACGGCGAATTCATTGACAATTGTTCTCACTTGATGTTTGTAAGTGAGATTTTTTCATTTGATATTTAAAGGTGACATTTCTCACTATGGTGGTGACAACCAGAATAAGGGCCAACATTGTGGTACAGGAACGGGAGCGTTGAGATCGGTATTTTTTCAAGCCGGTATTTCCCCCCCCCCCCCCGTGCACACCCAAAAATTATCAAAAAACAAAATTATCCCCAAAAATCATTCATTCGGGAAGCTTCGGATAAAAAAAATTTTCTAACAAAGGTTTGATATTTCTCTTCGGAGAATCAGAATCCGTGAAAAAAATGGGGGTTGCCATTGAAATTTTAGAGTTACCCCCCGCCCGACCCCTCCCACATTTTCTGTATGGTCAGATAGATTTTGAAAAAATATTGAACATGTGTTTTTTTTCAATTGAAACCTTCCGAGATAATTGGGTCTCACGGGTGTATTGAAACACTCTGTATATTAGTATCTATTTTAAAACGCTCAAGTATGACGCCTTGGAAAAGAGGAAATGTCCTAAAAGATACTTTTGACGATGACTGTACATATAGAACTCGCACATAGTATAAAATCACTCAACAGATAATCAACTCAAGGCAATATTTGTAAAACAATGTAACAGTAACTATTATTTAAAATATGGTCTTGCAAGGGAACCATGTAACTCTTGTGACCATGCAATCGGTCTGGTTAAAGTACTTGGCGTTTTTTAGTGATAAGGGTCATCAAAGAAGTCTGTGGTCTGGCGTTGTCTAATGGGAGGCAACACGTTTCTAATTATTCTCAATTCGGGCCGTTTTCGGCAAATTACCTAAAGTAATCTCTTTCTAGTTGTCTAGTAGTTGAGAATTAATATTCTGATCAACTGGAAAAATCTCATAGTGGACGAATCCCTTCCAGTCCCACCACAGCATTATCTTTGTCGAAGTCAATCGTGGCTTCGCGAACACTTGTGAAGGCTCACCATTCCTTGTCCACGATCTTTGACGCTTCCGTTTGTCGTGCCTGACCAGTTTTTCATCACCCGTTATGAGACGTCTCATGTGGAACCGATATACCTTCTTTTTGTTTCCAACTTTCATATAATGGCTCCAAGGCCAACCATAGGGCAAAACAGTAATTTTAAATTATCCATCTCGAATAAATCTCAAATCGACATTGTACACGTAAATATTTTAGCCCAACATACTTATAGTATCTAATTGTGAGTTTTAGTTACGTGTTTGGAATTCTATTGTTTTTATCGCTGGTTCTTGACTACTATACTGTTCACTAACTGCCATTTGTGTCTGTAGGGCTCCCGAGACGGTCAAACGATTTGGCTCAAACACGTAGATTTTGATTTTGGTTTGAGTAACATCAATTTGATCGTTTACGCGGTTGGTTTGACAGGTTTGACAAACATTTACGTGTTTAAACCTGTTTGATTGAAATTCATACTTTGGTTTGTTTGAAGCGCCGTTTGATCGTATGGGCTTTAATATCGAGTGAAGTTTCACTACACTAAAGTAAATCTTTGAACCTATTCAATATTTAAGTTTTCAAAAAAAATCCGTGTGAATCTATTTAAATAATTTTCATAATCACGTTAACAGTTGTGCCAAAGTCTGCTGTTATTATCCTATCGCAATTAGAAAATGTTTCAGGCTAAAAACCGCAAGCAATACATACATACAAATATGGCGTCTATTGTGGCTGGCGAAGAAAATAATGAACAGAAAGTCAACATCACTTGACTCATGCGCAGATGCAGATATTTTTCTTGGTTTTATTTATCTTTGTATACGATGAGCTACATTACGCGAAGGTAACAAAAACGACATAGTAAATATTAAACGAAAGAACATTATATTATAATAGCACTAATAATTGTGTAGAATTTTAAGTTAAAATAACAGAAAAATATAGGTACACGGAATAATTTACAAAAAAAAATGTGTACGGAAAATTTTTGTTAAGCCACAGTTATATTTTGATATTTTTAAATAATAAAATTATCACGATCAAGCACACATTTACAGCTGTTACTTAAGCTCTTCGCATTCGTTTGTTTTGCTGGCGAACGTTGAGCGTTCATAGTGAAAAGTTTAGCTGCTGTCGTGCTCACACAATTAATCGGTTATACATGAACAAACTTGTTCCAAAAATAACAGCTTTGCTCGGCTGCAATTTTCTTTTTCTCTTAACAATTTTATTGCAAAATTTGTAGAGGAAGGTACGTTCACACTGACTTTTTGCAAGATCGGACATATCCCGATTGCAATACACTACAGCAGAGTGTGCTCACAAAGCTTCCAAGCATACATTTGCACGCTTACGCACACAGCCTAAGCTGATAATTTATGTTAATATTTTCGTGAAAAGGGCACTGTTGACACAAGTAAACCACTGATAGCGCTCATGTTCTCTTGTTTACGATTTTCAGATCTTACAAAAATCAATTCACAATCTTTTATTATTATTGTGATCTTAATTTGTTTAGCCACTAATCAGATACACGTCGATACTTGGTGGTGGGGAATGACGTAAATTCGAAAACAATTTTTTCCATTATATAAGTTAAGAATATTAATAAAAAGCGTCGCTGTGGGGCTTTTCAAAAATTTTCTTTCAGTTTAGAAAAGTGAAACTTGTCGGCGGCGGCGCGGGGCTCTTGCCTTTTCCTCATGTGTCGACATTTTCACGCTGTGGGCTTTAACAAAAATAGAACGCCACATTGTGTACGCTGCGCGATATTCTGCTGATTTCCACTCGAAGAATGATTCGATTGTTTGTCGCATTTTATACTTGCCGGTATTTTGCGGGCGTGTGGTATAATTTCTTTGGCATATTTTTAAGCTTGTTATTCAAATTTACGAGGCGATCATTTTTTGTTTCTTTTTGTAAATTGACAAGAAATTTTATTGTGATTTTTTTTAAAGAATTCATGAAAACAGAGAAAAGGTGTGAAATATAATTTTGCAGGATTTTTAGGATATTCTGTTACTAGTTTTAATGTGTAATATTAGTAAATGCTTTCTTGATTGGTGGCTTAAATCAAAATTTGACGCAATGGTAATAATTTTTTAAATAATCTTTAAAATAAATAACAATACTTTTTTCTCTGCTGTAGTCTTGTATGACATTACTTTTCGTGTTGTTGAAAATAGAAAATATTAAGATTTCTTCATGACATGACCCACAGTAAAATTTTAACTTCTTAACTTGTACTAAAAGAAAAACATATCAGTGTGTTTTCGTTTTAATTTTATGGGGAAAAATATTGATTTCTTTGCATTTTAAGCTTTGTTTACCTTATAGAATTTAATTCAATTTAGATTTTTTGATGAAAGATACAGGTTTAGTTGAACTGGTAAAACCCGAAGATATTTTTAAACGACTCCACGAAAGCCCAGTTGTTTCTTGTTGAGCGTTAAAGTTCACAAATTGTTCATTTTTGCAATCAATTAATGTGATAATGCTTAAAAAAATACATGGGCAGTTCTACAAAAACAGGAATTTTAGTGGGGTCGGTTCGTAGATTCAGCATTTTACAAGCTATGTGCTTAAATTTAAATTTAAATAAAAGTTTACATCGGTTTCTAATTGGGCATTCAAAATCAGTTATTTCAAACAAGTATTTATAGCTCAAAATTAGCTCCAAATAGTAAAAATTAGTCAAAATTATCACTTCCCCGTGGGGCGATATTGCAAAACCCAAAGTTTAAGCCGAAATACTGGCTTTTAACAAGCAGTTTACTTAAATAATTTTAAGCGAAAAACCTCAATCATAAGTTTTTGTTTGCCAGAAAAGCTGTAAAGTTTATATAGTATGTAATTCTATTTTTTCGCCAAAATTTTCTTCAAATTGTTAGTTGAAATAAGAGGCGACACGCATTTTTATCACTTCCCTGTCATCTAAAAATCCGTTAAAATCAGCCATAAATTGACTAGCAAGCGACTTTGTCGCTTTGGTGATTGAAAGAAAGAGGTGAAAGTGGCTATGTTTTGTTTGGGTGAGTTTTGTTTGGGTGAGTTCCAAAATACATCACAGCGATATCACTGCAGAATTCAGCTACAGGCTCTAAATTGCTGAATTCTGTAGTGATACCGCCTTAATGCATTTTGGAAATCACCCTTTCAGTCGGTGAGCGATTAGTCGTGGGAGTGAGTTTAGTGGAGATTTTGGAGTTCGGGTCATTCAAATTGGGTAGCTTCAAAAACTCATCATTGCTGCATCACTGCAGAATTCAGCAATTGGAAGTCTGTAGCTGAATTCTGCAGTGATTCGGGAGTGATGAGTTTTTGAAGTTACCCATTCTCACTCACAAACGTTCTATCCTACCAACTTCCAGAGTAATGAGTCATCAAAGACAAAATTTCTGTTTTTTAACTAAAATTTGAGTTAAAACCTCATTTTTCTCCAAAAAATACATGGTTAACTAATATTTTTTTCCATTATTAGAAAGCTTGGGCAATTTCCTATGAATTCCAATTTTTATGCTACGGCTTTTATTTTTGGAGATATATGCAATTTTGATGTTACACGTCCACACGACACAGGTTAAAAATTCCTGACTCTGAAAAAGAATGCCTGTGCTTTTTGCGATCATAAAAAAGCACGTCCGTACTTTTTGAGTTCATAAAAAAGCCATAAAAAACCAAGTTGCATATATGTATTTCATCCAATAATTAATAATAAGCAAATAAAAACTTGAAGATTTTTATAAGAAAAATGTATAGCTTATAAGAAAACAGAAAAAATTACAATATATAATTTGTAAAAGGAGTCGGAGTTGACAAATTTTTTGACCCCGACCCCGCAGCCATTCTGTTAGTGCGTATTTGAATACACATAATTCTATTCTATCTGTCATTGCCCACACCGCAATTCCGTGTGTATCTATCACCAGCTTAAGAGTAACGCAGAGTACTATCATTAGGGAATCTGTGTAGTGAGTTGGATGGGATTGAGAGTAGGTTGTTGAGAGGTAAATATAGATTAGGAAAAGAGCGGGTGATAAAATTGAACCTTTGGGGACTCGTCTAGAGATGGTGTGCGTTTAAGATTTGACGCCGTCCCATACTGCCTTGATTGAACGGTCAGAAAGAAAACTCAAGCCAGTACTTATAGCTTTTAGTAGCTTTAGTTAACGGAACAGCGTGCTCATAGGACTCTCTAAATCGATGCTTACTTTGGTTGAGGTCTTCTCTTAAACTTCAGCGGGCTCTAGCGGCCAAACTGTTACGATCCCCCCCCCCCCCCCTCACTCATACAAGTTTTTATTTGTCTCACCGAAACCTATCAACGGCCGGCCGCTTTCTAAATTTAGTGTATACATCCTGTAGAGATGTTTGTAAAGGATTATGTGATCTGCCATTTTGTGCTGCCCGCCATATTAGATTTAAAATAACGGCACACAGCTTACTGTATTGTACTCGTCATACCCTTTCTTTCGATACCCATATCGTGGGGGTTGTAAGGAAAAAGTAATCCGCCATTTTATGTTGGTCGCCATTTTGAACTTGGAATGACGCCACACAGCTCCTTGTCATACCCCTTCATGTGATACCCACATCGAGGTGATTGTACAGAAAAAGGTCATCCGCCATTTTGTCGTGGCCGCCTTATTGGATTTAAAATGACGTCACATAGCTTACTGTATTCTACTCCCCATACTCTTTCATTTGTTACCCATGTCGTGGGGTTGCAAAGAAAAAGGTAATCCGCCATTTTATGGTGGCCGGCCATATTGGATGTACATAACATTCAGCCTTATTGTGGTTGTCACTTTCGGTGACAAATGGCGAAGTGAGACAAAAATGCTATTGTGGCTGTTTAAAAAAGTGACATTTGTCTAATTCAGTGAGATAAGGCGAATTGCGGTTGTCACTGATATCGAGAAACGGCGAATTCAGTGAGAATTGTTCTCACTTGATTTTTATAAGTGCGATTTTTCTCATTTGATATTTAAAGGTCATTGTGTATTTATTTGAAAATATATTTTTTATTTATTTTAAATATTTGAAAGTAAAAATTTTATAATTATGTTTTTAGTGTAAATATAACGACTAGGAAGCAGTTTGAGATCATGCTAGATTTCATGTTGCAAAGAATATTGTGGCAAAGGTTTGAAACTTTTTGTTTATCATCAATTACAAAAAATATCACGTCACCGAAAGTGAGAACCACAATAAGGCTGAATTGGAATTTCTCACCTCACTGAATTCACCGTCCACAATATGGAAAGTGACAATAACAGTGACATTTCCCACTATGGTGAGGTGACAACCACAATAAGGCTGATTAAGTTAAATTAAGGATATAGATTAATTTTGAGTGCCTGCTGACGGCTAAGCATTTTAGATAGATTAGAATAGGTTAGAATAATTAACTTTAAGCATAAGTTAAATTTATATTAGCATAGTTGTTAGTGAAATAAATGCTAAACTAAAACAGGCCGTGCCCTTCATGACAACATCTCTCGCAACACAGGACAAGATTGTTCAGCTAATTATCACATTGTGAACACCTTCTTTCGCAGAGGCTTTTATTTCCAAGCAAAGGGTAATATAATTGTGCTTTGTGATATGTGTTTCCTTTTGTGATGACCCTTTTCATGGATTTCAATTCACGAAAACAAAATTTAGCTAATTTCTCAAAACTGTATTCGCTCATTTTTACGTGGAGGTCTTTACGGACTTGCTGAACTACAAGTGCTTTAATTGTTTGTACTTCAACGTGACTGCATTCGAAATCGTACATGCATAAATATGTAGACAGTGTGACAATGGAGCTAAAATTGGAGTCATACAATCGATAGCTGAATTTTAGCTGGAATTCAGTTGTTGTTACAGTCGCTTGTTAGGAGTTTTTCGGACATCAACGAGCTACGACACATCCTAGCTTGAGCCCATCTCAGCAGACATTCTGTCGAGCTGAAAATAAATAGATTCAAGGTACTGTGTATATGGCATATATGAAGGTACATAAAACTACCACAATTTGCTAATCATTTCTGAATAAATTTAATTTCCGGTTCCAATATTTGCTGTACTTAAGATATTATTGAAATTCACCGGAGTGTGGAAGGCATTTACCTTGCGGCCTTTGCCCAAAAAAGTTACCTTGGAAAAATTTACGCTTATATTTTTCTATGTATATCGAAACTTGTTCGTAAAGTGATTGCCGATATAATACAAGAAAAACATTTGCTTCTTTGCCAAGGATCTTGTGTTCATCCTACGCAGGTATACATACATATTTGGCAGATGTGGAAGCGAGTACCTATCAACTTTTCGAATTAAATTAAATCAGGTGGAAACGTTAACTTCTAAGTCGCTTGGCAAAATATTATATCTATCAAATTTTGCTTGTTTGTTACTTTATTGAAAAGTCTTTACCTCAAACAAAATGGAGGTATTAGTTAGTTATCTATATATATAAAATTCGATGTATGTATGTATGTTCCCTAATAACTACACTACACTACACCATTCAACCAATCGCCACAAAAATTTAACCACATATTACTTACATCAAGCAGGTGGTTTTGGCATCGGTGCCTACTTTCAAAAATCACTCCTAGGAGGCGCTGTCTTAAAGAGCTTTGTTAAAAATTCGATAAAGAGCATAATAAAATACGTTCTGCGAGGGTAAAAATGTATACATAGAGATTTCTGGGTACGAGAAAGCGATTGGTGATGTCTATTACTTTCGCAAAGATGGCGGTTCCAATATGGCGGCCGAATTTTGCAATTGTGTTCCCCGACCGCCGGCATGGGTATCCAATGAAAGGGTATGACAAATAGAATATTATTAGCTGGGTGGCGTCATTTCAAATTCAAAATGGCCGCTTACACAAAATGGCGGATTACCTTTTTCTATGCAAGCCATCCGGTATGGGTATCAAATGAAAAGGTATGACAAGTAGAATACTATTAGCTGTGTGGCGTCATTCCAAATGCAAAATGGCGGCCAACACAAAATTACAGATTACATTTTTCTTTACAATGCCCGGGGCGTGCCCTCGGTATGGATATCAAATGAAAGTGTATGACGAGTATAGTACAGTAAGCTGTGTGACGTCATTTTAAATCTAATATGGCGGTCACCACAAAATGGCAGAAGACATATAACAGTCTAAAATGTAGAAAATAAAATATAGTTTAAAAAAACTAAAATATACACTTTTAAATTAAAATGAACTAAAAAATCGAGCGAAGTTCTGCACAGGGCATCTAATCCCCCGGCACAGCAAAATCAAATCTGATCAATAAATGCCAAGTCAGGGGATGGTTTTTATTGGCTCGATCAAAATATCAGATCCCTAATAGTTTCACATTTTGTTATTTGGAATCAAAAATACCACAATATTGCCTTTTTCAAACTCTCCTACTGTATATTAAAATTCATATCACCCGATTACTACTATTGGCTTATGGGTGCAGCATAGGCGCACCGGGTCCCAGCTAGTTAATAATAAAGCAGAATCTATTCTCAAGATTCTGTTAGTAGTGAATATATATTTTCTCAGAGGCTCTCCAACTTCATTGAGCTAAAATCATTAAAGCTGCATGTTCTTTTTCATTTTGTCATTGAAGGGTTGATTATGATGGCATATGCCACATGGATTGCAGAAAATGTTTCATATGTCAGTATTGTAAACCAATAAATGAAAGCATGCGGCCTTTGCGGTGTTTGTCATAAATCTGCCGTATTCCATTAAATCAATGGATAGACATTTTTTTCGAAGAGGCTTTTATAATAGATACCTGTAACTATGAATTATAGGTTTATAGTTATTATTACAAAAAGTCAATGAAGTTTCACAGGATCATTAAGTAAGTTAATAGAATTTGCTATAAAGAATTTTCAGCATGTTTTCATTTCTCTCATCTACATTATATCTATATGGTCCGTAGGGGTCTCCCATGATGCCCCTCAAAGCCCGATTTTCTAAATTCAAAATGGCCGCCGAAGTATGACCGAAATCGAAACTCAAAATGGCCACCCAAATATGAATTTCCCAATTGTGTTCCGATTTGCATGAAAATCGGTATCTGGGGGTTTTAAGGTAGCAAATAACGAAATCAGAACTTAAATTTTAGTTAGGCAGATTAATTAAAAATACGATATTATCTCCTTGAAAACCTACACGAATACTAGTTTTGTATCAGTAAATCCAAACCTAGTCACTAAATCAATTCAATACTTTAGCCCTACATAACCTCAAAATCGTCAAACAACCCTCATAGTAATTTGTTTGTTTGGAAAATCTTTACATCGTTTAGCTTTAATTTCTATCTTTACATCTGCAATTTATTGACGAATTTTTCGTTAGCAATTTTATTCACAAAAGTTCACTTTCAATCAAGGAAGAAATTCAGAAAGCTAATGTAAACTATTTTGAAACACGAGATGAATTTTATTCGCGAAGTTTTTATCGAATAAATTCCGGTGATACATGTGGGAAGTTCACTACATTTCTTTAAAAATTCAGTGAAATTAATTCAGCAAAACTAGTTGCAATGTAAACCCCCTTGCTATATATTCACTATCCGAAAAGTTCATAGAAGTTCACGGAAGAGAATGAGAGTGACTAAATTCATGAAACATCAGCGGTTGCTTTGGTGTTTACAGAATTTAGAAATTGGAAAAAATTCACAAGTAGAACTGATTTATACTTTTGAATATATTCACTTGAAAGCAAAGTCGTACTACGTTTTTTGTTTCCCGGGTGAAAATAAGAGGCCGAAAAATAAGAGAACTTCGGCGTATTTTAGGCTCAAAAATTGAATGGTAAAAAGAGCCGAAAATACGCCGAAAAATTGCCGAGGTAGTGAACATAAGACCGATAAAACGCCGAAATGACACCGAATATACGCCGACATGTGGATGACCATAAACCGCAAAAAAGGCGAAAAGACGTCGAAAAACAGCGTTACTGTACATTTAAAGCCGAAAAGACACCGAATAAACACCGAAATATTATTAGAGGCCGAAAACAAGTCGAAAAGACGCCGATATATTGTTGCATAGATGGTTCGACACCGAAAACAGGCCGAAAATACACCGATATTTTTGGCAGTAGCAGAATAAAACTTCAGAATATATCAGTAATATTAATATTACCATACGAAATAAGATATCGGAAACAGCTACATATAAATGAATAGATAGTGTTATCAATCAAGATGAAGCAATACATTATCCTACGAAATTATTGAATTCACTTGATCTACCAGGATTGCCACAATATATTTTACAATTAAAAATTGGTGTTATCATTATTTTTAGAAACATTGATCCACCACGTCTTTAGATTTGATCCAACGAAGGAGACTTGCAATGAAAAAGAAGAACTACAATATTATAGAAGCAACAATAATTATAAATGAATTTATTTTATTTACAAAAAACTACTATAGCAACGCATCGAGCTTCGGTTAGTATCTTATAAATCAAATTTGAAATATACCAAATTTCATTTACTGCTAAAAATGTCTGTCATCCACGAGTTAAATCAATCAAGACCAAGACCTTGCTGAAACATGATGCGGTGGAATATTCGATTTATAATTAAATAAAATTTGTAATAGGTTTTATTAATCATTTCCCAAGAAGAAGCTCCCTTCTATCTATTTTTAGTTATCTGTGTATATCCCATTTGACATCTTGCTACTTCATCTTTGAAGTAAGCCCTCTTGTCTCAAAACTGCCAGAAGCAAAGTAGCAAGGATACAAAAGCCTATCGATGTGCACTTGTGTATCCTGGCCCTTTAAAATATTTATGTACTTACATATAGCTGCTGGTATCGATATGTCAAGAGAATTGCTACATATATTTTTGTCATTTGACTTAGCACTTTTCAGAAGGGAAAATATTTTTTAATCGCCTTTTCTAAAGTTAATTGATTTATATCAGATATAATAGGATAATAAATTGTCGTTTATTAACAATATTTAAATGGAAGGTTGCTATGCGTATAGTCTCTACGCTGATTCCATGTTCTAGTCCAGTCAAATTAGTCGAAAAAAGAGGATGAAATTGCGTTTTAAGAGGTACAGAATTTTTTTTTGGCATTTGTTCGGGTACATCTGACAATGATAAAACCAAGTTTGTGGGGTCGCAGTGGCTTGGGAAAAGCCGCCATCTTGAAAAAGAGGGAGAGCTTGTTTATATTAAATAGCTCGTTTGCATTCAATGATAGCTGATAATGATCAATGGCAAAGTTGTGGAGAATAAAATTATCTAAAAAATGAGCCCTTAACGAGCTCTGTAAGTTGATTTGGCTCAAAGTAATGGCCGGCCAAAGGTCAACCATGATCGTGTGCTGAGGGTTGAATGCAGTTTTTTACAATTAACTCGCCAAATGTTTAATTTTTTTGGGTTAATGCCCGTTAACAAATTTAAAGTCCTAGTAATTACCTTTAAAATGAGCCCTTAATCGTCGTTATCGCTTATGTAGTTTGCGAGCAACCCAACGCCAAAGTTCGCACTGGACGTGCCTGAAATAACTGATAACGCCATTTTTTTTAATATTTCGGTTGGTCATATGAAAAAGTATTAAATGGCAGGAATACGGGTAATGAAAATATGTTTCCAACTTAGGCTCTTAGTCTAATTAGTCCAGTGGATAGTGGTAAAAATAGAGCATTACCTCCGAATTCTTTCGGACAACACCGATTTCAATGAAATTTGGTAATCAAACTTATCTTACCCTGCTATTCAAAAGTTATATGTTCCTAATGTTTGCTTTTTGTTTTAAGGGGGTGAAAACTACCCCTTTTGACAAAAAAAATTTAAAAACAATATTTTTAAGCAATATTTCGATTAAATCATGTTTAAATGTATAAAATAAACTTTCTTGCATATACTGGAATGTAATTTATGATTAAATTAAAAATTTCAACCCCTAGAAACCACCCCCTATGACGAAATTCACAAAAAAAAAATAGTTCTTAACAGTTTCAAATTTGTTAATAGTGCATTTATGATATATATATATATATAGATTTTCGAGGGATATCGAATCAAACCACTGTTTGCGGGTCCCTTTTCGTCCCTCTACCTAGAGTCATCTTATCGGGGTTGCAGTGGGTTGTCCCATTGATCCCTTGCTTCGACTCCCCTAGTTATCGCGAGCAGCTGATTGAAGGGAATCTGCCTCATGTCCTCCATCCAATGGAGTCCAATTATGGCAGCTCTTTTTCTCGCCAGCGCCGGACAGTGACACACTATGTGTGTGGCCGTCTCGGATTCCTCCAGGCACATCCGACAGGTGTCGTCCTCCAGAATTCCCATTCTTTTTAGGTGATTCCTGAAACATCCGTGTCCTGTAATCAGTGCCACCAACCATCTGAGGGTTCTCCTTTGCATATGCAGGATCCTTCTTCTGGTTGCGGCAATCGGCAACGTAAGCACCATCTTAGCCTGCCTGCACGTGGTCATAGCGTCCTACCGTCTCCGGTGTTCTTCAGCGACCCATTTCTCGATGCGGTTTCTTACCAACCCTCTGCCAATGGCAGAGTATGGCTCCAGTCCCCAGAATTCCGAGGTTGACCCCTGTTTTGCCAGGTTGTCCGCCTTTTCGTTCCCATCGATGCCTGAATGTCCTCTAACCCAAGCTAGCGTCACGTTGTTTTGTTTCGCACACCTGTTCAGTTTTTGGACACATTCCAACGCCAGAGACGCATTTATCTCTGTCTGATTCATGCGCTTAATCACAGCCTGATTGTCCAGCGCTATGAGGATGCTCCTTCCCTGCACCTGACCATCATTTATGTAATCCAGCGCGTACAGCAGAGCAAGCATCTCCGCCTGGTAAACTGAGGTGTAATTCCCCAAAGCCAGCGAGCAGGTTAGGTTTAAGTCCTCTGAGAAGACTCCCGCACCTGCTCTGCCGTCAATCATGGATCCATCCGTGAAGATATATATGTCTTCCGGCCTCCCTTCCGGAAGCGTTCCATTTCCTATGAGGGTTTTGTGATACCTTTCGGTCACCCTCATTTTTGTGATCCCTTCCATGGGCATCATGAGCTCCCTAATCCCTTTGATACGATCTAGGATCTTCATGTGCCCATATAAGGCTCCTGACGTCTGCCATACGGCATCCCGTCTCATCCGGATCGCTGAGGCCGCCGCAGTCTTCACCACCTGGAGATCTAACGGCAGCAGACCTAACAGCGCCTCCAATGCCGCGGCGGGTGTGGTGCGGAAAGCACCGCTCACACCCACGCAGGCCATTCTTTGCACCTTGTCCAAATGCCTCTTGACGGTTTTCTGTGTGACTTTAGTCCACCAGATCACCGAGGCATATGTTATGATGGGTCTCACCATCATGGTATATGTCCAGTATGCTAACCTTGGTGAGATACCCCACCTTAGTCCACATACTCTTCTGCACTGGTGAAGCACCCTTTTCGCCTTCTTGATCTTCTCCTCAACGTGGTATTTCCAGGTTAGTCGTGAATCCAAGTATACACCCAGATACTTGACCTTCCCAGACACCTTGATCTCCGATCCAAAAAGCATGAGGGGCTGAAAATCCAGATCTTTAATCTTCCTAGTGAAGATTATAGCGTCTGTCTTGTTGGCGTTTATGGTGAGGCCTTGTTCCGTACACCACTGCTCAACCACTTTATTTATGCATTTATGCATTTATGATAAGTCAAAGTCCACTCTTGGTCTATACTTTGTAATTTCAAGACGAGAAAGACAATTTTTTGTAAATGTGGGGGGGGGTGGGGGCGAATTACGGCTCCCAGCCAAAATCGCTCCAAATTTTTTTTAAGGTATTCACAGCGATTTTTGAGTGTTTAAATAGTAATTTTAAGGCGGGGGACATATATTTTTGTTATCACAACTTTTCGGGGTGGGAGAACCAAAATGCTCCAAAAAATTGTTTAAGTTTTCAGAGTGATTTTTGAGTGTCAATTATTGGATGATTATGAATGATGTTGCGCCCAGGTCGGTCGGAATAGGGTGCGTATAATATTCTTTGCTTTATTGCAACATATAATTTCTTACAAATTGCCCTTGTGCTTTAAATTAGCTACCATGTTAATACGTAAAATAAAAAACAGAATTGAGTACATCATGTACTCAGTATAGGGGGAAATAAAATGATGTACATTATAATAACATGCTTTATTAAAAATAAATCTATAAATCATCAGAAGTCTATCATCACTACCAAAATCATCTTCCTGATCCGTCATTGGCGGATAATTTTGATAGCTGTTACCGGAGCATTTGTCGCATGTTATGTTACAAAATAGCCCAACTTTTCGATAGCTATAAGCTGCCCCGCATCCTTTTTTACAATTACAAAGGATCATTTTTAGAAGTTCCTCTGGTGCAGGTATATTCAGCATTTTCTTTGGTTGCAACACATAGTCATTCTTAATCTAACCCCAATCAGTTGTTCGAATATTTTTGTTTCCAAGCCACATCTGGGTTTGTAAATAAACTCTCTTAAGTAATGTCCTCATTCAGATCATCAACTTTCAGTACAAGAGATGCTAGTCTTACACCGCTGCTCTTAGTGGTAGCCTTTCCTAAAATTCATACCGCATCTGTTCCAGAGAAGCTGACAGTCTTGGACCCGTCTCAATTTTTTTTAAATGTTCGGGTGGAGCTCCGTCAGTACCTACCGGATTCTAAAATTTCATCCAACTTTGAAGTGCTACTGAGATTAATACAATTTACATGCAATTTCAACGAAAACGCGATTGGGTTTTTAACGGTTACTTCCTCAATTTTAAAGATATCTAATCGCTCTAAAATTCAATTTGCTACAAGGCCTGCAAAGTTTAATTGTCTTGAACCCTTACTTTTTGAGATTTTAAAGTTTAAATTACTCGAGAAAGGTGGTCTTCGCACTAAAGGCCCGTCCTCACTACGCGGACTTAGAATCCACGCGCTTTTGGTCGTACGGCCAGCCAAAAGCGCGCGTGATCTTTTAATTTTCTGAGTCATGAGTTGGGATTTTTTTTTCAAAAATTTCAAAATTTATTACTAAGGTAAATCTACCTTTTTTTTCAAATATAGGCATTCTAAACCGTTCAAACTTTTAGAACATATTAATACCTAAACAAAGTTAATTGTACAAGGGTTTCGTTTACTTTCAATTCTTGCAGTGAAGCCATTGATTTCATTGTTGCTTTTTTTTGCGGAAAAATGGAGACAACTATAATATTTTCATCATAACTTCGTAAGTTTTGATGCTAATGAGTTGTACCAAAGCTCATTTTAAAGCTCTTTTCAAGTACTTTAAATATGGTCTAATAAGAATTTCTCCAAAAATTCACCGTTTTGCCTTTATTTAACGTCGAATGGTGCGAGTTCATTTTACGGCGAGCAGTCATCTTTAACAACTCGAGTTGTGTTTCATCTACAGAAATAAATAAAACACCGATCGATTCGTTATTCTAAAAGCTTCATTTTTGCTAAATTTTTTTTTTTGAAATTGTTATTTTTTTTATTTGTTTTTAAGTTATTCGTGAAAACCGCTCTAAAACATCCATTTTTTAGATGCAAAATCAACAATTTCAATCGCCAATAACTCGGAAAATATTAATTAAAGAAAAACATTCATATGACATATTTTGCTTTCAATCCATGCCTCTATCGATTTTTGCAGTTATTTTGTGTGTGCTAATAACCACGCCCTAGAAGGGGTGGCATTCCCCCAGGGAAAAGGCACACATAAAAACAAAATAACTTTTGTTCCTTGAGCTTCTACTTACTTACTTACTGTCCAAATTTCACGTCAATCGGTGCTGTCCGAAAGAATTCGGAGCCAAAAACCGCTGGACTATTAAGGGGGAAGCCACAACGGAAAAATTTTGTTTCAAAAAAAAATTTTTTTGCTAAAAGGGGTTACCTACTTTAGGGACTTAAAAATAATCTAAAATTGGTTTTGATAATAAAAATAATTTTGAGATGGTTTATTCAGCGTTTTACCCGAGCGTCTCGAAGATCATTTTAGCGCTCTCTTACACGGATATATAGTTCATTTTTAAAAGCAATTAGATTCTGTCGGCTAGTTACCTATCAAGTTTGAAAATAAGTCATTAGAATCCTCTAATGATCATTTCCAATCATAATAAATATACGTGTTTAGTCAGCTGGGCCGTTAAGGTACTACTACCGGGAAAATTTTTCAAAAAATCGATTTTTTTTTCTTTTCATTTTACGATTCCTTATACTATGAAGAATAACCTACTTAATTTTTATAAGGAAATTCGTAATAGAAAAAAAGTTACACCACTGTAGAGTACTACTACCGGGAAAAATTTCAAAAAACCGATTTTTTTTTCATTTTTCGATTCCTTATACTATGAAGAATAGCTTAGTTCATTTTTATAAAGAAATTCGTAATAGCATAAAAGTTATAGCATTTTATAGTCGACCGCCTTCGTAGTGTAAAAACCATAAAAGAAGACAACGTGTGTCCCATTCTCTCTAGTTGTTTGAAAGCGCAGCGTTTTCACTCAAACAACCAGAGCAAACGGAAAACTCATTGCCTTCCATTTGGAGCTAAGATGTTCTTCCATTTGGAGCTAAGATGTGAAGATTTTCAGATTTCCCAACTCTTGAACAACCCACATACAGCTGACCGGAAATCCGGAATTTCGGTCATTTTTCGGCGGCCATTTTGAATTTCGAAAATCGGGCTTCGAGGTGCATCATGGAAGACCCCCACGGACATACCTGCAAAATTTCGAAGCTCTGCCTTGACTGGTGCGCCAGCTATAGCGCACACATACAGAACTTTCTTTTATTAATATAAGATATATCTCCCCCCATTTTGTGGTGTCCGCAATATTAGATTTAAAATGACGTTATATAGATTACTGAATTATATTCGTCATACCCTTTCATTTGATACCCATACTGAGAGGGTTGTGAAGAAAAAGGTAATCCGCCATTTTGAATTTGGAATGACGCCACACAACTAATTGTATTCTACCTGTCACGCACTTCCATTTTATACCCATGTGGGTGGGTCGGTGAACACAATTGCAAAAATCGGCCTCCATTTTGTAACCGCCATCTTGATTTTTTACTAAACGGTCAGATTGCACTGTCAGGCGAACTATGGGTATGTGCAAAATTTGAAGTCGATCGGTTAAATTTTCTATTTTTTAGTCTATTTTATGTATTCCGCCATTTTGTGTTGACCGCTATTTTGAATTTGGAATGAAGCTACACCGCTAATTGTATTCTACCTGTCATACCCTTTCGTTTGATACCCATGTCGTTGGTCGAGGAAGACAAAATCGGCCGCCATCTTGAAACCGCCATCTTTATTTTTGTACAAAATGGTCACATTGCATTGTCAAGAAAACTACGGATGTGTGCAAAATTTGAAGTTAATCGATTTCAAATGGTGGGTGGCATTAATAATTTTCTACTCAATAATGACGGACTCCCATACAAACTTTCTTACCCTATTTCAACCCCTTAAAGCCTTTGTTTCTGGAGAAAAATGTCCTATGTCCTTCTCCAAGGTCTAATATATCTCTGTACCAAGTTTAATCGAAATCGGTTAACCGGTTTAGGCGCGAAAGCGTAACAGACAAACAGAGTTTATAATATTAGTAGGGATAAAGCGAACCAAAACATTAAACACGTTTTTCTTGAAATTGCATTTTTTCAGCTGAGTGAGAATTAATCTCAGGATCTACTGAACCGATTTTAATAAACTTGGGTGCGTTTTGTTTGTTAAGGTATACCCTTTTGTAATTTACCACATTTTAGAAAAAAAAATTAAGAAAAAAAAATTTGGGAAGTGAAAAAGGGTGAAAAAAAATGCAATTTTGTCAAACTTTTTTTCAAACTTTCACCATTTCTTTTTTGTTTTTAATTTTTAACTAATTGTGGTAAATTACAAGGTAAGAAACTTTCCTTTATAAAATCCCGTTCGAATTTTTTGTTGCAAACTTCTCAATTCCGAGATTATCTCTCACTCATCGGACTATCTCTTTTTTGAGCTCTTGACTTCAGCGCCCCCTACCTTATTGGCAAAAAATAGAAATAAACTAAAACATTTTTTTTTATAACCTTTAAGGACTAATAATGTTATAAAAAAAATTTTCTTGATAATATCTAACATAGCGGCTGAGAAAAAAATTATTAAAAAAGTGCTTATTTTTGGTCGTTTTTCCGGTAGTAGTACCTTAAATCAATAAAACATTTTTTTATTTTATTTATATCGTTCATAAAACTTTTAAATGCGTTTTACTCGAAACTACTTTTTTTAAATTTGCCCGCAGCAGAACTCGGGCAATTTTCAACGGATTAGCTTCATTTTTTCACAGTATCTTAAACAACTAATTTTCCACTGAACTACACATGGATTTGAAAATTCATTAATTATTTTTTGATTTACAAGGACATTCATATGCAACTTTAGCTAAAAAAGATGTTTTTTTTAAAAAGCGTTACATTTTACCTCTGTTAAGTTGGCAGGACCAACTCGGAAAAATATTTTCCGCTACGGCTCAAAATTATCCGCTTTTTATCCGCTAGCGATCGCCACAAAAAAAATTTTCCGCTCTTCCCATTTCCCGGGAAAATGGGGTCCCGCTAACTTAACATAAAGTTAGCAGGACCCACCCTAAGAATTATTATTTTTCAGAAAATAAAAGCACTGGAATTATCCGCTTTTTATCCGCTAACCATCGCCGCATAAAAAAAATTTCCCGGCCTTCCCATTTCCCGGGAAAATGGTGTCCCGCTAACTCAGTTAGCGGGACCCAACCGAAAAAAGTTATTTTTTTGAGGAATCAAATGCACCAGAATTATCCGCTTTTTATCCGCTAACGAATGCCGCGAAAAAAATTTTCCGCCATTTTCATTTCCCGGAAAAATTCGAAAATTTTTTTTTCGCGGAATTTGTTTGTGGATGAAAAGCGGATAATTCAGGTGCATTTTTTCTTTAAAATAATTATTGTTAAGGGCCGATTTTCCCCGGTGGTGCACTACATAAGAAAGAATGGGCGGAAGGAAAAAAAGAAAAAATATAAATTGCGGGAAGGAGCTTGGGCCGATGAAATGTCGCTGCATATATTCAACGCCATCAAAAAGCATGCAGTACATTTCGACAGCCACACAATTTATAGAGACAAGAGTGGGGGCAATTTTACAGGTAAGTGAACATCTTTCTGACATATACACACGCAGGCACAGCTAAGTATAGATGATAGATATGCACTTTTCCAGCACATTGTAACTGTCCAGTCCAGTCGTCAGAGCAAAATTTGAATGAAAACCTCTAACAAAATGTTAACTCACTAATTTTTTTTTAAAAGATAGTTTTTAGTGAGAAGAATATGTTAAAAAAAAGTTTCGGAAAATTGGTTGCACGCTACCCTCAAAAACCACCCCCCAAAAACAAAAAAATCCGTTTTTGGCTAATATCTCTTAAACGGTAATGCCCGGTTTCACAGTGTCGATTTGAGCTTTCGCTCAGCTGAACCTGAGCAGTAATTTTGAGCTTTAGCTCAAGTCAAAACTGTTTCACAGTTTGTTTTTGTGCTCAGTTCAGCTGAACTTAGTTAACTGGATTTTGCAGGGCACTGTGGTTGAATCAGTTGGGGAAATTTTTGCTTTTGGTTGATAAATTGTGTGATTTTTCTAGTTTTTAATCTTTAGTTGTAAGGATTTTTGAAAAGGATATGGCCGCTTATTACTATAAGAACGAGTACGACGGTAAATTGACCCCTGTCACCCACCCATTTTGCACCAACCTAGCTGTCGGAGACTTGGAATTTATATTAAGTAGTTTATAGTCTTTCATCCTACAAATTAGCATGCGCCACATCGATGACATTTTTTCAATAAGAAGATGACTACTCGTTGGTGTCGGAGAGCTCGGACATATCATGGTACAATAATACAGGTAGGCTCATAAGGAAAACCTCTGTTTCCATCTTGAAAAGCTTTTACGCCTTTTACATTAGAAAAGAAAGCTTTTTTCCTTTGTGAGAAAAGATCTGAGTGACGTCACGGGACCCTTATGAGCTTTCCTTGTAATTATTGTACCATGGGACTTATAATCCCGTTTAGTAATAGAATGAGTTGCAATCGAGTTTGCCCACATCAAAGATCAAAGCACTTTTTCGTCTCCGGCTCTTAGACTATATTAGCAGAAGTTTTCAGCAATTCTGGCGGGATGCCGTCTTCTTCAGCAGCTTTACCATTGCCTATTGCATAAATTGCGGTTGCTATTTCTGTCTTAGATGGTGCACGAGTGGTGATTCTTATTTGCTCTGCATTGTTAAGTTTTCTTCAAGTTCCTTTGAAAATGAAGTATTCAGAGCGGCAAATAAAATATCTCTCCATCTATTCGTACTCTTTACGGCATGTTTGTAGTAGAATGCTCTCTTTTTTTACAATTGAAAAATCCAAATTATAACTAGAATCAATAAATAAACACAAGTTCCTGTGACTTCTCTAAAATTAATGACATTTCTCTCACTTATATCCTGAGCTTTGGCTTAAGTGCCCAAATTTAGTCACTCAGTTCAAGTAAATTTTGAACCAAGTTCATCACTTGAACCACTACTGTGAAACAGTAAAATAAGTTGAGCGAAAGCTTAAGGCTGAGCGAAAGCTTAAGTGAACACTGTGAAACCGGGCATAAGTGTTACCAGAAAATACTGTCTACAAAGTTTGTAGATTATGCCATTATCTACAAAAAAAGATATTATACATTTTCCCATACGAATTGCCATTCATGAGATATCGCTGTTTTAAAGATTTAAAATACTCATATCCCCTCATTCGGAACTTATACAGGTTGCCTACGCTAACTTTACAAAACTTCCGGCTGTTGATAGGTTTTGGTTGGACGAACAAAAAATACTAAGGGAGGGGGGCGGAAATTGTAACGGTTTAGCCACTAGGGCGTGTTGAATTTTTTTTTAGAGTTTCACATATCACCCTGTATTTTTGTAACCTTGTGACCTATTTTCATGAATAAAGTATCACTCCCCTTAAATTTTTCAGATTTCAAAAATCGCCGGTCCCTATGATGGAATCGTCAACCCGAAACTGCTGGTATATACACGATGCGATTGAGCTGTTCATGAAAAGAACAACATTTTATTATTAATAAATAACTTTTTCATCTAAAATAAAAATAATAAATAATATTTATGCACTTTCTTCCTTCTTGATCCTCTAACTCCCTCCTCTGAGAGAGAGAGACTCTCAGCACTTGACAATCTCGAAATGTCGTCCGCGGATTTCAATGAATGAATGAAACTCGTCGGCGGCGGATGGTTTTCAGCGAATGTGTCGTCGACCTTCTCTTTTGCTTTTTCTACCCACACACACAACGAATTTTTCCGGGAAATGAAAATGGAGGAAAATTTTTTTCTCGCGGCATTCGTTAGCGGATAAAAAGCGGATAATTCTGGTGCATTTGATTCCTCAAAAAAATAATTTCTTTCGGTTGGGTCCCGCTAACTTTATGTTGAGTTAGCGGGACCCCATTTTCCCGGGAAATGGGAAGGGCGCGAAATTTTTTTTATGCGGCGATGGTTAGCGGATAAAAAGCGGATAATTCCAGTGCTTTTATTTTCTGAAAAATAATAATTTTTAGGGTGGGTCCTGCTAACTTTATGTTAAGTTAGCGGGACCCCATTTTCCCGGGAAATGGGAAGAGCGGAAAAATTTTTTTTGTGGCGATCGCTAGCGGATAAAAAGCGGATAATTTTGAGCCGTAGCGGAAAATATTTTTCCGAGTTGGTCCTGCCAACTTAACAGAGGTTTACATTTTTTCAAAAATCAATATTTTCTAATATCCATGTGTACTTCAGTAGCCAAGGCATGATAATTAATGATTTGTTTTTTTTTGCTCTACGGCCAACTGATGACTTCTACTGCGGGCAAGTTTGCCTCTCAAAAAAATAGAGCGTTAAATATCCAGTCATTACGGCCAACATTTTGGAAAAAATGAAAATGAAAAAAAAAAATTTATACTCAAATGAGGAGCGTCGGAACAAAAACCGATATATCACATGCAATTTTTTTGGGAAATTGAAAAAAAATTGTCCTATTTTATCGGTTTATGTTCAGGTCAGTGTATTTTTGGAAGGTGTTTGAAGCGGATTTAGCCCTTTCTGAACAGGTTCGATTAACGATGGTTATAGATATGTACGATAACCAATTGCCATCATAAAAAAATAAAGTCAAAATGTGCTTTATCGGTTTTTGTTCCGACGCGACGCTCCTCAAATACTATATGTACACAATAAAGCCTATTAATTAGATTTTCTATACTACTTACTATTTTTCTTTAAAAAATCACCGAAAATCACTCATTTTTCGAGGCCTCGTTGTGGCTTCCCCCTTTAAACTTTAATAACTACTTATGCTGATAATCGTAGAGCAAGATAATTAGGCTCACATTTTTGTTAAATGTATATCATTTTATTTGGAACTCCATTTAGGAGATATATATTGTACATATGTAGGTTAATAGTCTCGGTTAATTTAAATGTTAATAGTTTCATTTAAATTGCTGACTCGCCTAAACCTTTTGTTTAATATCGGAATACACTCGCCAAACTGTGTATACATATTTATGCTTGCTCAAAATAAAACAAAAAATGGAACGATAAGTGAAGCTTACGAGATAGTATATGTTATGCTAGTCCTGATAAATGACAGGACGATGGACGCCCAAGAGTAATTTTCCTTCATTTAGTGAAGCTTTGGCCGACCTGCAGCCCTGAGTGATTATCTGAATGTGAGGATTCTTAGCCGCTACGTGACTTTCCTCTTTCTGAATTGTTTTGGCTTTTTTTTCTTTTGTTGCAAGTTTGGTTCAAGGCTAATAATAATCTGTTCTTATGGTGTAAAGGCAACAGCTTGAATTTACCGAAGCAGCTTCAATTCCAACAACTGTTTTGCAGGATCATTGGTGGAAAAAATTTTCTGGACTTTTTAGGGTGATACAAATGTCATATGATGTAGTAAAAAAATAAAAGGATTATAGCTTACACAAAGGATATTTATCATTAGGAAAAACCCACAATGTTCGAAGTAAAATTGCTATCCATTTGCATTTTTGCGGTGTTTTTCTTATTACATTTAGGGTTATTTAAAGAGAATTGCTTATTTAATATAATGAAATCACATTCACTTTTTCCTGTTTTATGTGGATTTTTTTTAAGCCTGTGTTGTTTTTTCGACCCATTTCAAGATACAAAATTATAAAATTTTCTTAAACCCAATTTTCCTTCGTTTCCTATCAACATTTGACTTTCGTAAACCTTTGGATAGTTTTAAACTTTATTGGAAAAAATATGAGGAGTGGATTTGCATATATTAAATCAAGCTTAATCATGCCTACTATCGATAAATTTGCGCTAATATCAGAGTTTGGTTCTTCCAAATTTAGAAGTTTCTAAGTAAATTTTGGCGAATACTAGGGCGGGGAGTAAGGCGCCCATTACACGATAGGTTGCTGTCAGTTTTTCCACAGTTTTGCCTACGACTGAAGGAAAACCTAACGTCTGAGGTGTTGACTCACGTCATCCTCCGTATATTTTGATTTCCATTAATCATGACTGGGGGAATTGATTGCCGCTTGCATGAACGTGTAATGGCCGCCTAAGAGTTCTGTCTAGCATACGCGAGACAAACTTTACGAATACTAGGAACTTTATGTCGTCCATGTAGGTGACTGCCTTTTTCCTATAGTTATCTACTGTTTTTAGAATTCTTTCGTTAGCCATGAGTACAGGCAGCGGCGAGAGTACTCCGTTCGGAGGTGTATATCTTCACCAGGGGCGCAACAACAGACCCCCCGTCATCTTTGGCGGTCCGGGCCCCTCTTCTATTAGGTAGACCCAACTTTAAATCAAAATTTTTCGAATCCATATGTCTAGCCGACCACGTAATCACATTGGAGGACAATCGTATCCCAAAACGGCTTATGGTAGCAGAAATTTCAGGAAATAGACCAGTAGCCAGGCCCAGAAGGAGCTAGATAGACGCAGAGGTAATGCTCAAAATCCGGAATTGTAGACATGCTAACATGGAACTGTCAAACTTGGGGAAATGTCTTAGAGGAGACCACTCATTTTGGGCGGTAGCGCCATTAAATGGATGGATGGATATGACTCTAAGACGTAAATGTTGTAATATCCGTGTAGAATCTTTGAACCGCAATGTATATATTTTTTTTGATGTGGCAGTTCTAAGCTCAGGAGTCACCCTTTGTACTACCAGCGTCTAGTTTAGTCTAGTCAATGTCTAGCAGCGAACTTAGTACGTACGGGAATAGGCTAAGGGTTATGAGGGTTCGGGAGGGTGTTAAAGAAGGTGGCGATGAACTCTGCGAACTCTTGGATGTGTAGGAGCTCAGCTTGTAGAGTGCGAGAAAGGGGAGTTGCAGGTGGAGAGAATGAGGCGAGTGGGATAATATAAAATTGCAGTGGAGGCAGGAGACCGTGTATTTCGTTGGAACAACAGTCGCTATGATAGTAACGATATAATTTTGTCAGTGCTGCTACATTCCTACGGTGGCTTAAGGGGTTGATGGGGGAGCAAGCAGCGTCGTCACCGATAACTTTGAGGGTCCGTTTTGTATTTTATCTACCCACACCAAGTTGGTTTGCGAAGCGCGGCCCCAAATGAGAGAGTTGTATTCGAGAAGCGGCCAAATTTAGGATTTGTATATTACAGCAGGGTCGATCGCTGGAGGAGGAACTTGCACGTCTTAAGAAATCCCAAGCACTGGGATGCTTGTTTGGCGATTTGGTATATATGGTCATTCCATCGCAAGTCTTTGGCTAATGTTACGCCTAAGATGTTAAGAGATGGGTCGGCCAACACGATCTACTAACACGGGTGGACAGGTGTTGCACTTTTTGGAATATTGGAAATAATACAGTACTTGGTTTCGGTGGGGTTATGATCAGTAAAGCAAGTCTCCAATCTGTTTTCTTTCAATATCAGTTGGAAAATTTAAATATATTGTTCTTTGCCATTGGTCCGGGACTCCCACGACTATAGAGATGGAGTCCATTACTCATGCGCGCATTCATTTAGTGCACAAATCATTTTTTCCCTTTTTCAGGGGTCTGCACTTTCTACCATAGAGAGAAAACTAGGTTGGGCTCTAAATTTTTGTTGGCCCCCCCCGCTACACATTTGTAGTTGTTGCGCCTATGATCTTCACGTCCACTTTACAACCCTACTGTTACCTAAATTGAAGTGGACGATTCTAGTTTGCATCATGCGGATAGCCCGCCAATTTACTAACTCCATTGTGAATTTCGAATTCCGGCAAGTCCTCCTGACTGGTCTTGGTGAAAATATTTGTACGATTTATAACGAAAAAACGTGGGGCGCATGCATGATTGATTTCTCAGCGCAGCTACTCTACTCTCCTTACTATTGTCTATGCAGGGGTGGCCAACCCGCGGCCCGTCGCAGGAAATAGTGCGGCCCGCGAGATTCAACAAGATTTAAGCCGGAATTACAATATTATGTTGTGGTGTGTCGTGGCGCTCTGTGTCGTGATCTAATTCATATATTTTATATGGGGCTGATTACATTATTATGATGTGTTGTGGTGTGGCGTGTTCCCGATCTGGCCTTTCTCATTGGGCCACGACACACCACAACACATTAGTGTAATTCCGACTTTAACAAAATATATTGTGCTAGAAAGTTCCAACATGTGAAAAAGAAAAAAAGAGCCAGCTATGAGCAATCATTAAAATTCACAGCTTGCCATAGAGAATTGGCTCTCGGGGTGCACCGGGTGACCGGGTTGATGGATAAAAATCCAAGTAATTGATTTTCTCGGTAACAATTCAATATAAATACCACATCCGCAACAAAAATTTAGTGTCATGGTGCTAGAAGAAAAAACAAGCATATTTACAAGCAAGCACACTTCTTTGGTCAATATCGAGCTAGTTTGTTATGAGTGCAGGATTCTTTTTCTTCTGCTCTTTTAATCCCGCATGGGACATAGGTCGGAAACAGTTGCCCTCCTTGTTGTGGCGTCTTTTGGTAGGGTTTTCCTCCAAGTTGTTCTAGGTTTTCCAACTCCACGGGTTCCTTGCGAATTCCAGTCAAGGGCCTGTTTGGCTAGATTCTCGTTTGCACCTCGCAAGGCGTGGCCATTCCAATTCCATTTCCCTTGCATGATTTGGTCATCTATCCTTTCTTTTCATTTGTAATTCCAACTTGCCCGCGGATTTTTAGGATGAAAACTTGAAGGCGCCTTGTGATGGATTGGTCGACTTTCTATATTTCGCGAACATACAACAGAATTGCCTTCACATTGGAGTTGAACAGGCGCAATTTACCGTTAGTTGAGATCTCCGCCGATCTCCATGTGATTTATTTATTCTGGTAGGGACGTCTTCTGCTCCGCCGTAATAATGATAATGAGGTAACAGAGTTAATCTACCAATTCCACGTCACCATTAGTCAGCGCTGTGGGTTAAATGGTGCTTGCATTTATCCCCATTTGTTTAGTTTTAATTGGATTTAACCTTAAGCCTGTCGAACTACTTTCTGCTGCTAAATGCTAAATTGTTTAACATATATCTCAGGCATCAAATTCAAAACTTGATTTTTATGTTATAAAAGAAAAGTTTTGTAAATTGAGATGTCTGGGACAAAAAGTTGTGGAATCGTTTCTTTTCGAAAATGGAATGTACGAAAAATGAATTCCACGTCATCTTGTCTGATGAAAACCTGCACCACCAATTTCATTACATTTCACCTAGTTTCTTAAAAATGGCCAAACCTCGTCTATTGCCCATTTTAAATTCTGAACTCTTGGCTCACGGTATTCAAGTTTTCCTCGACTTGGAAGCATGCTTTAATCATACCCATTCCCAAATGCCCTTCTCAGTTCTATCAGTATTCTTCTCTTTCTGCTCTTTAATTTTTGCAAAGTCTCTTATCTAACCGCTCCAAAAAGGTTAAACTAAGTGGCTAAAGTAGCTCAAGTGCCCTACTCCACGCTGGCGTCCCCCAAGGCTCCATTTTTGGGCCACTTTTATTCAGTATTTTTATTAACGATATTCTAAGATCCATATGTATGCAGACAATGTGCAGCTTTATTTCTCTGCGCTTAGAGATCAAATACATATGTGTGTGGAGAAGCTTGCTGATGACTTGCGTCATGTATCTTTATGGTCGACATCATATTTACTGCAGCTCCTTCGAAATCGCATTGCATTTTTATCCCTCTCATTCTGACACTGTCCGTCCTGCATGACCTGCTGCGATCACATTAGTTTCATTGTAAGTAAAACCTACGGTCTCCTGTCTAAACTTCGTTACCATTTTGGCTTGCTGAAACCCTCTCTCGATTCTTTTTGCGCCCATAAACTTGAAGTAGCGTTTAACGATTGTGTACGTTTTGTTTATTTACGCCGTTTTGACCACATTTCATCCTACTCGAACTCTGTTTTGGGATGCTATCGTGAGTATAGGATTCGCGACTGTATCACGATATCCTACAGGCCCGCTAACCTGCATACCCCAACCAGTTTGTGCAGCTTTCGCAATCCCTCACAGATAATTTATAATTCCGCGTTTCCGCGCGTTGATTGGTCAGCATTCTTTCTTTGTCTTCGCAGAACAGCTTTGGAACTCTCTCCCTAAATTATATTAAATTAAATTTGAATCACCCAATATATGACCCCGGCCCGCGGGATCATAATGCATTTTCAAAGTGGCCCGCGATACCATTTGGGTTGGCCAACCATGGTCTATAGCAGGGGCGGCCAACCCAAATGGTATCGCGGGCCACTTTGAAAATGCCTTATGATCCCGCGGGCCGGGGTCATATATTGGGTGATTCAAATTTAATTTAATATAATTTAGGGAGAGAGTTCCAAAGCTGTTCTGCGAAGACAAAGAAAGAATGCTGACCAATCAACGTGCGGAAACGCGGAATTATAAATTATCTGTGAGGGATCGCAAAAGCTGCACAAACTGTTGAGGTATGCAGGTAAGTACACAATCGTTAAACGCTACTTCAAATTTATGGGCGCAGAAAGAATCAAGAGGACAGATGGACAGCCCTTTTCAGCAAGCCACAATGGTAACGAAGTTTAAACAGGAGTCCGTAGGTTTTACTAACAATGAAACTAATGTGATCGCAGCAGGTCATGCTGCTATTCAGTACTAGCCCAAGATTTGTTGCTTTATTAACGCAAACAAGAAGAACCGAGTTTAACGCGATAGCAGAAAAGTCAGGACGAACAGTTACAGAGTGAGAGAGATAAAAATGAATTGGGATTCCGAAGGAGCTGCAGTAAATTTAATGCCGACTATAAGGATACATGACGCAAGTCAACAGCAACCTTCTCCACACACATAATGTATTTGATCTCTTGGCGCAGGGAAATAAAGCTGCACATCGTCTGCATACATATGAATCTTAAAATATCGTTAATAAAAATACTGAATAAAAGTACCCCAAGAATGGAGCCTTGAGGAACGCCAGCGTGGAGTAGGGCACTTGAGGACTTTAGCCACCTGGTTTAAACTTTTGAGAGCGGATAGATGCGAAGCTTTTCAAAAATTTAAGAGCACAAAGAGAATAATACTGATAGGACTGAGAAGGACACTTGGGAATAGGTATGATTGAAGCATGCTTCCAAGTCGAGGGAAAGTTGAATACCGTGAGGCAGGAGTTAAGAATGTGAGAATGTGAGTTAAAATAGGCGATAGACGAGGTATGAACATTTTTAAGAAACTAGGTAAAATGTAATGTAATTGGTGGTGCAGGTTTTCGTCAGACAAGGTGGCGCGGTATTCACTTTACGTAAATTCCATTTTCGAAAAGAAACGATTCGCAATCACAACCTTTTGTCCCAGACATCTCAATTTACAAAACTTTTCTTTTATAACATAAAAATCATGTTTTGAAAGGGTTTTTCACATTCAGGTCCTCAAAAATATGTTAAACAATTTAGTAGCAGAAAGTAGTTCGACAGGCTTAAGGTTAAATCCGATTAAAACTAAAGAAATGCGGATATAGCGGTGACTATTGGTGACGTGGAATCTGTAGATTAATTCTGTTACCTCATTAGTTACGTCACTACCAGAATATATAAATCATATGGAGATCGACGGAGATCTCAACTAACGCCAAATTAAGGCTGTTCAACTCCAATGTTAAGGCAATTCTGTTGTATGTGCGAAACATTGAAAGTGGCCCAATCTATCACAACGCGCCTTCAAGTTTTCATCCTAAATAAAAATCTGCTGGCAAGATAGAATTACAAATCAAAAGAAACGATAGATGACCAAATCATGCAAGGGAAAAGGAATGGAATGGCCACATCCTGCGAGGTTCAAACGTGAATCTAGCCAAAAGGCCCTTGACTGGAATCTGCAAGGAACCCTAGAGTTGGAAAACCTAGAATAAAGTGGAGGAGAACCGTACGTAAAGACGCCACAACAAGGAGGGCAACTGTTTCCGCCCTATGTCCCGTGCGGGAATAAAGGAGCAGAAGAAAAAGAATCCTGCACTCACAACACACTAGCTGGATGTTGACCAAAGAAGTGTACTTCCTTGTAAATATGCTTGTTTTCTCTGCTAGCTCCATGACACTAAATTTTTGTTGCGGATGCGGTATTTTTATTGAATTGTTACCGAGAAAAACAATTACTTGGATTTTTATCCATCAACCCGGTCACCCGCTGCACCCCGAGAGCCAATTCTCTATGACAGGCTGTGAATTTTAATCATTGCTCATAGCTGACTCTTTTTTTCACATGTTGGAACCTTCTAGCACAAAAAATTTTGTTAAATCTTGTTGAATCTCGCGGGCCGCACAATTTCGTGCGAAGGGCCGCATGCGGCCCGCGGGCCGCGGGTTGGCCACCCCTGGTCTATAGCATGCGCCCCACGTTTTTCCGTTTTAAATCGTACAAATATTTTCATAGCTATTACAAATTCACAATTACAAATTTTCAGGATTATCTAGTATATGGTGTTAGGAATATGTATGGGGTTATAAATCTCTATGGGGCTAAGAGAAATTATTTTATACTTTTTAGCTCTTTTTAAAAACGTGGTATATTAAAAAGTTTTTTTTTAATTAATTATATTTATTTTCTGCTTTTTAGTCTTGTGTGTGAAATTTTGCAATCGATTTTGAAGATCTTGATGATATTATGACAGATGCATTCGAAAAATTGTTACCTATATCTACTAATACACTAAGAGCCCAGGCACGCCAGACCTACGTCATTTTCTTAAAGCTGTTATTTCGTATATACATAGTGTGATACGCAGTTAAGAACGTAAGCATACTCGCTAGCCCGGAGAATGGGCCCTTTTGTAGATATAGGGGGTTGGGGGTAAAAAAGGGGTTAAAATTGAAAAAATGTCTGTGGCTGCGTATGTAGGTTTTACTAGGTTTAATTAACCGTTAAATACTAGTGGCAGAAATTTTGGACCATCAAACGTCAAAAGTCAAATGATGGTCTTTTGATGACCCTTTTTTACACTTATTTATGAAGCCTGTGGAGCTAATTAGGATTATTGAAGTAAAACTTTTCTCAACGTCAATACTCTTCATATAAATATATTTTTACTTTGATTCAGACTTAAAATAACAATATGTATTTTTATCAATTTCAGATTTTCCGGCGCAGCGATTAAATCAGCGTTCGACAAACAGAGGTGAATATATGAGAAAATTCGACATGGGGCTAAGGTTAAAAAAATATAATAATAAATAGCATCTGCTGGCTCTCAGCAGGCAATCTGACTTAACCCATATCTTATTTAACTTAGCGTTTCGGCTAAAGCTTTCCCATAGTTTTGCTAGTAAATATTTATTTGTCATTATGGTAACGGCAAAAACAGGAAGCATCCCTGCAAACATTTCGATTCGGAAACGATTCACGAACGATTTGCCAAAAGCGAAAGCTTGCTTCGATCTCGGACTCGTTAACGACTCGTAAACGAATTCGAAGGCAATAAAAGCGGAGCAAGAGATCGAATCGCTTTCTCGTGCTGATAACGAATCGCATGCTCGTATCGATAGCAAATCGCTTCTGCGCCGAAAATCACTCCTCCGAGCAAAACAAGTCAAAAGCTCAAACTTTCCAAACAAATCGTTGAGGAGAAACCAAAGGCTCTCAAAATTTCCTCTCAATAGGACTTGAAATCGGTGAAATGACCTTATGTTGTTAGTGTAATTTGGAGATTTGAAGTCCCATTCAGGGGAAATCGGCTCTTAATATTTTTCTACAGCATGAAGGCTTTGGGATAAACAAATAAACCAGGAAAGCTTTCATTTTGCGTTTTGAATCTATTTCTCGTACCCTTCGCAAGCAGTTCTCGAATCGAGAATGGTCCGAGAAAGCGAGCCTCCGAGAAATTGTTTGCAGGGATCACGTCAAGGCGCAGGCACCGAACATTTGCTTTCCCATCCAGCTAGTGCGCTAGTATATGACTCTGGGTTTTGGTTTTGGGATAACATAATAAATTCTCTGTAAAAATTTGGTGAGGGATGAAATGATTTTGCACCCCACCTTTTATATCCGGTCTATAGGGGTAGCTGACGTATGATCCCCTTTTTTCAGTGTAGCTGACGGTTATTTTTATGTTTAATATTATTTTAACTAAAAAGGTTGACATATTTTCAAGCATAATCAAAAGATTTATAAAAAAATTCCACCGTTATATTTTAGTACATCTTCCACTCGTCTGGGCATAGAGGAAATAAATTTTCGGCAAATTTCAACGGGTATTTCGCGTTCCAAATTTTTTGTACAAAAATGCATAACTGCTCTTTGTTACAGAAAGTTTGTTTCGCCAGGTGATTTTTCAAATGTCCCCATAGAGATAAATACCTATTCAACAAAATTTCAAGCAAAAAGCAGTAAAAAAATTTATAAATTTTTTTCGATTTGTTTTTTATTTAAAGTTGATTTTTAAACTTGTAGGGGTATTTTTAAACCCTTAACGGTTGCAAATAATTTATTTTTGCAATAATTTATTTTGATTGTCTGCACCGACCAAAATTATTTTCTTTTAAGTAATTAACACCACTTGTTAGAATTTACTTAATATTTATTGCATAAAAGAAATTCATTTTAGTTCTTATTGTTATTATAAGGTTTGTTATTAATTATTATTAGGTTTTTCGAATTTGATTTTGGCTCTAGAGCGCTTGAGGTATCTCAAACTAAGTTTTTGAAGCGTGCGTTCTCCGTTCTGTATCAAGGAACCGTTGATCAGCGAGTTATTCAGAGATGCCGGAAGAGGCTCGAACACTGAAAATGACGGGGTTGCCGGAAAGTCTAGATCAGTGAGCTGTGAGTTTAGTGATCGATAGAGTGTTCCGATTAATCATCGTATCGTTTAGTATAAATCAACCAACTTCGCAAATAAATATTGAAACAATTGTATTCCATTGGATTATTTTTAATTTATTATTGAAATTATCGCGAAAAAATCTTAAAAAGGGATGTTCTTTGGCATTTATAAGGGATAAGGGTGCCCATATTTTAGGAATTCGGGACCGCAATTTTCGTAATCAGCGACCTAAAAAACATATTGGGAAAGAGTTTCACAACGTTGTTATGTTTCGACATGCATACGGCATTTTGAATGGACTAAAGATACTTTTAAAATTGGAGCCTCATTCAAATGAGTAAAATTTTCCCTGAAACTTGAACTTTTGACCCGGTAAGGCGCCTTTTTTCTACCGCCTCAACAGTATGGTTGTTTTTTTTCCGTTATTAGAATAGTAGGAACTAGCATTCCTGAAAATTTGAGCTGCATTAAAATGAGTATAAAAATTTTCATTTTTACTTCATTTCCAAAAATTAAACAACTTATAGTTTTGCATATTTTCAGCTGCATGGGTATGTTGTCGAGGCCACTTGCTCACTATAACTATTGTGACGTTAAAAACTATTTTTCATCGCAATTTTATCCTTTCAGATACGAGCTTCACTTACTTTATTTGTTCCTTAACAATGCCATTACATGTTAATTTTGCCTAAATGCGAGTAGATGCTTCTGGTGCATTTCGATGGAAATAATGTTCAGATCTTTTAAAATCACAAAGCAGTTGAATATAGTTACCAAAATTAATAAAAATTAATTCTGTAAAAAATCTATAACTGACTTTAATTTTTCCAAACCCTTAAGAAACGCGTTTCTGAACTTGGTAATTGATGTTGCTACTCTATGGTGATTAAAGCTAAGATACTGCCATGCCTCACTTCCATGCATTGATTTTTCTTATGGCAGAATAATTTAAGCAAACATAAAGGAGGCGATTTTAATGAATTCGCTGTCTTCTGCCGTGGAAACTAAATTCCCGTGTGACCACTTAACAGTGTGCTAATCAAAATTGTCGCTGTATTCAATAAACTTTGCATGCGCTTTCATAAATTTTGCGACGTTTTCTAGGATTTTTGTATTATCGTATTATCGCTGAATATTAAAACAGAAATATTCAACCAAAATGAACGACGACCATATGCAGTTTTTAAAATGTAAAATAGCTGGAAACTTACCACCTTGCCTTATTTTTGGGCATTGTTGACAACTTCTAAATGGCGAGGGTTAAAGTAGATGTGAACTATCTAATGTCACGTGGCATTGAACATACAAATATATTTTTCGTCTGCTGTTGCAATAAACAGGTGATATAATATATACATATAAAAATCAATTGCCGTTCGTTAGTCTCGCAAAAACTCGAAAATTGCTCGACCGATTTGAATAATTTTTTTTTGTTCTTTCCCGATAAATAGTCATATTATAAAAAATGCTCGAAATTACTTGAAAAGCTTATATACCAGGCGGCAGAAAGTCAGGGCGAGATGTTTTTTTCAATCGTCAGCTCCCCTACTATATGGCTTCAAATAAAGGATCCCGTCCCATTCTTATTTGTCATATATAGTATCTGATCGTTAGGCGCAGGTTCATAATTATCGAAAGCTTCACTCACTAAAAAAAACCATTGCAATTATGCTAAGACAAAAGTGATTAGACTGACTCTATACAAATGTACACAAAATCTACGATTGATAAAATTAATGGAATGTTTCTGTTAAAATTGTATTTTTTCACTTACATTTTGGCTCTTCTTGAGTACATTCTTCTGTTACATAGCTAACCTAAAGTCTGAGTTATTTTCAATGATTAGATTTGGGTAAATTTTTGAATATTCTTAATTCGTAAATTCTTCTACCCAAACTTTTTTCCCTTTTTTTGAATAGAACGAGTAATTTTTCTGACAATTTAATTTTCTACTAAATAAGATATGTATGTCTGCATGCGCTTCTCTCAAGTTATTCCATTGGCTCTGCATATCGAAGGATTCTTATATTTCATACGAAATTGTCCATAGAAAAGTCTTTTTAAATCCTTGATGGTTTTACCACTGAAGCTAGTCATATATGCCACTAGAATACAACAAGTCTTAATATTGTTCCTTATGCACTGTTGTGCCTAGACTCTCCCAAAAGACCTACCAAGCATAATATTTGAGGTCTTAAAAATTTGTAAAGAAGCTTCTACCCATTAATAACAGGCAGCAATTTTCCAAAATTACTATAAAAAAGTATGGGAACTCATTGTAAGAGCAAGGGAGATAAGAACGAAGGAGAGAAAGAAAATATTTTTTAAAGTTTTGTAAAACTATAGGAATCGCTAAAAATTTACCTATCTGTAATATGCTGTAAACGTTTTTTATACATTCATTTGTTATTTGCATTCTGACCCTCCCTAAACCCTTTTATATCATCCCACTGCGCAGTCAGTAAGCAAGAACAAGGTTAAAGGGCGAAAGTATGGAAAAGCAATGGTTAGGGTAAGTCGACAAAGTAATTTCACCTTTTAAGCTTACCAAAAACAAACACTAGTTTCAGAAGAAGAAAACAAAACGGGGCTTGGCGTAGACATTAATGTCGCTGCAATGGGAAATTATTGAAGTCTAAATCGGTCGTCTATTATAACCGACCTTTTCGATTGCAATCTTTGCAAATGTTCTAAGAAAAAACGAGAGTTTTACCTAAATGAATCAAGGATTCTGAAGGGAATTTATAACTTATCTTTAAATCGTTATAATTTAACGAAAATAATTTAAAACTTATTCAGTTTGTTTTGTTATTGCATTTCCTTTTAATTCTACCTTTTTTCAGATTCCAACTTCGCAGGCTCTAAATTATAAGAAAATCGCTTTATTTTGTTTCCAACCCCTCAACTTAAATTTGGGTTTCGTGTATTATTACTTGAAGGATAACCAACCCTAAATAAACTAAGGACTTCTGTGACTGTAATGGTGTTTATGTTTTGTTATTTTAGCTGAGTTGTGTGATCGTAATCGACATGAAAGGGGATGATTAAAATTTGTCAAAAGTATCCTCAGGGATAATTGCTGAAGCTCCAAAGTTATTATCAAAGTTTATTTATTTATGTACATTCTACAAAATGTAACTCAGCAAATATGAATTTAAGTAGACATTTCAGCTTTGGGTTGTACAATATATAAATTAAGTTTTAAATTTGAGTAATGTTTGGCGTAGTTTTCTGATTAAAAATAAATAGATAATGTTATTTACTATAAGATTCACTAATTCATGGCTGCAGATAGTGTTGGGTAGGACACGATTATAAAATGAGTTTGTAAGAGGTGCCTCTTTTTTCTTTTGAGCCAATACAATGTCATACTTCAAATGAGGCGAGGTTCTATTGTAATGCCAAAATGACAAAAACAAGCAGATTAAAAAAAAGAAAGAAAATAAATACCAATGAAGTGCATTTTTACAAGCTTAATTCTAATATTCATTAAACTGCCTTAGAGTAAGTAAGAAATCTATGCTTCCACAATGTACAGCCACGGACAACTAATTAGAAACAGTTTCATAAAAATTGCATTTATACATTTTTTATCTTTTATGTAGCAATCCTGTTAGGAATTCATTACGATATTGTTATTGATTTCCTTCAATCATTATATATTTAAAAAAAATTAAGAGGAGGTGGTGGGAATTCTTTAATTTGATTCCTACTTTAAAACATAAAAACTGTATAAATGCAATTTTTATGAAACTATTTCTAATTAGTTGCCCGTGGCCATATATTTATATTTTGCAATCCCACCTCGCCTAATTTCAAGTTGGAAATTCTGCTACTGCAAAAAAAATAAGAAATGTCTCTCCAGCACAAAATTTCACTCCCTCAAAAAATGTAAGAATTGTCTCTTCAGGACAAAACCTCACTCCCTCGAAAAATGTAAGAAATGTCTCTTCATGACAAAACCTCACTCCCTCGAAAAATGTAAGAATTGTCTCTTCAGGACAAAACCTCATTCCCTCGAAAAATGTAAGAAATGTCTCTTCATGACAAACCTCACTCCCTCGAAAAATGTAAGAATTATCTCTTCATGACAAAACCTCACTCCCTCGAAAAATGTAAGAATTGTCTCTTTAGGACAAAACCTCCATCCAATTCGTATTTACAATCTCACCACGGCTCAGCTTAAAGTGGATATTTTACTGCCGCAAAAGAAGTGAGAAATGTCTCGCCAGTTCGTGTTTACAATCTCACCTCGACGCAATTCACATTGGAAATTTTACTGTGGCAAAAGAAGTGAGAAATGTCTCTCCAGTTCGTGTTTACAATCTCACCTCGCCGCGATTCACATTGGAAATTTTACTGTGGCAAAAGAAGGAAGAAATGTCTTTCCACTAAGTAATTTACAATCACACCTCGCTTCATTTATCTTGATACACGCTCATATACCAGCAGGACATTATTTTTGAACCGTGACATTTAAAAAAACTGAGGCCTCAGTACAATTTACATCATGTAAGAGACAAATGTACTGCCTCGTGTAAGTCCGGCTCAACACTAGCTGCAGATACCCAACAAAAGGATTTAACCTTAAAGGAATACGACAAGTATAATTTATGCCATAGTTGTAACGATATTTTTACTATCGGGAACTTATCTGATATTTGTGATTCGTTGGTATTGATTTCTGTTCCTGGAGCTCAAATAGATTTATTCAAATGTATAGAACAGTTCTTGAATTATCAGCGGAGTATTTACTCAATGACTTTTCTGATTTTTTTTAAGGGAGCGACTAGAATTAGCATAGGAAATATTTTTTGATGTGAAACATCTCTCCACTCGTTGACAAGGGCGGCGGAGCATAATGATTGTGGGTGGGGAACACGGGAACAGATAAACTCGAGTGTCGTGGTCCCCCCACTGAGAACTAATCACGTCCAATGCTGCTTGACCTTTGTGATCGTACCAGAACTGGTCTATTGTGCACGTTGAATAACACCCTTCATGATCACCAACATAATTTCCTGAAATATGAAGCAATGTAACAACAAAAATTAAACCTTGGTATGAGTAAAGCTAAACCTTAAAGGTATTAATTTAAAGCTTCTTAAAAAGCTTTCCGAATACGTTAGGGATTAGGCAGATGTTGGGATTGTCCCATTTCATTTGGTTTGCCTCATAGGGCCCTCATGAGAAACTGATAAGGCATACCTCACTTCAGTATCGCTGTTTTTTTGTGGGGTGTTCATGCGAAGCCTTCTTTTGACATGCCCTATTGCCTCATCATGGGGTCCTCATGAGGAACCTATGGGGAAATTCTTCTATTGGCAAGCCCCTGAGACAATCTCCTTGTTAAATGCTAGTCGGATGGAGTTTAAAAACCTTAGGAGTTTAAAAACCTTAGGCTATATAGTTATAAGTTCTTAATAGCTCTAATATAATATATTTAGTTTTGGTATGAAAAGCCATGCTTGTGTACGGCCCACGACCACGTTCTTTGTTCGCAGCGACCTATGCAGCTCTTCAACGTTCTGAGTTACTAGGTGTATGTACATGAAATATTTTGGGTGTGGATATCCCCACCCAAAAGCGAAACTGCGTGTGCACTTTTCCTTCCATCCCCATGCGCTCCGCCGCCCCTGCTCGTTGACAGTAATTTTTCAAGGTTCTGACGCTGGAAACGTTTGCAACGATTAGATACATTTTTATCCTGCGAAACGTACCGAAGATTTGCTCTGGGGAAGAGAGAATAAGATGGAGATATTTAAACAAAAGTAAAAACGTAGAAAAGTCGTTATATGAGAGGCCTAGGAATTGCTTGAGCATGTTGACGTTCTAAAACCCACCGGTTCAAATCTCGACATTTAATTTTTATTTATATTTCAAAGCTTTTTTTCCAATTATTTCCAAAAAGGTATAAGGAGTGCGTAACAGTTTAAAATGACGTAAAAGGACTTTTACTATTAAATGTAAATTGCACAAAATATTACTAGACAGTTAACTTTAAAAAATTTAGATGGATCATTCGGATTTCCGAGAACTCTGTCTGGCCCCTATTCCCATAGTCATCCCACTTTGTTTCTCACCTGACATTTTTTGTCACGTCACTTTTAAAGTGGTGTGGGTGACAAGGAAATGGTTAATGAGAGAAAATGTGAGAAAAATAGATGTGGTAGTCTTGAAGTCATTTTTTGTAGCAAATGTCACTGAAAATTGTTATTTTTTATCACTTAGAGTTTGTAGGTGACGCTACGATTTTTTTAAAATGGATAGTGACAAAGGGTAAGAAATATGTTTTATTTTAATATTTTTGATGATTTAACATTATTCTTATATCCTAGAATTAAAATAACGAACAGGATACATAAATAGAAATATATCATATGTACATATATAGGAATACCGTCACTTTTTCTACAACAGGTGACTACGAGAATACGAAAATTGGTTTGTCACATTTTTCAATGGGTGACGTGACTATTAGTCCAATCAATCTACAAAAATCCATCTAATAATTGCCACCAGGAAACAAAAAATATGGTTATATAGGAAAAAAAAATTCTAGAAAAGATAGCGTTTTTTGTTTTTGAATTTGGCATGGCGAACCTAACCTAAAAAATTCCGGAAAGTGAAAAAAAAAAACGTTTTTTTGCGAATAACAAAAAAACTTGAGCTCGGATCGAAAAAAATCAAATTATAAAGTTGTAGGTATTCAAATTATCTTTCGATTGATATATAAAAAGTTATAGATTAAAGCACAAAACATAGAGATAACTGCAAAAAACTGTTAAAAATTACGTTTTTTTGTTTTGTTAATAACTTTTGTTTAACGCAACTTAGATATCTGTTATTTGGCAAAAATATTGCTTCTTGCTAGCTGAAAATACAGTTTTATTTTTGTTGCAAAATATTGAAAACTTTCCTTAAAATTTCACTTTTTGTAAAAAAAGGCGTTCTTCTAAAAACGCTCCTCTTGGTCTACGGATTCTTCTAGAGTACCGTTCTAGAGCTTAAAATTTTCTTCAATACTTGTACTATCACGTACAAGTAACAAAAAGTCTATTAAAAGGTTTTCCAGTACTTAAAATGACCCCCAAAAACATAGTAATAATGAAAAAACAGACTCAAAAAGTTAGTTTTTACAATCGAACGTCTGTTTTTTTCGTTATTTGTGTTTTTGGGGGTCATTTTAACCCTTTCGGCCCTGCCGGTGGCATTTGCCACCGTAACATTTAGAGGGCTCTGCTTACTGTGTCTGTCCATATTTTTGCTATTAATCACTAGATGTCATTCCAACAATGTATTTCAAAGAAAACCTATGCGCAGTTGTAAACAGTTTTGACACTATATGTGTGTGAATCCCCGTTTTCTAAACCTCGTGCAAGATGAATGTCGATGGACTCCAACATATATTTGGTAAGTACGAATAATTACTGTGTGAAACAAATGTTGATTTTATTTTTACTGGTATGTGAACTGTAAGTTATTCATTATAAGTGAAGCGTAGGATGTTTGGAGATTTTGCTCAAATAATCCTCGTCATAGCTCCTTGAACTTTGTGTACGCAATTGCCACCACTGGGTGTTTACGCAAGATTTTATGCTAAACATATTTCTTTTTTCTACTTTCTTAGATGAAAATGGAATACCGCCAATGAAATTTTATAAAAATATAAATACATTGGCGAAAAAAGTAACCTTACGAGATGCAAATGCTGCAATATCTGCATTACCGGATTCGGACGTCGAAGATGAAACAGAAAATGCACAAGAAAATGTTCACGAATCCGACATTGAGGAACTGTCAGATGATGGAGAAGAAAGTGAAGAAGATGATGAAAATATTCCTTTAGCGCGATTATGTTGCCAAAATTCTAAAACAAAAAAAAGAAGCGAAAGAAAAAAAATAACTTGGAAACGAAGTCAGTTTGTACCGCCAAACATTGTTTTCACTCCATCTGAAAATAATGATGAAAATGCACATGAATCTCAGACTCCTATGATGTATTTTGCAAAATATTTTCCAAATAAAATATTTATTGACCTAGCGGAAAAAACAAATATGTATTCCATTCACAAAACCGGAAAAAACATCAACACAAATGTTGAAGAAATGAGAAAACTTGTAGCGTTACATATAATGATGGGTGTAATTCCTTTTCCTAGATTGAGGTTGTATTGGACACCTGCAACGAGAATTAAATTTATTGATGATGTTGGATTACCACTAATCGATTTGAATCCCTACGCAATAACTTACACATTGTGGATGTAAATCTGGATCGAAACGATGATGATAAACTGTGGAAGGTACGTCCAATCATCAATTCATTCGAAAAACGGTGTGAAGAGTTGGTAATAGAAGAAAATTTGTGTATTGACGAATCAATCATTCCATTCAAAGGACAAGTTTCAATAAAGCAGTATATAAAAGGAAAGCCAAATCCGTGGGGAGTAAAAGTTTTCATGCTTTGTGGTGCTTCTGGTATCATATATCGTTCGATTGTGTACCAAGGCTCTACGACTCTACCTGCCCGTTTGCAAGAAATGTATTCAGCCACCAATGGACTGGTAATTCATTTAACAAGTAGAATTCCAGAGCATGAAGGACACAAACTGTTTTGCGATAATTATTTTACATCACTATTATTACTCCAAGAACTATTACAAAAAGGTATTTTCGTAGCAGGAACCATTCGCTGCAATAGACTTGAAAAATGTCCCCTGAAGTCTGAAAATGAGCTAAAAAAACGTGGACGTGGTAGCAACGATTCATTTGTTGCAGACGATGCGAATATAGTAGTGGTTCGATGGTATGATAATAAAAGCGTAAACATGGCATCGAATTTTGTAGGCATTGAGCCCGAAGATGAGGTAAGAAGATGGGACAGAAAGAACGGAGCTTATATAATGGTGAAACGTCCAGCAATTGTACGATTGTATAATATTTCCATGGGAGGGGTAGATAAGAGTGATTTTTTAATTGCACTCTATCGTACTTTCATTAGATCACGAAAATGGACTTTGAGGGTAATTTTTCATTACTTCAATCTAGCCGTTTGTAACGCTTGGTTGGAATATCAATCAGAAATGGAACGGGAAGGAGAAAGAAAAAAGGCCAGGATGGATTTGCTGGAGTTTACTATGGCAATAGCAAATGGGTTGGCACTTTCTGATAGCCTAGTTAGAACACCGAAACGAGGTAGACCATTATGCGAAAATCGCAGAAATTCACGAATACCAATCAAGCGCAGAAAACCACATACTATTCCCGTAAACGATATAAGATATGATAACCTTGGTCACTGGCCGATACATAAAAATGGGAACGAGCAGCGCTGTAAACTCGAGACATGTGGAGGGCGTTCAAGAATTCAGTGCGAAAAGTGCCAAGTGCCCCTTTGTTTGTCCAAATTTAAAAATTGTTTTAAATTTTTTCATAACAAATAAATAAATTTAATAAGTGTTTATGTACAAAGCTACTGTTTCAATCGAATAAATGTAAGTTTTCATTATTAGTATTTTTTACCCCTAGGACCTGCTGGTGGCATTTGCCACAACTCATTAAATCCTATACCTATGAAGCAAACCAGTTCAAATTTGGTTTTGGAGTTCTTAATAAGCTTCCCATCAATAATAATTAACAAAAAAAAATTTATTTTCAAATTTAAAAATCCAGGGCTGAAAGAGTACTGGAAGACCTTTTAATAGACTTTTTGTTACTTGTATGTGATAGTACAAGTTTTGAACAAAATTTTAAGCCCTGGAACGGTATTACTTTTTTACTTCTTTTGCGGTAACAAAATTTGGCGAGGTGGGATTGCAAAATATAAATATCTACACATTTTGGAGGCATAGATTTCTTACTTACTTTCTAAGGCAGTTTAATGTATACCAAAACCTGGATTTGCGTCGTTAATTGGGGCCATAGAAGGGCGACGTAAACCAAAACGACGCAAATCGAAATCATTTTTCGTATTATGTATATTTCTACAAGTTCTTTGTTAATTGGTACCAGCATAGTATATTTCATGAAAAAATCCGAGTTTTATTAATAAAAACATGTTATGTACAATACATATATCGATATCCTCATTCTAATACAACGTATGAGCATTTTTAGGGAAATTTTGATTTTGAATGATTATTATGTATCGCGCAATTCTCTACACAGCAGTTGCAACACCATGAAAGAGAAAGTCACACAAAACAAAATTTTATATTATAAAATATAATAACGGTAAGTACTTCAGAAGTAAAAGCAGTTTTTTGCTTCTCCTGAAAATTTTGAATTTTTCTCGTAACACAAATAGAAATATTAACGACGCAACTCTGAAACCACGAAAAATTATGAACGACGGAACTTCGAAAACGACGCAAATCGGAACGACGCAAACCGAGGATTTGGTGTATATTAGAATTTAACTCGTAAAAAAGCTCTTCATTAGTATTTATTTTCTTTTTTTTTTAATTTGCTTGTTTTTGTCATTTTGGCATTGCAATAGCACCTCGTCTCATTTTAAGTATGACATTGTACTGGCTCAAAAGAAAAAGAGGCACCTCTTACAAACTCATTTTATATAATGGTGTCCTACCCAACATTAGTTAATGGTTCTTCTATTAAGAATTTCTCTCATTATACGACTACATAACAAATTGCTCGATAGATAGATTAACAAACTCATTTAAACTAATGATCATTAGTTGATTTTTGAAGACAAGGTTGAGAATGCAAACTAAGTTTTTACGAAGTAAGAAGTGTTTATAGTGAAAGTGTAAGGATTAATTCCTTAATTAGAATTAAAAAGAATTAAGAAGAATTTTAAAAATTTGCTATTCTATTTCATAAAAAATCTAGAAACAGTTAATAAAAATAAGAACAAGAGAATCACATTTTCGCTGTGCTTCACCAAACTTGTAAATTTTATTTGTGGATGCAAAGCAAAAATATCCGAAAGCAAAATGAGTCAAAATTTATTTTTTAATTTTTTCTACTTTTCTTTCTCCTTCAACATTGCTACAAAATTTTGCATACGCAATATGAAATCGTCCATTGAGTATTTGCGCCGTAATTGCAGTTTTAATTCCAGATGAAGTTTGGTATGAGGCAACTTTCCTTGCTAGTAAGCGCTAATAGCTATCTCATTTGAAAATTACTAAACTGATTTAATTTATCGAAGTAATCATTGGCGACCTTCACCAGAATATTGGCCCGACTGTGATTTCGATGTTGGCCGAAAGTGTGATTTGTTTACGGGACACCAAGCAGAGCGCAATGTTTGCCAACAGAATTATAAATCCGAGCAACAGCAGATGATGTGAGTCTGTCTTCCGATTGATAAACAAATATTTGTCTTGGCAATGCCTGGGAAATCAGCGATGCTCTAATGGCTCGAAAGAGCTTCTGTGATTCTGTATGATTTTATTGATGCCACAATAATTCTCGGGCTTTTAATGAATTAAATTTTAATTTTCTGAGGTGTTTTATTAATTGCAATAATTTTATACTTCGTATCTAAATTTCGAGGAATAACCAAAGCGGAAAATTATTTTCTTTTGGAATTATACATTTGTTTACTTCATTTTAGGAGAACTTTCGATCTGTAATTATTATTTATGAATTAATGGATGACGAGTATAGAGTTAAAAATTAAGAAATACCAATAAGCCCTACACAGACGAGACCATAACTATGGCAAGTAATATCTGTTTGATTATACTGCTCGGAACGTGCACGCGGTGTAGTATTATTGAAGCAATACTTTTGGATATCCACTTCATTTCTTTTTTACATTAATATTTTAAGGGGAAGCTAAGAAGTCAACTATTTATTTTACGCTGCGTTAGGAAGGGAAAAATGAGCAGCGATTTATCTTACCTTTGCAACTTTCTCCAACGTTGAAAGGTCATAAAAAGTAAAAAAGAAGGGACAATAAAAGCTTGTTAACATGTTTTTTTGATATACAAGTGTAAAATAAAAGTTTAGAAATTTTTCCAGAAATAAAACTTAAAAAAAATATATTTTTCATTTCAATCGATTTTGGTGATAAACTTTTTCTTGAAAATCATATTATAACGGTGGGCAACCCCGGCCCGCGAAAAGTTTCTATCTGGCCTGCGAGATCTTTAGAAGAAATTATAAATAAATATTTTTCAATGTAATTCTAGTTTAGTTTAAATTGAATATTAAACTTACATAGCAACATGTACTGTACATTCATACTATGTATGTTCATAATTTAGTACTAATGTTAAGTTATAAAACTAAATTCCATTGCGGTAAGTTACACTATCACTTATTACTAGAGAGCTTGTCTCGATGTCGGGAAATATAGCTCGAGACATTCGAGACATCGAGACGGGTAGTCACATTTCTGTATGATGTATGTCGCGCGTGCGATTCGTACGTAGAGGTCCTTCGATACAGTAGAACCCGATGTAGTCAACCAACACCAACATTTCATTGTACCCCGTTTTCTTTTAATGAACTGGGTTTTGAGAGCTTTTGAGGAGCTTTTGAGTTCCCATACAAAATCGAAGAACCAGAAGACCCAGATAAAACCTGGGTTTTCGATTTTGTATGGGAACTCAAAAGCTCTCAAAACCCAGTTCATTAAAAGAACACGGGGGTAGTTAACTAAACGATTTCACAGTAGTCAACTTCCCCGTCCCCATCAAACAAAATATATCATGCGTGTAGAAGCCCTATTTCTGACTGCGTATGACGTTTGTTTTCGATACCTGTATGCATTTTAAAAGAAAAGTATCGTGGGTTGAGGCTTGATTCGAAATTGATGGAAATATTACAAAAAAAATAAAGATTCCTCTAATGCGCAATGCAAAGGATTAAATACATATAAAACTGGGATTTTGAGACATTTACAGCGCATTCATAAGATACATTTTGATGAACCAGTAGCAGTACTATCACCAACTGAAACGGAAACATCTGAGGCGCCAAAGAAAATCAAAGTTGACACTCAACAAAAATTAAATTTTGAAATCCAGCCGTGAAAATGTTCGGGTAAAATTGTTGCCACGGCCGTTTTAATTGTAAATTCTTGCACGCTTAAATATTCTTTTTAGAATTTTCATTTCAAAGGCTTTTGTAGTCTGCTTAATTGATAGTCTGCTTAATTGGTCTACGTTTAAACCTCAGACCTCAATATTTTACATATTCTTCCTCTCAGCCTATTTTTATTGCGACAACAATTAATCCAGCAAAAGGGTCGTTTTTAAGAAGTGTATGATAACGCTTCTTTTATTCAAAGTGAAATTTTTTATTGTTGTTGGTTATAAAATACTTCTCAAGAGTCCTTTTACAATATGAGTTTGTATCCTTAATAAATTTTTAGTTCATTCAATCAAAATCGCAACAGTGAAATTTCAGAATGCTAATAATTTTATTATATCGTAGCTGTATGATTTATAACTTAAATCATGGAATAAGATAAGGGTAAACACAAGCTCATTTTAAATATAAAAGTTTATGTGGAAATTTCTCTCAAAACGTGTTCCCCTTTCAGTTAACTTTAATTTATTGACATTTTCCAGCAAGCTAAATTATTAGTTTCACTCTCTGTAGACCCGAGCATCCTAGGGGAGACTAAATCCTTTTATTTTTGTTCTTTGTGATAAATTTCCCGTTGAGAATATATTCTTTGGGTAGAAACGTGTGAAAGTTATATAGTTTGAAAAAATCAGCATTTTATTAATTTGAAGCAAAATCCAAACTTTAGCTAGTAGGCGATTACGTAAATAATTCTTTTATATGTATTGAGTGGCCCTTATATGTATATAATGGGCGATTTTTTTTTACATTTTTGGTGTCGCTAACCCTATAATCTCTATTACGAAAAAGTAATATAAAAATTTCAGCCAAATTGGTACAGTTTAACCCGTGCCGAAAACGCGAACTTGACCCCGCACCATTTCTATCGGAAAATGTCTTTCAGTGAATTTTCTTGAAATTTTGCAGGTTGATAGTTCTCAACATGTAGATCAAAAGTCTCCATGGGCACAAAGCCCCATCACCCCTCCTTCCCCCAAAACCACCCCCAACGGGCTAGGGGGATATAACTGATTTCTGAATCTAAAACAATTTATTCTTGTACTCCACCCAATGGCTACCCCAAATAACCACCCCTTTGACCCTTCAAGCACCGAGCATTCAATCCCTCCCCTCTCTCGTCCCCTCACCCCAACCACTACCCATTCTACGGACCCAGTAGAAAAAAGAAGAGGTAAGAAGAAGTGATATAACTACTTCTCAAGGTAGTAAAAGGCCTTCCTTATTCGATTCTTTCTTTTTTACTCACGATGAGACAAGATGAAACCGCTGTGTCGTCCCCTTCCTCAGAAATGGTGACTTTAACTAGTTATTCGCAAGAAAAGAAAAAAATAAAATCATCAACTCGTTACGCACTCAATTCTCAGGAAGCAGGGTTAGAACTAGTGCAAGTGATTCGAGAGTGGATGTTGAAAATCTAAAGAAGTAGCTATATCAGCCCTTCTTATGGTGAGTTTACACGAATGACAGACACACTTGTCATTTTTTCGGTCATAATTTGTCATTATAGTTTACACGGTCATAATTTGTGTCATTATTTCTGTCATAAAAAATGACAAAAATTCGTGTCATAAAAGTTGTCAGAAATAATGACACAAATTATGACCGTCTAAACGATAATGACAAATTATGACAAGTTATGACAAGTCGTCATAACAGAATAAAATAGTCATTCTTTTATGATAGATTGTCATAATTCCAATCCTGTTGTGTTCTGTTTTTCGCAATAATTTCAATTACAATCTATAATAATATTCTAGTCAAAAATAATGCAATGGAATACACTTTTTACAATATTTATTTACGAAGGTGGTTGATTTATACCAAATTAAGCCAAATTTTATGATAACGGATAATCCTAAAGGGTTAAAACCACCCCTAAATAGACTGGAAATTAAAAAATTTGTAAAAAATTGCTTGTCCAACTTTATGCTTCAAATTCGATTGAATGCGTGTTGTCAGGTACAAATAAATTGATTCCAACCCTAAAGTAGTTTAAACTACCCCTACAATTTTCAAAATCAACTTTAAACAAAAAAAAATTGCAAACTATTAATTTGTACAATTTTTTTCCTTTTGCGGTTTAATAGATATTATCAGCCAAAAATAAATTATTTTCAACCCTTAAGGGATAAACTACCCTTAGATTAAACGGGCGTACCCCGTAATCAGGGACCCAATAAACATAACGGAAAGAGTTTCAAAAAGGTGTTATGTTATATACCCAAACGCACGTTTTGAATGGACTTTAACAGCGGCAATACACGACCGCAATTTATGTTCATATTCTTTATGATCATTTTTATTTATCTTAACAAGGTAAATCTCATATCGAAGTGTGATCGCAAGACGTTCTCCGGAAGAAATTGGTTGACGCATGTTTGTGGTTTGCTTTTCGATCAATGGAGCTACTCTATCAAGGAGGAAATCGAAGTCATCGGCGGACATCCTTAAAAATTAATTAGGAATGCATTGTAAGAAATACAGTTTTCCTGGACTACTGGGGATTTTTCTGATTACTGAATTGCCACGTAAGCAACCAATGACCCTTCAACCTCTGACCATCTAACTCTCATGCAGATCAAAAGTCTCCCATCTCTCTCCCCACTCGCCCCCCCCACCCTAACAGGCCCAGATGAAAGTTGTTACAAGAAGTAATGCTTCAAGTAGTTTTATACGGGGCCAACGTTTTTGAGATGGTTTTTGAGATCAATTTCAACCGAAAAATAGTCGTCCAGCTGTATGAATAGTTTGGGTAAGAACGTCAGTCAGCGTCATAAACATTCGTTACCGATTCCCCCTCCCATACGATTTCTTGTTCGTCTATCCACAGCCGGCCGCTTTGTAACTTTAGCAAATACACCATGTATATTTTGAAAGTGGCCTAAGTCCATTTACCAAAAACCAAATCAATCTGGTTATTTAAATACTAGTGGGGCCCCTCTTTAAACACAAAACGTAATAAAATAGCAAAAATATCAAACACAAAACGAAATTCTCTTCTGTAAAAAAATTCTCTTCCGATCAAACAAAAACACAGAAAATAAAAAAATTCTCTTCTGACAAAAAAGTCTCTTTCGATTTCTCTCGTCTCCCTGGAAAAAAGAAGGCAATTTTCTTAGAAAAATGTTGAAAGTGGCACAACTAGAATATTATTATAGATTTACATTTCTAAGTTATCTCTTCATTTTGAAGCAATTTGTAAATAATTTAAAATGATAATTTTGAAAGTGGCTTAAGTCCCATTTGAAGAGTTTAAAACGTATATAGAAGTATATGTATGTATGAGAAAAATTTTATGATACCTACCTTAGGTTTTTTTTATAAATACAGTTAATTTATTAAAATATAAAAAAGTAAAACTAGTGCTGTTAATGGGCGGACTTACAGGAAAATCTTTAAAGAAGATTTTAGTTTACATTTCCACCAGCCGTGACAAGATACTTGGCAAAAAGATAATCTTTTCATCTTCTTAAATCTGGGCTTCTCAAACTTCCTTTACCAATAATGTTTACATGTATGCCTGGGATGATACCTTCGCATCCAGAAGTTCACAGGAAGTAGCATCATGTATCCTGAAACGTCTAAAAAATCTTAGTAGAAATGAAAAGCACATTGTAGCTTACAGCGATATGTGTTCATGACAGAAAAGGAATATAACAGTAGTTTTGACATGATTAAAAATTATCCAATCTGTCGAACATAATGTATGTAGATGTCATTGACCATGAGTTCCTATTACCAGGACATTCATTTCTACCTAATCATAGAGACTTCAAAGTTGTAGAAATGAAGTTAGCAAAAAAAATTATTTTTTGTCCCTCAGGAATATTATGGAAACATAAAAAAAAGTTGGAAAAATAAGTTCATTATAAATGAAATGAAACGAGAGGAGAAGGAGTAAATTGGTTAAAAATATGTAGAATGTGTGTGAAATATGTTACTTACATGTTTAATACCCTATAATTGCAGTTAGGTATACAATTAAATAATTTAGTTCTCACCCCTAGTGGTGGGGGTGGTTTCCGATGCCCGACGTGGTTGGTATGGTTTCTAAAAATTGTCTTAGTTAGGTGTATGGTCTTCAAAAATTGGCGTTTTGAATCTATATTTTGGGCGTAACAAAAAAAGGTTACAAAAATACAAGGTGATATGTAAAATTCTAAACAAAAATCTAGAGGCACGTGAAAATTAGTGTTTAAAAATTTGTTTCACTGTAACTCAAAAAGTAGATCGTTAAGGTTCTTTTTTCTGAACTTTTTTAACCTCGCCAAAAGTTACCTGAAAATTTCTTGGAACACTTCAAGACTTGGCGCGCTAGCGAAAAGTTCCGGTGTTAATAAAATAAGAATATAGGTAAAGAGTCCCACGCTTTTTTACATTTCGAAAGGTAGGTTGTTTCCATATTCTGGCTGGAGCAATAAAAACTTTACATTCACAATTATTTTTTACTTTTTAGTTCATTTTAAAATAAAAGTGTATTTTTTAGTTTTTTTAAACTATAATTTTTTATTTTCTACTTTTTAGTCTATTATATGTATGTCTTCCGCAATTTTGTAGTGAGCGCCATATCAGATTTAAAATGTCGTCACACAGATTACTGTACTATACCCATACCGAGGCGTTTAAAGAAAAAGGTAAACCACCATTTTTTGTTGGCCGCCATTTTAAATATGGAATGACGCCACACAGCTAATAGTATTCTACTTGTCATATCCTTTCATTTGATACCCATAACGAGTGGGTTGTAAAGACAAATGTAGTCCGCCATTTTGTGTTGGCCGCCATTTTGAATTTTGAATGACGTCAAATAGCTAATTGTATTGTACTTGTCATATCCTTTCATTTGATACCCATGTCGGAGGTCGGGGAGCACAATTACAAAATTCGGCCGCCATCTTGATTTTTTTTACAAAATGGTCAGATTGTATTGTCACGCGAACTACACATATGTGCAAAATTTGAAGTTGATCGGTTAAGTGGAAGTGTGTCAAAATCAAGTTGCTAGATTTGTTTACATACTACATATGCACAACATACAAGATACAGGTGAAACTAATATAAAGCGTATAAAAAAATAAGTATAACTCACTGACCTGTGCGGAAGTGAGTGCGGATTTGACACTTATGTCCAAATTTCCATATGTTTAAGTTGAGATTCCTTAATTTTGTTCTCGGAGATCGTTTATAGGTTGGCATTGCTATACGTTAAGATTCACGATTACACCCACACGGCGGATTAAGGAATCTCAAAGTGTCAAATCCGCACTCACTTCCGATCAGACGGATTCGGGAATCGAGGCCATTACACCATAACGTGACAAACGACATAACGGACTGGTAGTACAAAGGGTGATTCCTGAGCTTAGCACTGCCACATAAAAAAAATGTAAATCGTGGCACGCAAAAGAATTGCCCACCTCCCATCTTCGCAAATATATCCTCAATTTTTAGGTAGGCGTTTGTAAGGGATTAAAAGTATATGTAAATAAAGGTGCTAATTTAAAAGTCACAAAAGTTTTAAAATAGATAATTTGGTCTCTTTCATAGAATTATAGATATGAGGCTAGTGTATGGAATAACTCGACATAAATTTTTTATATTTGTTCATGGATCGTTGATTTCTTTGACAAAATTTTCTTTGCTTACTTCATAAGAATAAGTTAATATGGTTATACGTTTTATATGGTAAAACTTTTCTGATATATGCTATTAATACAAATGTTACTCTTTAATATGATACTTATGTAATTACCTTTTAATGCATGAAAATATAAAAATTAGAACATTGACCTTTAATGCCGCACTTCTAACATTTCCACAACAATTTCCTTCCATTTCTGGGTGTAACCTATATTTGGTGTCATTAGCAAGTGGCGATGAAATTTAAAACTTCCTTTGCCTGCTAATGGGAAATTAGCCCATTATAATAACTGAGCACCAACTCGTTTAAAGGAGATCCAATATTTGTGTGCTTCTGGAGCGGCTTGATATAAGAGCGAGCGAGATTCTTTGCCTAATAACATAAGTAGCTAAACGTGAAAATCATTAAATTATTTCTTACATTTATTTTTACGAGCGAATCGGAGAGAATAATAAAAAGTACATAACTCCCTAAAGGATCTACCAGGAAAATATGTTTTTGGAGAGCATATTAAAGGCAATGCGGGAACGTGTAGGTTTCTCAAAGAACGTTACAACGTTGAATAAGTAATTGTCCTCGAAGCTTTAAGACGAGCCCTACCTATAGTAAATAAAGGGAGTCGGGCAAACATGCGAAACTCGTTCTCGCTCTGTAATAACATGTAATAACACGGGGAAGTGGGAAAATTTTATTACAACTGAGGCAGACAATTTTAATGTTAATTTCCTTTAAAAGCAGATAAGGATTAAATTAACATTTCGCTCATTTGAATAAGCCACTCACCGCAAAATGCAATTTAATATAAATTTGTGCTCCCCGAAAATTTTAACTGATCAGCAAACATGTGTTGAAGGTATTCCGGATATTATGAATAATCAGCGAGCTTCATGTATACGTAATCCCACTGGTAAACCTATGTGGCACAATTACATTTTTATCGAAATACTGTGGCGGCTTATCGGAAGTTGTGATTTGCAATTTGATTATTTTCGAAATCGAATGGAAGTAGAAAGAAAGTATAAGAACAGGCATAAAACTTTCGTCTGTAATGATAAAATAATTTATATGACAATACATTTTCATTTTTTTACCCTCACCCTTACATCGTTACTATAGATTTATAAATTCTTATCATTCGATTCCGTATATTATGAATTTTGAAAATAAATATTTGCAATGGTTTTCTTCTCTGACCGAGTTTTTAGTAAAGTTAAGTTGGTATGGTTTTGATTGTCATGAATATTTTGCAGCAGTCAAATTAGATTGCGCAGTAATATTAGGCTTAGTAGTCGAAGTAAATATACATTTAGTGTGTTGTGAGTTGCATTTTTATACAAATCTTTCGTCATGACACAACATTGCAAAATGCTGATTTTAGGATTACTTGAAATCGATTTATCGGATCTAATTTGTTCTGGTGGTAATCGACACGTAATAACCTATTCAATGACAAGAACGTTTTTGCTCCGGCCGCACAGTGGTCGAAATCGGCAAAAAGATGGACAAAAGTCGAAAAAACTAAGATAGTTGTTTGGAAATAAAGTTATAAAGGTTTTTGGGGTCGTTGATCACGAATTTGTTATTATTTCTTAAAAAACAAAATGGTGGCTTCAAAATGACGGCTTCAAAATGACGACCATCAAAATCGAACACTACTTTTCAATGAAATTGGGATTGTGTTTTCCAGGTCGCTGATCACGAATTTGGTATTATTTTTTATTTTATTGGATATGGTAACGGTTTAGCCGCTAGGGCGTTTTGAAGATTTTTTTTAAAGTTTTACATATCACCCTGTATTTTTATAATCCTATGACCTATTTTCATGAATAAGGTATCAGTGTACGCAGAATACTCTCACCTATCTAAAACTGTAAAAATCCAGGTTCTACCCTATCAACTTCCATAGTAAGGAATCAAAATTTTGGTTTTTTTAACTAAAATTTCAAATAAAACCACATTTTTCTCCATAAAATACCTAGTCAACTAATTTTTTTTTTCAAAATTGGAAAGCTTGAATTTCCTATCAATAATGTTAGGACAATTTTTATGCTACGGCCTTTACTTTTGAAGTTATTAGCAAGTTTGATGTTAAAATTGGCCTTATTTGGTACTTTTTGGCAAAGCTTAGGTGAAAAGGTACTAAAAAAGTACGAAATGAGCCAATTTTTGCATTAAAATTGCTTATAACTCAATACTTATGTTAATTTGACCTCGAAAGTTGATTACCAAAGATAAAACGGTTCAATTTAAGCTAAGAACTACTTTTACTCCAATAAATAGGTACTTTTTCTTTGCGCATGCGATTTTTTTAAATTCAAAATGGTGTCACCCCACCCGCTTGCTAAATTTACAGTGAAGGGAAACGCGTTTAATTCTATATCTCAGAAATTACGAATTTACGTTTTTGACATTTAAAGCGCTATAACTCGTGAAATATTAGCCCTACGTTAAAAATGGTAATAACAAAAATTATAGATAAACGTGTGCTCTATAAGTCTTACCCAGGATTTTTTCATGTAGAGTTAACCATTTCCGAAATATAGTGCAAAAGAAAGTTATATGTGAAGTTTGAAGCAGCATAGCTCAGTACATATTGACTTTATAAAAAAACTTTCTCAATAAAAAAGTTAAATCACTTATTTGTCTACAAAAAAGATTATATACATTTTTGTCGTAAAATGCACAGTTTCTGAGATATAGAATTAAACGCGTTTCCCTTCACTGTAAGTTTAGCAAGGATGACGCCATTTTGAATTTAAGCTTATAAAAATAAATAAAATCATTTGGTAAAAAAATCGCGTGCGGTATTTTTCGCATTATGAAGGCCTTTTTTCGACCTTATTGGACTATTTAATAAGTTAAAAAAACAAAACATGGATTACGCAGAATTTTGTACAAAAAGTGGAATTAAACAAAAAGGGGCAACTTCGGGCAATAGTTCTTGGAATATGTTTTTGCCAAAGGGTCAATAAACAATATAAGACAAAAATCAGAGCGGGATATAGCGAGACTTCTTTTGTAGGTCTAATAATATAAATGTTTTTTTTACTTTTTGGATAAAAGATTGGTCAAGAAATCTTCCCCGTGTTTAAAATATGTGAACAAATGAATATTCTTGTTAATATTATTACTTTCCTGAGAATAATCCATTTTATAACATTTAAAATTATGCGACACAGCACTTCCTATGTATGTTTAAAAAATTGGTTGCCGCGGGGGTTAATGATGCTATTGCAAGCAACGCATACAACGGCCACAATGATTTTAAAAGGCAAGAAACGCTATTTGATTAGTTCTATTTGTCTTATACTATCCTAGGTACCCTAATCTAACAAGTTCAAATAAGTTAGATAGGGTTTAGCTTAGAGCGCCCGCGGAGGGCCAGTAAGTTAGTTAAGTTAGATAGGGGAAAAAATAGGCTTAAGCATAGCCTGTAAGCTTCTGTTGTACAATAACGTAGGAATAAATATGCTTAAAAAAAATAATAAAAAAAAAGTTCCTAAACAAGACTTTCATTTTTCGACTTTTGGCCAGCTTTTTGGCATTTTCGACCACTGTGGGCCGGCGTTATCAATTTCAAAGAATATTTTGGTTTGTCGTAGCCCCTATAGGTTAACCTAGAATTTGGAGGCTAGTTCCTTCTCCCCATTGTGCAGAACCGATCTTAAGGCCGGCGATACCTTTACAATAGAGGAAAATAGGATGATATTGACGTATTTTTTTGGGTAGAAGATATAAAGCTAGACTTTTTCAAACTTTAGGGTTTAAGAATATATTTATTTAACATTACGAAAAAATCTTTTTTTTTGATAAAAAAAGATGGCGCTGACTGCAACGAGTTCCGTCAAAGGCCTCCTTTTGCGTTGCAGGAAAGATTGCACCTGCTAGGTTGGTGTGAAAAATATTACATTGAAAAATTCAATTTTTTAGGCAATTATCTTCGATATGAATGAAGCAGAATTTTAAAAAAGTAAATATTTGGAAATTTATAAAAATAAAAAAAAACGTTTTTGATGTGAAACATCTTTGCGCGCGTAGAGAGTAATTCTTCAAGGTCGGGAACATTTTGTGGGAACGCTTTTTAGGGAACGCTTTATAGGGAACGCTTCGTCCAATCCAATTTTCATTCCGGGAAACGGAAGATCTGTATTGAGGAAGACAGAATAAGACGGAGATTTTAAAAAAAAATAGTAGCACCAAAGAAAAGTGTTTATATGCCGCGAGCCAGACATGACGAGCCAGACATAGGCAGAATGGAACAAATGGTTGAGTGGTTGCCTTACGACGTTGATATTCCAAAAAGTCGCGGGTTCAATTCTTGATCTCGGCATTAGAATTTTATTATTTATATTTAATGGTTTTATTTGTTTGTTTGTTTGTTCGGTTCAAATCTTGCGACAGCTTTTTCAACTACTTCTACTTAACCGATTCTTATGAAACTTTGCACACACATTGAGTTCCCGTGACAATGCAATCTGACATTTTTGTAAAAAATCAAGATGGCGGTTTCAAGATGGCGGACGAATTTTCCAATTGTGTTCCGATTCCATTGAAAATCAGTATCGGGGGTTTTTAGGGCCACAAATTACGATTCTGTAGTCAAAATTTTTAAAATCCAAAATGGCCGCGCCAATATGGCGGATGAATTTTGCAAATATATTCTGAATCCATTGAAAATCGGTATCCGGGGGTTTTTAGGGCCATAAATGACGATTCTGTGGTCAAAATTTGAAAATTCAAAATGGCGGATGAATTTTGCAAATGTGCTCTGAATATGTTGAAAATCCGTATCGGGGAGTTTTTAAGATCACAAATGACGAATGTGTTTTCAAAATTCGAAAATTCAAAATGGCGGCGGCAATATGGCGGATGAATTTTGCCGATGTGTTCTGAATCCATTGAAAATCGGTATGGGAGGGTGTTTAAGGTGACAGATGACGAATGTGTGGTCAAAATTTGAAAATTCAAAATGGCGGTACGATTTTGGTAATAACAATTCGATTTCACTGAAAATTCCTTTTTGCGTGTGTTTAAGGTCGGAAATAATGTATTTGTTGTCAAAATTAGAAAATTCAAAATGCCGCTGGCAATATGGTATGTAGCATTGAGTCGCATAAGAACTTTGGAAGGGCTATGTATTGAGGAGCTTGATTGTGAGAAATTAACAGGTAAGAAACCGTGCAACAAAGATGCAATGAAAGAGTTGGAAAGGATGAGAAGTTTGCATGATGATACGAGCCAAAAGCCAAACTAAAAACTAGAAAATAAAAATAGGTAAAAAAAACTTTTAAGTTAAATGGTTTTATTTGAAATCATAAGCTTTACCAAAAACTAGAAAATAATTAGAACACAAACATGGGCCTTCTTGAGATTCTGACGTCTGGTAAGAAATCGTGTAATAGTAGCCATGCTGTTTTCTCATGTCGTATGCCAAGGGGCACTTTAAGTCGCTGCGTCGCGTCAGCGGATTAAGTAATAGTCTGAGACTTGTAACAGACTAAAATAAAAACATGGAGAGCATAAAAATCTGTATAACGACTGTATTATTAAATAAAATCGACTTGTCTAGAAAAATGTGTTTCCAAGCCCACCAAAAATATATTTCAAATGCGGTCAGACATCATGGTCAAAGGTCATCAACAGCAATGGTACATTTTCAACACAAATCGGTGTGTAAAAAATTTACGACTTTTTTACATCCCAAACGCAAAATTGCTGTGCGATAAAAGAGCTCCAGAGCTGCGTTTCCCTTTGCGTTTGGGATGTAAAATGGCCTTTATTCTTACTAATTATTCAATTTAAAGAAAGATGAAGATCGCCAAAGATGTTTCACATCTTTCACGTGCACTGGTTACACGCGCTATATTTTTTTTTAATTTTTTTTATTTTTTATTTTTTAATAAAACGATTTTCAGGGGTGATTTTAAAAATCCCTCTCATTCAAATAGATAAAAATATTGTTAAAAAACTATATTCCAAATTTCATAAAGATCGGTAAAGTAGTTTTTGAGTTAGATTTCCCGCAAAGTCGAAAGGAGGTCTTTGGCGGAAGTCGTAGCAGTCAGCGCCATCTTGTTTTTATCAAAAAAAAATTTTTTTTTCGTAATGTTAAATAAATATATTCATAAACCATTAAGTTTGAAAAGTCTAGCTTTGTTCCTTCTACCCCAAAAGAAGACCGCAATATCATCGTATTTTCCTCTATTGTAAAGGTATCGCCGGCCTTAAGTGGCATATTGATATGCCACAAGTTGGTTCAGGTCCAATGACAACTGAGCCCGCAAATTGGCTAGGCATGGCATAGCATCTATTTAAAAACAACAGGGTTACTTCTAGCGAGGTTTTGAGACCATGAACATACAATCGCAGGCAGTTTTTTTAAAGCGGGCTTTAACTCTCTGAGTTGCTTGAAAAACTTGTCATCCTATGAAATACGGTGGAAATCTGCTGTCAGAGTACGATCCTCAAATAATTTTTTGAGCCATCTGTAAACCAGATCATACATCCGCACCCCATACATGGGAATTTAATAGACTTTGATTTATTGCGGCTAAATAGTTTGGTCAAAATTTAGCTTGCCTCTAGTCTATCGGAGCATGATGTAATCGATTCAAAATGGTGATGCCTGATGTAGGATCTATGGCTGTATAGGTGTTTGATAAAAGTGAAATACTAAAGTAAGCAACCCTTTTGACTTTTAGTTTTGTTCTAGGTCACCAATTTATGAACTTGTGTTTAATTCTTCAAGGTTTCTAGCATATTGATGGCAAGTTTACTTTAGTACGGTCAGTGTTTTTTCTATCTATCACCTAGGTATTTTGCTCCACTTGATAAGGTCATAAGATTTTTGCCATTATTGTTTTACGAGGTTTATTTCTCTCAGAAGTCATCAATCGCAATCTACCATAGTAGTGCGGGGACTATTCCTTGTGAAGCCGTCAACGGCTTTGGCTAAGACTGAATGGTTATACATAGTGGTAACATCAGGCAGCATTAGGCGCTAGCTAGTAAATGCTCGATTTTCTTTGCGTTTTCACGGCTCTGCCATGCATCTGGGAGATTTATAATTCTGCCGAGGTTGTAGGGCAACTCGTAACGAAAAAAATGCCATTTTTTAAATTGTCGTAGGATGCTTTTTTTACCGATCGCGAACGGTTTTTCCGAAGCACCTATTTTTACATTATTAAAAACTCTACTTTAACCCCGAACGGGTTTCCTACGAGTCACACAAGCTGAGAAAATGAAGGGCGAAAAATCGCGATTTTTTTCGAGATAAAAGCGTGTTTTCTCGTCAAGTTTCTAAAGGATTTGACTTCAACAGCTATCATTTTCTTCGTTTTTTCTCACACTACAACCTCATATTTTTTGTTTTTCCATTAAAATTTTTTTCCCCTGTCATTTTCCGATATATCGGTTTTCTCACGTTATTTTGCGCCGCACATCCTGCACATTTGTCCTATACCGTTTATTATCACAACAATGCTTGGAATTACAGTTGGAAGTGATATAGATGTATAAGTAAAATATTACCTACCATTAATACATTTCCTAAATGATGCAACATCACGAAATATCCTCTGAATTATTCATCCAATCAGCACTCGTTGAACGTTTCTATTTTATCCCATTGAAAATAAGTACGTCCTGTAAAACTCTACGTACTTGAGCTGGTGGGATCAATATTTGCTTGTTTCTTCCTCTATAACTCTACATACTCGTACATAAGGATAACGAAAAAAACGAGAAAATAAATGACTTTATTTTTTATTATTACATTTATGTAAATACGAATAAAATTAAATGCTCGCTGTAAATTTGGGGAATAATACATAAAATTACCCAAGCAGAAGTTAATCAAAAACACCCACCTTTCAGTTCCTGGGAAAAATCAAATTTCTGACAATAATACCTGTGCCGCTGCCTGTCAAGCTTTCCATGTTGAAAATTGTGTACACATCGAAATATTAAAAGCGATTTTTTTTATTGTAATCATTTCTGCGTTCATGTTAATATAAATTGTGTTCAAATAAATTTAAAATACAATATGTAACGTGTATTTTCTTTAAGTGAATATAAATTTATTAAACGTAATATTTGTGGCCGATAAAATTGTTAATAAATTTATAATAAAATTGTCATTAAAAAGTTATGGTAAGTAGTTTACTTGGAATTTAAAGAATTAAAATCCTTAATATTAAAGGAATTTTGTTCGCGTACATGTACAATATGATACATTGCATCGTGTGAGTAAATTATACTTTATAATGACTTATAAATTCTTATATACGAAGAAGCAACCTAATTCGAATCAATCAATGTCACTTCTTTATCAATTTTTTTAAGAAAACTAGCAAAAAATAAAATTAGGTAGCATAAAAAGAAAGCGTATAAATCAACCAACGAAAAGATAATAAACTTAAGCATAATTTACTGTATCTGAACAATGATTATTTTAAAAAACCCTTTCCGCAGAATTATCATAAGCGATAAACTTTACGAAAGTGGATTTTTTCCCCGTGTTCTTTTAATGAACTGGGTTTTGAGAGCTTTTGAGTTCCCATACAAAATCGAAAACCCAGGTTTTATCTGGGTCTTCTGGTTCTTCGATTTTGTATGGGAACTCAAAAGCTCCTCAAAAGCTCTCAAAACCCAGTTCATTAAAAGAACACGGGGTTTATTAGAAAGGACTATGGGAAATTTTTTTATGTGATAATATCAAGCTTAGGCATCACCGTTTGTACTACTAGTCCGTCATGTAGTTCAAGTCATGGTGCAATGTATTGTAGTAAGCTTGATTTGAAGGATATAAAAGAAAGGATAAGTTAGGGGACCTTGCGTTTGAATTCTGATATGTTATATGAGTTCAGAAACATCACCTGCTGAAGACAGTTCCACAATCGAGTTGTTCTATTTATCAGCCATTCGATTTTCTTTGCCCACCGAGATAGGGGGAAGGACTACGCAGGTTTTGGTGGAGATGAGACAGTCCTTTGTTTTTGTTGCGTTGAACTCCACACGATTCTTGCGGTCCCAATCAAGAATAGACTCATGACACATGATCTGCCTATCATTCTAGTGTCTAGTTTTACTATTATTTTAAGTTTGTGAATTCTAGTTTTCGCAATAAATTAAAAAATCATATTTTTGCCTACTTTTACAAAACTGATCAAAGTGTGCAACCTCTAAATATTGTCCAATCTTTTTGAAATTTGGCATGTACATATATATTTTACATCACTGAGACTCGGGACGTAACCAAAGTCAAATGAAAATCACATCTTTTGGAAAAATGAAACACCCTAGTCCCTACATACACCATGAAACCATTTATTCGGCCTAAGTTTTATAGACTTGGTAGAGAGAGGAATGAACAAACGCATTTGCACTCGTATAACTGGCTACATAATGAGCGGCAGAGTTGGTATTCTTACTACGGAATCACTAGTCCCGATCAGCGTGGAAGAAGCGAGACGCTAACGAAAAGTTCCAGTGTTAATAAAATAAGAGCATAGGTAACGAGTCCCACGCTTTTTTACATTTCGAAAGGTAGATTGTTCCCATATACTGGCGGGAGCAATAAAAACTTTACATTCAAAATTATTTTTTACATTTTAGTTCATTTTAAAATAAAAGCGTATTTTTTAGTTTTTGTCAAACTATATATTTTATTATAATTGTTATTCTTTATATTTAAAATAAAATTTTGTCTTCTAGGTATGGAGGAATGACCATAACCTTATGAGCTCTTTATATCGTTGCATAAAAAGTGTGCCGAAACTGACACCTACATTAAAAATTAAGGTAAGTCATAAAGTCAATAGTCCTAACATATATGTAACTTTTTTACATAAACAAACATACAAAAAGGATTTTGTTGTCAACGATAATCTATGTATTTCTTTTTGTGAGGACAATCAAAAACATTTGAGATTTTTCAGAACATTTCTTTTTTTCCAAAGTATCATATTTGAGCTACCTAATTTCTTAAATTTATTAGAATAAGTAATAGAATACTGTTATATAAGGTTTACTTTTGCTTCAAAATATTTCGGTTATTATTTGTTACCTTACCACAATGACATTTGACGCCATTTCCAAAAATTATGACCCATCCACATTTTGACATTACTTTTGCAAATATTAAGACGCATTCACATTATGATATTACTTTTGCACACCTTGCATATAGTATTTTTTGTAGAATCTTTCTTTCGGAAACATTATTCTCACTGTGCTGTGTCATGGCTAATGCTGTTATCTATACTCTATTTCGCAGTATTATACTGTATTTTCGATCCAAATACTGCATACTGCATTTTTTCCCACAATACTGTATAATATATTAATTTTTTTACCCTTCGAAATTCAAAATGCCAGACACAACAATGGCGACACAGTACGTAGCGAGTTTAAACGTTGCGAATCAAATAATGAACTAAATTAATGCAGGCAAGTGCGTTTACACGACTGCATCAAATAATTAAATTTAATTTGATGAAGTCGTGTAAACTCACTCAAACAAATGGCTACGATCGTTGCATATATTTTATGCTTGCCAGCAACTTCAGCATCGGTCGAGCGAATCTTTGCTGCAGTAAACAAAACATGGAATTCAGACAAAATTCCAGTAGATGTGGGAACATTAAAGGCGATTATGTAACTAATGCATGCGTTGATTTCTATAACTATCTTAAAACAAGGCCGGAGTTGCTTCGTCAAATTTCTGCAAAGGAGAAATACAAAACATAAGCCACAGAAGGAGATGAAGATGTTGAAATGCAGGCGATGTAGTATTAATTAGATTTTTTCGGTGATTTTCATTGAATAATCGGATTTTTGGGGAAATATTCTGTATTTTGACCAAATAAAGATACGACCATTAGTCATGGCCCATGATTCGCAGCCCGCTTAAGACTCATAACCCTGGAAGTTGGTATGGTAGAACCGTCACTTTTACAGTTTTAGATAGGTGGGAGTATTCTGTGTACACTAATGCCTTATTCATGAAAATAAGTTATAGGGTTAGAACAATGCAGGGTAATATGTAAAACTATAACAACAAAAATTTAACAGGCCCTAGCGGCTAAACCGTTACCATTTCCAACAACCAGAAGAGCTATCAAACATCTTATTTCAGGCATTCATTATTTTGTGATCAATCCCCTTCTAAATCTTCAATAAGCGTATCCATAAATTTATTAACATGAATTAAGTTCGTAGTGTGAAAATGCATCATTAGTGCATAAATACGTCATATTGTGTGTAGCTTAAATGATTTAGAGATTAAGTTTCAGACTTAAACCACAAAAACAAGTTTAGACCAACTAGTTTGTATGATCGCACTGTGACTCTGATCATAAATGCTCGCTTGGTTCTCTCGCTCATGTCTATAATACACTCAGACCTTGCACCAAATGACAATTTCAAACGTCAATTTGGATGAAAAACTAATTTCGAGCTGCTAATTCGATTTTATTTAGAACTGGCGGAGTTATTTTACAATTATTGTATTCACTTCAGTTGACGAGTTGATCAAAGCCATAGTTGAGTGAGTTCAGTTAAAATAAACTTTTCTTCGAATTTAATGTATTTAATTATTTTTCAATTTATTAATGCATTTTTCAGATGTTTTTATTTTTGAATCTTTTTATACTTATTTAAACAAGGGAAGTTGCGTAAGATTGATTTGTATGTTTTTGCTGCTTTTTAGAATTTTTTGTCATTTGTAGAAACATTTTTTTAAAAATCTATATGTATAAATATAATTAGACTGTCTGTCTGTGATTTCAAAATAGGGTAATTGTGGGTGAGATGCCGCGTGGGGAGAGATGCCGCACTAGTAATATTTTATGTTCAATCAATAAGCAGAGAGAACTATTCTGGCACATTCGATGCCCCTTCCGTCACATGTTCTAAACGCAAGTGCCCGTGCGGCTGTCGTCTGCGGTGGGCCTGTGTTGACTGTTTAAGTGAAAAAAAACGAAAAAATTTTGCTCGAAACTTTCGATGAACTTGTTTATATATGAAAATTGGCTATTGCTACACACGATAATCAAGGTAAGAACCATTTTTATAGTGGAGGATGCTATTTTTCTTCATGTATTTAGAATATTTTGATATGATTTTTTATTTGTACCCAGGGCCCTACAGTGCGGCGTCTATCCCCCAAAAAATGGAGAGATGCCGCACTTCATGTTGTATACGTTACTTGTATACTTATATATACTAATTTGTGATATATATGGGTACTTAAATAGTTCTATATGTATATGCAATAGTTATATATGTCGGTCGACAACACCTCTTGCAGGACTTCCGACATCGCCTTTAATTCTCACTTCTGATCCCACAAAAACTTTGGAAAATGTAACCCCTATACAAGAGACTCCTACGAAATTTTCAGAAAATACAAACCCCAACTCAGAAAGCATAAATCCATTAGAAGATACTCCAACTAAACTTTTGGAACACATAGTACCAATACCTTAACTACCGGCCTCAACTGCTAAAAGGAAACAAACGGCAAGCGATTTAACGTCTCCTGAAAATATAGATTTTAAGAATACCAAAAATTCATCTTTGATCAAAGGTACTAAAAAAATATTAAGGCGGCGGAGAAGAAAGTAGAAAAGAAAGCAGAGAAGAAAAAAGAAGGAAACAAAGAGAAGGCAGAAGGTGTGCAAGAAAGGAAGAAAGAAAAATAATATGCACCTGATTCTATAGAAGATGACTCCAATAATTGTGTTGAGTGTTGGAAAAATTATTTCCACACAGAGAGCAAAACAGACTAGATTAAATGTCCAGAATGCCGCAAATGGCTGCATGAAACATGCCCGTTTTATAAAAATATGTGCAATATATGTGGCCGGGATGAAATAAGAAAAAAAAATTTAAATAAAAAGAAATAGGCCAATAAGGCATATCTCCCATATGGTGCGGCAACTATCCCACAGATTGTGGGATAGACGCCTTTTTGACAGTGATTCAATTTTGGTTTTTTATTTTTATAATGATTAAAAATTAAATTTTTTTTTTTGTGTAATTTTGAAGATTAATATCATTCCTTTTGATTAAAACTGTTTTTTATTTATATGCACTATTAGGTTTTTTTACAATAGAGTTTAACCAAAATGTGCGGCATCTCACCCACAATTACCCTAATTGTCATTTTCTAAGCTTCTCGAATTTAAAAAAGTTGTAACATATTTTTTATAGGAAATTCTAAATTTTTGTATGTACCCAAAATCATGTTTTTAAGATTTGTTCTTTTTTTCATTATACCTTTTTCCTATCCAGGACTGTGCACATATAATTTTTTTTAAAAAGTCGTTGCAACGCTTCGGGCTTTTGCTAGTTATAATAATAACCAATAATAATTACCTGCAAAGTTGATTTTTTTCATGTCGACAAATGCTTGTAGACATTGCATTGCAGAACATACCAACTTCGCCTCCAGAAGCATCGAAAACTACGTCTTTTGATCCTGTACAGTACATCAATGTTTTACCAAATAATTTATAAAATATTGGCAAGTCATTATGCAGTTTAATTATTACTTCTTATCACCGAAGTAATAATAATTAAAAAGGAAGGATTCATGACTAATAACGAAGCTGCAATTCCAACCTCCTCTTTTAGTAATTAACTAATTTCGTGTTTTTGCCAGAGTTTAAAGCGATCTATTTAAACAGGAATTAATGAACTCTTTAGCTTAGGTTCTGATGAAAGTAAAACTCAAATGGAAATCCTCGCTCCTTCACAATCAGTGCAATGTTAGTGCAAAAATCTCTTCCTCGCCTTTGGATGGCTTATGCAAATACTTTAGAGAATTTAAAAGAGTATTTACACTTTAGAGTTTAGATGAACTTTCCTGGGAACGTTTCATTTTCGATAACAAGAAGAGAAATGGTAAAAATGTTTTTTGATGCATTTACATTAAAGTTCAAGTATTTAACTAGCCTAAGTTGATTTACGAAAAACAACATACGATAAAGATTTTGTATGAATACTCAAAACTAAAGTGAAGTGGAGTGAGTGGAAATAATATTTTTAGATACTTTTGATAAGTTTTGTAAATTACTGAATCTGTTTTATTCTGAAAATTTTCATATAATTTTCGAATAAAACATTTTAATTTGTTAAATACAATTTTTAAACAAACTTATAATCTTAAACCACTGAGCAGACACAATTCGAGACCTTTCTCTAATTAGTTCAGTAACAAAAATGAATGACAAATTATGCTGCCAAGTTTTAAAAATACTTAAGTGCTGCTATAATTGCCGAAAGTAATTAAGCATAATGTATTTTGAATAAAGTAAATGCTTATGGTATTTTGTTATTTATGAAAGATACAAGATTTATAAAAATGATTAACAGTGAAAATCTGAAAACTGCTATAATCATTGAAACAATAACAAGAAAGTGATTTAAATGGACCCAACTACATACATCATTTAATAATAAACTTCAAGCACATATTTTTGAAATCAAATCATTTCTCACTTTTATTTAGTTGATTCAAACAGAAACCCATACGCCAATATGTGAATATAATGGATTTTACTGTATTTACCATTTTTAAAAACTAACGGTTCGCTAAGTTCAAATTGAATGATTTCAATCCTAAAAACAGGAGCCATCGGATAAATAGTCCATTCACACTCTAGAAAAAAATTTTGTAGGGCGAAAATATTACTAATAGTTCTCTATCGTATGCACTATACCTTCTCTGAGCATCGGTTAAGTTCCTCGAAAGAAAAAACCGAATCGCTGTAACTTATTTTCGATATCTTCTTTAAGTATGGCGCCAATGGCTGTGTCAGAAGCGTCTGTAGTTAAACGTATCGTTTGTCCCTTTTCTTCGCTCCTGCGGTTATGGCGTGTAATAGAGCTTGCGTTTTTGCTGCGTCTTTTATGCATCTCCTATAAAAATTTAAAATACCTAAGCATTTCCTTAGTTCACTTACTGTCTGCGGCTTGGGGAATTCCAGTATCGAACTCGGTGTTCTAGTGAGCTTATCCCTTCTTTGGTTACTTTATAACTATTCAACCTTCTCTTTACCCCAGTGGCATATCGTGAGTCCATATCCTTCAAACGTTCAATTACTTTTATTACATATTTCCTCTTATGATCGCGATGCTATTATTACATCATCTTTGCAACAAAAATAAAATCGAGTCCTCGCAACGCTCTATCCATAAATCGTTGGTATGTGTGAGCGGCGTTTGTAATATCGAAAGTCATCACCTTAAGGCCCGTCTTCACTACGCGGACTTAGATTCCACGCGCTTTTGGCCGTACGGCCTCAGACAAAAGCGCGCGTGATCTTTTAATTTTCTGAAAGTGAGAAAAAAATCAATGCTCCGTTGAAACGCCGTACGCGCTTTTGAAAAGCCCATATTGTGTGGACGTGCAATGTACCTTTTTAAGCACAGCCTTTTGTCCGCGCAGTTTTGCCGCACGGCCTTTACCATTGACAAAGTCGTAAACAGGTCGTAAACAAGCCATAAAACTCTATATGAAAAAAAGGCAAAAGCGCGTACGACCCAAGTCCGCGTAGTGTGGATCCACCATTAATGGTGGGTCCACACTACCGCGGACTTGGGTCGTACGCGCTTTTGCCTTTTTTTCATATAGAGTTTTATGACTTTTTTACGACTTTGTCCATGGTAAAGGCCGTGCGGCAAAACTACGCGGACAAAAGGCTGTGCTTAAAAAGGTACATTGCACGTCCACACAATAAGGGCTTTTCAAAAGCGTGTACGGCGTTTCAACGGAGAATTGATTTTTTTCTCACTTTCAGAAAATTAAAAGATCACGCGCGCTTTTGTCTGAGGCCGTACGGCCAAAAGCGCGTGGGATCTAAGTCCGCGTAGTGAGGACGGGCCTTAAATTCATACAACCTAAAAAGGGTAATCAACGCTGTCTTGTCTCGGTCCTCGTCGGCTAAGCCGACTTCATTCTTCTTTTCAAAATGTGTCAGTGGTGCAGTCCCTAACCTTCCAACGATTTGTGCTGGTGGGACATCGATCAGCCGTGCAACCTTGTGACCCTGGAAGGCAGCATTTTTTGGAGTGGCACATCGGATGCCCCCCTTGTTTGGAATGTGTTTCATCCATCCAGAGTTTGAATATTAAAATCGGCGTTATCATAGACCATCTGGCAAAGTGCTTGTTTGTTAACAATCAAGGAAAGGCGCATAATTGACGACACTTCAAATGGAGTTGCTTCATTGTACGACAAACAAAGTCCCATGGAAGACAGGACATGTATAAATTTGCGAGAACCATATTTTTTGTAAAGAAATGCTGCCAAGCCGATTTGAAGAGGTGAGAAGAATGTCGCAGACCTCACAACACTAATCACGATGTGAAAGCGCCTGAGATCGGGCCATGGTGGAAGAGTTCATCCAGAAGGCGTTTTTCGTAATTTTCGTGATTCGTGTGATTCGACTCTCAGAATAAGCCTCAGAGACGTGTCTTGTAGGAAATTTAATGTACTTTCACGTAGTATAAGGGCTTTTGTTGATAACGTATGTAAATATTTTTCTAGTTCTAGATGGTGGGAAGGGGCGTTTTTTAGGTTTACGCAAAAGGGCCCAAACGCCGAAACCGCTAGTCAGAAAATCAAAGTTGAGTAATGCATTTTGAAGAAAATTTTGTCACCTTTAATTTTGTATACGAGTATATCTAGTGGTCATCTTCGAAAAACGTATGGTTTTCGAAATATAAGCAAAAAATTATAAAGTGGGAAAATTTTGGATTTTTTCCGTTTTTGGTTGTGAAGCCGACCTCCTACAGGGCAGCAAACTTGAAATTCGGATTCGGCACCCCAAAAAAACATTTAAAACTGCTGAGAAAAAAACTTCCGCAATTTTACGAAAACAGCGATTTTTTACACCGATTGAATACTTGTTTTATACCTGTGACACACTATACTATCATTATGATGGCAACTTTCATTATGATGGTCAAGGAAATGATGGGGTGACACATTACACTTTACTTTCATTTAAATCTGGCATATCAAGTGAGGATATAAACCTGCGTGTTTTTTTGCTTTCATTTTAAGCTGTTTTAATTTGGAATATTTAAAAAGATATTTTTTAAAGGAGTAAAAAAAACATCCTTGCAAATTGTTGCTTAACTAACGTGAAATCAAATTATTTAATTTTAAAATGTAGTTTCCATTTTTCCAACAGATGTCACTTAACCGAAATTACAGTCCAAATGAAGGTAAAATACTTTCATTTTGGACTTTTATTATGGTAGGTTTTTGCCGCGATAATGAAGGTTACTTTCATTATGATGGTATATGTGTCACAGGTATTATTTTTGTGATGTGTAGCAGTGTTGTTTTAATGTTCAAGTGTGACACACAGATGTCGGTATGGTCGTTTTCAGTCGTTACAAGTTAATGTATCGTACCTCCATCTACAAGTCACTATAGAAAAGGTAATGAAAACACTTGTGAAACAGTCCGCGAAAAGGGAACAAAAATGTTTGGGAAATATTAAATTGCACAACCTGTTTCCAATCTAAAAGGCTTGTGTGTATTGTACATTTGTTAAAACCGTCCAAGCAGCCCATTATATTTTATAATTTTATGTTTTTTTAACTACATATAGATGAATTTACAAGTCTCGCCGTATCTAGATTGTTGTGTGGTAAAATTTTGGCTATGATAAAAAAATATGTTTTTCATTGTTTAATAATTTTTAAAAAATTGTTAAGTTGATCTGAAAACTGTTGATCGGTTATTCCATACCATTTCCGGTTTGTAATAAACGTTATGAACAAAGGCAATCGCCCATCTCTTCCATGTATGTATCAAAAAACGTGCATATGGCGCGATCCTCCTGAGGAAGAGTATACTGCGTATTAATCCCTTAAAGAAATAGAGACCTGAGCGAAAAAATAATCGGCGTCATTGAACAAAATGATTCTATCTTAAAATCAAATAGTAACATCACGGTTAATTGTCTTTAGTCAGGGGTGGTAGCACGTAAGTTGTTTCAATCGACCTCTCCATACAAAAATTCAGAATTTTTATATGAAGAGGTCGATTGAAACAACTTACGTGCTTCCACGCCAGTTTTTGAAGTGTTTGAATGGAAATTTTAAATATGTAATAAAAAAATAAAGAATAAAATAATAATTTCACAATATGTCAAGTTTATAGTTACTCCTATTTACATTTTGTGTGATTGTCTCTGCTTCACATGCTTCTTTAAGATCAATTTTCTTTGCGTCATAGTTTATGTTTTTATTTAGTCTCTATCCCGTTACTCTTGCAACAACGAAATATTGCTGAGAATAAGTTAAAGAATCTTTTCAACTTAATCTTCGATTGTTCTGCTTAAGTAAAATAAATGCAAGAAATACAGATTAGATTTTATTGAAGCTTGCGTCCTCCGAGATTACCCTTACTCCAGAGGCAACAAATGCACGTACCTCTGTACGCTGTGCATTCAGAATGGAGTCATAATAGCCAATTAGTAATTACCCATACCTTAGCACCGAGTTTTAAAGCAGGTGTATAAATTGTCATTTTCTTTCTAAGTGATCTTAAATACCGATTTAAAATATTTCCGCAACTTTCAATCGATTGTCAAGAATTGAACGAAACCTATAAATAAGTGATCATTGTTTTTCAAATTCCGCCAGGAACGGAGCAAGATAAATTAGACGCAAATCGTTCTGCTTCCACCAGTAATTTTTGATTACACTGAAATTGTCTTCCTTCAAGTTGATCTACAGTCACTCAAAAAACTATTGAGTAAACGGACTTAATAATTATTTTTGTTTAGAATAAGAACACATTGGTAATAGTCGGGGAGCTGAGCGGTCAAAAATGCAACTGTGTTATAAAATCTGAAATTTTGGTATTATGTAGTAAAGCCCGGTATGCAAGGCTCAAGAAATTTCTGTGCCTATCTTAAACCTATGCACCCATATAATAGACTTAAAAGTAGAAAATAGTTAAAAAAAAGTAAAAAATACGCTTTTATTTTAATATGAACTAAAAAGTAAAAAATAATTTTGAATGTAAAGTTTTTATTGCTCCAGCCATTATATGGGAACAACCTACATTTCGAAAGTAAAAAAGCATGGGACTCTTTACCTATCTTATTTTATTAACACTGGAACTTTTCGTTAGCGGAACATACCGTCGACGAAATTAATTTGAAGACACCTTCTTTTCGCAGTTTTGAAGTTCCGTTATGCAAAAACCAAGCGTTTATATGAGTTACCGAGTATGGCCAGCCACGCACTAGCAACTAATTTGAAGCAACTTTTTAATCACAAAAATTGAACGCACTCAAGCAAACGTAAGTTTTAAGCGATTTTTAAGTTGCGGCAACTAAATAGATCCAACACGTTCTATTTTAACGGCGATTAAATTTTTCATTGATTCAACTATTTAATCGCCCATCAAAAAAGTTGCTGGTGCGCGGCCGGCCTAAATCAAAATTTAGAGAATTTTGTGTAGATTTCTCTTGGTTTCAAAAATTTCTCGCTTTCCATGGGATTCTAGAAGAAGAACGGTAAATTTGAGAAAACTCCCAAAATCATGCCTTGAAAATGGGAAATTAATTTGAAGACACTAAATTTTTCTCAAAAATTGGGGTCGCAACGCACAAATTTTGAACCCTTCTTTCTTTAGTTGCCAATGTGTCTTGGAATCCACATATGCGTAATATTAGGTGCGTTCCATTGGTAGTTGGGCGCACTTCGGTGTAGATGCAGCTACACCAGCCCATATTATGGAGTAGTTAAGTTGTTTTTTTTCCAATAGATGGCTTTTGGGATTTTTTGAATTTTGATAACGCATTTCGGCCAAATACCGTTCAATAATAATAAAAATGTTACAAATTTTATGCTATATTATTGTATAATAAATATCGAGTTAATCTTCTAGCTTAGAAGTACACTTCTCAGCTGGGCTGAGAAACGGGCCACGCTTATGTGCAGGGACCGAATCTGGCCGAAAGCACCAAAAAAGGTATAAGAAGAAAAAACACCGCAAAACGAGCATGCGACCGAAAATGCGGGTTCCTTCTCAACCCTTCCCGGCACTCCTGTACCGAGCCGGTCCGGTCCCTGTACACAAACGCGGTCACATTTACCACTGCACAGTGGCTCGGCTAAGACATGCAAACACAAAACAAAAAACAATGCAACATTTAAGAGCACAAAACATCAAACAGAGAAGCGTGCAAAAACAATGAAAAAGTGGGACACACAGGGAGTCACGCCACATTAAAAAGAGTCCTTTTAAGGACATCTTCGCTAACTTGCATGCTAAAAGCACTCGCATTTTTGTTAACATTTATAAGCATGCGGTTAACTGGTTCGTACATCCCATAATTGGTATTAGAGGAATTAATGCACAAGAGAGGTGGACCTCTCAGGTTGTAGTTGTTCACTCTAAATGACGTACGGGTTCGTAGGAAGCCTGAGTCAACTTTGTCATTCAACAAACGATGAACGAATATAACGTCAGCGACCTCGCGACGCTTATGGAGAGAGCTCAAGTTGAGCAATTTAAGTCTGTTCACATAAGGCGGAAGAATAAGTGGGTCATCCCACGGGAGGTGACTGAGTGCAAAACGGACGAACTTCCTTTTAACCGATTCGATTTTATCGACATGGGAGGAGTAGTAAGGAGACCATACCTGGGAGGCGTATTCAAGTAAAGGCCTAACTAAAGATATGTACAAGTGCTTTGTGATAAGGGGGTTGTTCAATTCCTTGGACCATCTTTTTATAAATCCCAGGACTGAATTGCCCTTGGAAGAGATATAATTGATGTGGGTGGAGAAATCCAACTTACTTTCTAACCTAACCCCAAGATCGATAACAGAGTTAGTGCGGGAGATCTTGTTATCGAGAAAAGTATAGTCGTAAGTTATAACGCCACGTTTTCTACAAAAAGTCATGACCTCACATTTACTAATGTTAAGGACCAGGTTGTTGTTGGAACACCAAGAATGGAAGGTGTTTAGGTCTGCTTGCAGAAGTTTGCAATCCTCGATACTCCTTATGTGGCGGTACAGTTTGATGTCATCGGCATAAATAAGGATTTTACAGTGCCTCAGCAGGGTAACAATGTCATCGATTGATAAAATAAAAAGAAGAGGACCAAGATGACTTCCTTGCGGGACACCAGAGGACGCCTCGATGTTTTTAGATTTGGCTCCGCGGAATAGAACCTGGTAGGTTCTGTCGGCTAAGTACGACTGGAACCACATAACCAGGGCATGCGGAAAGCCTAATTTTTTTAGTTTTAGAACTATAATAGAGTGAGAGAGCATTTCGAAAGCTTTACTGAAGTCTGTATAAACACAGTCAGTTTGACAGCCAGTGACAAAGCCTCGAACAGTGTAAGAAGAGAACTCTAGTAAATTAGTAGTAGTGGAACGAGCTGCAAGAAAGCCATGTTGGTTAGTTGAGATAAGTCTCTTGCAGATAGGGGCAATAGCAGAATAAATAATGGATTCGAAAAGTTTTGGTATACATGATAACTTCGCAATCGGCCTATAATTAGATATTTCGTTCTTACAACCCTTTTTATGAACAGGGATTATAAAAGATTTCTGCCATAAGGTTGGGAAGCGCCCTGTATTGAGGGATTTCTGAAATAAACATAGGATAGGAGACAGTAGGGCCCCTGCACAGGATTTTAGAACAGCAGGAGGGACACCATCAGGGCCGGACGAAAAATCTTGTGGAAGATCATTTATATGTTTCGAGATATCTTCCCTGGTTATAGACAGAGATAAATTTTGAGCCGTTTGTATTGCGTTGATATGTCGAAAATTGTCTTCATGAGGTTGGAAGACAGGAGACGAGAAAGATTTGAGGAAGAACGATGCGAACTTGTCGCAAATCTCGGATGAATTAGAACTAACAGAGTTCTCGTATTTCATGGTGTTAGGTTAATTATCGACTTTTTTCTTAGAGTTGATAAATTGAAAGAATGCTCTGGGATCGCCATACAGTTTACCTTCCATGTTACTAAGGTACTCCTTATAGAGAGCCTCGGAGAGAGCATGGAATTCGTCATAGCAATTGAGAAATGCATAGAAACCCGCAGTGTCTTTTCTCTTCAGGTAGGTTTTCCAGAGTTTATTCTTCCGGTTTTTGGTGTGTCTCAACTCATTATTGTACCAGGGTGGGGATGATCTGGTCAACTTTAGAGGCCTAATAGGTACACAGGATGCGAAGGTTTCATACAGGACGGAGTATAATCTTGTTACGTCGTCATCCAACTCATTAGAGGAAAGCAAGGTATTGAAATCAATCGAAGTGAGCTTGGATGACAGTACTAATTGTAACATGTAAGATAAGTACATTCCAAATGGATTGCAGGAGGTAAATAAAAGATAAGCGAATATTAAATAGGCACCTTTGATGAATTTAATTTGCTTCCCGAATACATAAGTATTTGATTGTTTGAAAACGTAAAATGGAATTATTTATTAGTCTTGTTAAAATTCATAAAGATTCTTTTTTGAACCTGTTACCTTATGTGTTCTTATTTGTGAATTAAAACAATAAAGTCCCTTGTACGAACGGTTTTCTGAGTGACTGTATGTGTAGCAGGCTCTTAGTAGTAACGCGTCTTTCTTAAATGTGAAAGGTAATTGTTTCTTCGGCCGGTGTCAAGATCAATATCTTTTATAAAGCTAAGAAAGTGATCCTCACCATGCCTACTCGATTGGAGCTAGAAACGCGCATGCGCAGATTTCTAGTGTTAAAAAGTTCAAAAGTCGCCAGCAACAAGAAAATAATATGTAAGTGCGCGACGTCGGTTTTTTTTTGATAGTGGTGTCGTGGGGCTTTTGTTTACTTAACGAACACACCCATAGCATTACAATGCGGCAAGAAAGCGCCAAGCGAAAACAACCGGCTTTTATACTTGGCGATCTCCCCGTAGGGCACGGCGCAGCGGATCACTACCATTCTGTTCCCGAGAGTTCCCGCATAATTTGGCTGATTATTCTCCAGTCTCGGGTGATTTATTTCTTTTTCGCTTAATGATAACCGCCAGTCGCCATCATACACGGAAAGCTCGTGAACAAGTTGAACCGCAATTTTACGCGCGCATACACGAATTCAACAAAAATGTTGAGCGCTGGGCTTGTGTGTTTACATATGGCGCGATCTATTTTTAGATCGAGGTATTTATAAATGGCCTTGAAGTGTGTGTAGTTTGGTGGGTGAATAGTATTTCGACTTGGAACTTTTTTTGTGCGGTAAAGAAAGCAGTTGGGAATTTTTATATAGCGAGGGGAAAGACTCCGCCGTTAGCGAATGCTACAAGAACGAAGATAACAGTAATGTAAACACACTTGAGCTTATCTGATGGAAGTCGACTGGTTCGTGGAAATGTGGGGCCATTGGATTACTTTGTATTTGCTTTAATTTTTTGTGCTTTTGTTCTTCTATTAAAATCCGAAAGATAAAAAAAACTCCGCCCTCAATTGCTTATGAATTCTGAATTTCTTATATTACAAAAACCGCCAATATAACATATGTGTGTATATATGTATACGTATGTACATCTTGACTTGTTAATGGCTTGCTACGCAAATATAGGAAGAATAATTTTATTCTATTTTTAAATAAATAAATTCTACATGGTAAATATCCTGTAGTTTTTTAGATTTATCAAAACTTGCCTAGAAATGGTATTTTTCAATTGCACAGTCGAAAAAAAGAAGCAAAAATGTTGGCAAAAGACCAATTTCACAATTTTGAAACAGGAAAGGATAGTTTTCGAAAACGTGTTCAAAAACAACATTTTATTTCGTTCATGGTTAGTTAAACAATGTTTATATGTACATAAGTATCAAAAGTATTTTCAAGTATCTTTGCCAAATAAGATCTCAAAATTTTACATATTTAGGAAGTAGATTTCTTGCTAAATTGTGAACTGAGCAATTACGAAGACTTGTGATGACATGTAACTTTTTATAAATTGCCATAGTACCAGGGTCATATTTTATGAATAACAAGTAGACACAGCAATTGTTTCTCCTTCAAGGAGTTTTATTACTATTAGTTGAAAGTAGTTGGGCATAAATTTAAGTAGTGATAGAGCTTTACTTGCCATTTTCGACTAAAGCAACTGATAGAAAATATTTTTGATACCTCGTTGTTATTTAAATGTTTATTTTCTAAATCTTTTGACTAAACGTCTCTGTAATATTTGAGGAGTGTCATTTCAAAAGGACTTATTTCCACCTTATCCGGTTTTTCAGTAAATGCAAATAACCATTCTCTTAATTATTAATTTATTTAAATATTCTTTTTTTACTTCACCAGAAAGGAACTCATATTAGGCTAATTTTGACAGTAGTAAATTAATTTTAGAGTTTATTTATATTAGGAAACAATTACTAATAATTTGGAAATAAGCCACTTTGTTAGGTACTCTAGGAAATAAGCCGTTTTGTTTTGTAAATAATGGTTCTGCCACAGACAATTTGGTTTAAAAAATATCGCCTACTTGGGTTTTACTGCCCTGACTTCTAGAATTTTACTGCCCTGACTTCTAGACTTTTTCGGCCACCTCGGTTGCCAGATATATTATAAAAAAAAAGACACGAAACGATGGTATTTTGGGATTTTTCTATTCCTTAAAATGTATGAAACGGAAATAAGTTAGTTTGTTATAGAAAAAGTGACTAGTCTCAAGTTGTATTGGAATTAAGTCAGTTTGTAAAGAAACTTTACACGTCATAAATGATGTGAGTAAATGACTCGAAAATAAGCCTAATTGTTTTAAACTAGTGAATTGGAAGTCAAATTAACAGAGGAAAAAAACATTTTTCTATTAAAAAATTTAGTATAATGGTGCAAAAGAATGATAGAAATGGATTCCAATTATTATTTAATTTTTTTCCAAAACTGGAAATAAGTCCTTTTGAAATGACACTCCTCATTTATAAATGTAAGTATATCTTTTACAAAAAAGCGATTTTTTAGCAAAATGCTCCCAAAAAAGTGGAATAAAAGTTTTTTCGATATTTTAGCATTCTTCTTGCATCTAGATATGAGTACACCTTCATGTCAAACTACGGTGGATTCATAATATTCGACCACAATTTAAAGTTGAGTGTTTTGTGTAATTTGTTTAGTGTTTTGTTTTTACGTTATTATTACACACAAATTTTATTTTTTCTTCTTTATTATTATTTTTTCGACATTTTTTTTTCAATAAAAAGTGGGCTGTAGGGACTGAAAATCGAACTCAAAATTTTCAAAAGTTTTTTATGTTTTAAAATCATAAGAGTGTTTATTTACACTTTATTTGGAAAGAATTATGATTGAGTTCGTAATATTTTTTCCCTGTGGGAAAAAAATTGTACTAATTTCGTTAGGACTGCAAAAAATAGGGGTTTTAAGAATTTTTGATAAAGTTTATCTGATCTAATTTGTTCTGGTGGCAATCGATGCAGATCTTGCAACCACATAGAAAAAGATATGATTATGTTGACACTGGCTAACTGGCTAATTATTTTTGCATTTCCCTTGCTATTCCTTTTAATTGTCTCTGCAAAACAGGAAGAGCAATTGGACACATATTGGGCGAATTCGGAAACGCAAACTGCAGTCATTTGCAAGTATTCAGCAATTAGAAGTCTGTAGCTGAATACTTGCAAATGACTGCAGTCTGCGTTTCCGAATTCGCCCATTCCCTGGTAACATGACGCTCGAAATTGATTTGAAACATATTTGAAATACTTTTCGATCTTATGTAAACACAGATCGATTTGGAATAGGATTGTCTCGATCCGATACAAAAAATTGTCTTGATCGAATTGAAATTGAATCAAGAATGTGCATGTAAACACAAATTCAAATTAGATCGAATTTAATTTTGACGTTTTTAGGTTACTTGGTTTTTTTTGTTTAGAGCATTTATTTTCTGTTTACAAAAGTATTTTGTATTGTGAAAAGTGCTTTTAATCATGACTAAACGAAATATATGGACAAATGAAGAAACAACATGCTTGCTTCTATTTAACATCCAAAATCTCTTGGGCTTCCTCTTCGGAATGTTTTATATGGCAATAGTAAGCACGGCTTCCATGCTTTTAAAAAGTTTTAAACTATTAATTTCCAACTTTTTGGATGAATTTCTCAAAAGTCTTTTTATTTTCACATGCTGATTATGTATGTATTTATTAAGATATTTTACGTATAAAATACATATGTACAAATTTTCCACTTTAAGAATCATAGGTATATTGTCAAATTCAGTGTATTTATTAACATCAAGTTCTAGGAGATATCTGTACACTACTTTAAGAAGAATTGAGGGTGAACAGATATGCAAATAAATCGGCGTTTTGTAAATAAAGAAATATGTTATGAATGGAATAAAATTGTTCTTGGTGGACCAAAAATTTTTACTGTCAGCAGTAGCAAATATGAAATGACTAACTCGCTGAACCCCTGTAGAACTGGTAGCATGGAGTGTAAATAAACGCATTCCCGCATGTTAACGATAGAGATAATGTTCTTACCAGTGCAGAAACACAGTTGCCAGGTGACAGTTTGAACGAATCCAATAAGCTAAATTACCCTTATGCCGGGTTTTCATTATAGTCCGGCAGCCAGTGACAGATTTTGGCGACCAATTTCATTTCGGCTGAAACTTCGTGGAACGCTCAATTCAGGTGTACTATAAATAAGGTGACCATATTTTGAAAGTTAAAATACGGGACATAAAGGCAAGAATTCAGGATATAAAAAAAAGTAAAAATTATGTGAAAAATCATATTTTCAAATCAAAAAGAACATCAATATCTATTTCGAAAATAATACATAACAAAAAAAATTGTTCCCTGCCCACAAAATATTTTACGTCGTCATATTAAAATTAAAGTATCATTTTTGGTACTTATCTGATGAATGAATTTTTTTCAATAATTGGTTATCTTTTTTTAAAAATTCATAATATTGCAAAAAATTCATATTAAAATTGAACTTAGTTAATAAATATGATATTAAAGTTTCAGTATTTAATTGAGTTTTTTTACTAGACCAGTAGTTGTCTCTCGGTTGAAGCATTTGAAGCTGACAAACATAAACTAAATTCAACTATTTTCAACAAGTTGCGGAAAGGAATTTTTTCCTTATCAAAGTGATTAAAAATTTCTATCCACTTTTCTTCCGTCGATTTAATTTTTTCTTCCCATTCATGTATTTTGTCTTCTGATGAATAACATTTTAGAAATGTTACTTCATAAAATAGTTTCTTCATTTATCTTTACATCTGGCAAAATATTTGGGATAAACTGAAGACATTTTTGAACTTTATTCGCTTCTAATTTTTCAGTTAAGTTAATCCAGTCAAACATTTGCATTTTGCAAAATTCACCTGAACGTTCATCAATATATTGAACGCAGGTTTTATAAAAATCAGAAATATTTTCTTTAAAGTGTTCAGTACTTGGAATACCTTTTTGCTCTAAATCTTGCAACATTTTTTTTTAGCTGAAAAGGTAAGAAGATTTCATTTTTTCGTTCAACCAGCTTGCTTCTAAAATTTACTAATTTTTTAGATACCTCTGGCATTGAAATTTTTTCACTTTCGAGTTCCAAAATAGTAGTATAAGAAAGCGAAGCTTGAGAATGAATGAAAAAAAGCAAAGCTTCACCGCGAGGTTGTGGTTGTGATAAAATATATATTTTTAAAGGTTGATACAGTTTAAGAATACGTTCAACTGCTGGTCTTAATGAAAGCCATCTCGTTTTAGCGTAACGTAACGTATTTTTTATATTCTACGTCAAAGTTATCGCAAATTTCTTTAAATTGTTGAACACGAACCGTATATATGTATATATAAAAAAAGGAATAAAATTTTACAACTAAGTGATGCCTAGAATCAGTAAATAACTTCTCCTCTTCGGAAGCAGCTAAAATGATTAAGTTCTCATAGAATTAATGAAGATTGGAGCATTTTGTTTAATTACGCTATGTACAATTTTTTGGAAAAATTCACTGGACATGCAAATTTGAAAATACAGAATATTATCTGCTACAATAATTGTCTCGAAATAATATTTAGTTCTTGCAACTTCTCGTCTCAACATAAGCTATGCACCGGATTTGCAATGCAACTATATTTTAGTTCTGCATTTCTTTTGGAGCGTTTCATTTTCTTTGGAGTACGTACGCCGGCGTAGTTGGGCGCACATCGGAGTAGATGCTGCTACCCCACAGAATGGCCTGGTGTAGCAGCATCTACGCTGATGTGCGCCCAACTACTCCGGAGTACGTACTCCAATGAAAATAAAACGCAATTTTTATTTGCAGAAATAAAACATCGCAAAATAAAATCTTCTCTATCAGCCAAAAAGGACGCATTTTTTCACTCCTTGTAATTGACTCATTTAACTTATTCGAAACATTCTTAAAATACCATAAAAGTACGGAACATGCAGAATTAAAGCATTTTAACATTAATCATTTTGTTTTGGCTCTTAATTAAGTTCAAATAGATTATGTAAATCCTTATTTGCATAGTCCTGCAAATCGCACAGTGTGCCTGTGCAATGAAAATTTCACAGTATTCTCATGCGTAATGTCAGGCCGGAAGGATATTTCGCTTTTCATTATGTGCTCGTATGTGCACAAATTGAATCAGAGACTAGAGCGTTTGAACAAAATGAAACTTACATATGTGTAGTTTTAAAATTCAATTTTGGTATATTGCGAACAGGAAAACGACTTCATTGATTTTTATAAAGTGAATTTGAATTCTTTCAATCACTCTCGAAAGCTTCAGGAGAACTAATTTTGCTTTAATATGTGCTTTAGTTGATTTTTGCCTTTTAATATTACAAAGAAGTTCTTTTTCGTACTGTACTAAAATACAACTGTTTCTTGTTCCCAGAGCAACATCTTTATCAGCTAGTATAGTTTGTCCTCTTTCGTCCGTTGGGTTTTCTTTTCGAAATTTTTGTTTTTTCAAATATAAAAATTCTACTCTAGTAAAGGTTTCGTCTCTTGCAATTTCAGTTTCCAATCTAAAAAATCCATTCATAACAAAAGTGATTTATTATAGCTAACTTTATACAATGAAGTGAAGTGTATCTATTCAGAGCTGTCTTTAAACACGAGACTCTGCAATTGTATAGAGATTACTGTGTGAAACAGCAGCAAGTTTTTCTCACGACGCGCTGTTGGGGGTGCAATAATCTTGTTATAGAGGTGTTTTACAAGTGACGTGAGTAATACTTAAAAGTTTCTTGCTTCTTGTAGGTTGGTTATCTTTAATCTTTTATAGACTGAAACTACTTTAAAAAGAAAAAATCTCGATTTTTTATATAATAATATTTGAGTGTGGAGGCAAATAGTTTAAACAAAAGGAGGCTGTTTTGTCATGTAAGCTTGAGTATTTTTCATACTTCTTGTTAGCCATTATTAAATCTTGACTTTTGTGGATAAAAACATTTATTTCTTGAATTGTGTATACCGCGTAATTCAAGATAACAGTCTGCACTCGTGCATGGGTTACTGTGTATGATTTTTACGAAACGCATTTTGTCATGCCGTATCAAGTGTTCGAATACTTGTTTTCTTAAGATGTATGTATGTATTTAATATGTTAATTTTAGAGACATTAAATGGTTGCTGGAAAAATGGTATGGTGGTAAAGTGCAACTACCCTTTGAGCCGAGGTTTTAAATTTTAAAAATACTGCCCTTAGTCAATGTTTTCGTTAATTTGAAAGAAACTACAATTTGTCAAATATAATATAGTTATTTAAATATTATCTATATTATATATAATTCGCCTAAAATTTTCGTACATAGTTTACTTTAAGACAAACAATATGTTTGCCTGCCTCAGTAAATTCACTGGATCCAGCAAAAACTGCTTGCTTTATCATACTTCCCTGGCTATTTGACGCTTGAATATAAAGGGGGAGGGGGCGCGGTTCTATATGTATCTGCTCGTTTTCGAGATAGGGCGTTTCGAATTTTGTTGTTGGAAAAAAAATGTTTTTTAATGAATTAAATAAAAAGTTGATGAAACCACGGTATATTTTCACGTATGAAATACCTTTGTTATCGTGAGGAATACGGCTTTCATTTCATTGATAAAAAAATGCTAAAAACAGAAATAAAGGGGCTTTATAAAAAAAATAAGAAAAAAAAATGTTTTCCTACCTATTTCTTTGTAATTCAAAAAGTAAGTCGTTAAGGTTCTTTCTTCTGAACATTTTTAACATCTTCAAAAGTTTCTTAAAAAATTCGTGGAACACCCCAAACCTACAGCTATCTTGGTTTTTTTGCTATTTACCATTCAAAAATACCTATCACTCACTGATCCGTTTTTAGTATATTTCAACAATTCTTCCCACATATTGCGCTGTACTTCAAAAAGTAGGTCGTTAAGGTCCTTTTTTCTGAACTTGTTTAATATCTTCAAAGCCTGCTTACAAAACTGCTGGCACACTTCAGACCCCAGCCGGTTTGGTTTTTTTGCTATATACCATTCAAAAATAGATGCAACTCACTGAACTGTTTTTAGTATTTTGAAATACTGTATACAAAAAAAGTGAGAACAACAATCTTTTCGCAATAGTAGTTAATTTGCCCAACAGTAATCAGCAAATTTGTACCTCTAATTTGTTGCTAAAGAACTTGATTGAGTGTTTCCTTTCTGACTGTTAAATCAAGGCGATACTTGCTACTTGCAAATTTTAGATAATGCCAGCCAAGTACTTTGTTTCTAATTTATAGAACTTAGATCAGATTGCAGAGCCTTACAGTCAATTCTCGATGGGACATAAAGGCCCATTTACATCCCAAAGTCAAAGTGAAAATGTAGCTCTGGAGCTCTTTTATCGCATAGAAATTCGTATACTTTTCTCTCTGTTGCACGAAACTTTCTAGAGCTGCACTTCCACTTTGACTTTGGAATGTAAATGGGCCTTAAGAATCATATCAATTTCGTTATTTGCAAAATAAATTACTATTTTATCTCTATAAAGAACAGTCCCACTCGCCCTTCCTTAGAATTAATGTTTTATCTACGATGGAACTGAACTGAATAAAACATTGAAAAGAAGTGTGTTGTAAAAAAGTGAGTTTTAGTCGACTCAATTTCGCGGCATGTTTCAGTACGTGTCCTAAGTTTAACTCGGTGGATTTTTGATGGAGGTTAAAAAGGAGTAGATTTTTGTTTTTCGTGATTATCACGAAAACTATAAATTTTCTACAAAAAAAAGGCGTCTTACTTTTCTTTCGTCTTAGAGTAACACGTGTAATTGACTTGGTCTTTTCGGTCAGAGCTTTATGCTTTCACAACACAACAAATACTTAAGAGTGACATTACATGACATATGGACAATCTGATGACCCAGTATCGCAGATCTCCGTTTTTCTGCCGCAGGTCTTTTTTTGTTGTCAGGAGGTAAACAGCTCATGCTACCGACTCATGCGCCCTGCTACCGGCCGATCCCGCATTGTGGTTATGTTGAACTCTAACCCTACAGGGTGTCCCAAACCACCCGTGCCACTCAACTATCTCGGAAAGTTTCGAAAGAAAAAAAACACGTGTTCAATATTTTTGGAAAATCAATCTGACGATACAGAATTTGTGGGGTGGGGGGTAACTTTAAAATTTCCAATGGCAATCCCCATTTTTTTCACGGATTCTGATTTTCCGAAGAGAAATATGAAACTTTTATCTGAATTTTTTTTATCCGAAGCCCTTGCACCCCCAAAAATCATCAAAAATCAAAGTTATCCCCAAAAATCATTCATCAACCCCCAGCAAACTTCGGATAAAAAAATTTTTCATGTAAAAGTTTCATATTTCACTTTGGAGAATCAGAATCCGTGAAAAAAATGGGGGTTAACATTATTCACCCCCACCCGCTCGCAGAGGTACGGGTAGCCCCTGTTGTATGCGCGAAGAGCGCTTAAGCTGGTGATATATGAAGGGTACAGGGGAAAAACAACGTAAGTCCATTTTTTTCGAAATCGAGTTAGTGGTGCTATCTATTGAAGAAATACAGAAGCTTTCAGCTGGTATATTCAATTTTGATGAATACCAAACCCATCCCATATAAATCAATTGAAAAGAATTCGCATAGAGGGGAAAAACAACAAGACTTCAAACGCAAAATTTTAATTTTCTCGAAATTTGATTTTATGGACTTACGTCGTTTTTCCCCTGTTCCCTTCATATAAGCGTAAATGCATTGCATTCAGCGGCTCCATGATATCCCTGTTGGGAACAGATTGCATTCAGAATGGATTCAGAATTGATTCCAGTACATTGGAAGTAATTCCACTTTAGATTCAAAGGCATGTAGAGAATCGATTCTTTTTGCAATGGGATGTCATAGGACGGAACCAATTCATTCCTCCCTGCATTCCCTAGAATCGGTTCGGAATTGATTCCTTAGAATTGATTGGACATTTTTTACGCTTAGCAAGGAATCGATTCCTTTCTGCATTCTCCAGAATGCATTCTGAATCAATTCTTCTGTAATGTATTACTCTTTTCCCAACTGGGATGCGGCGATTTTCCACTGACACATAATTGCATGGATGCGTTGCGTCCCGGCTTTCACACATAACACAAAAATCCAAGTAACGAGTCGCATGTGTTTGTTGTGTATGCTTGTGTATGCTATGTCGAATTCGGCAATGCTGAAAAAGTTGAAAGTAGCCCGACATTTGCGTGGCATGCGTTTCATTCACGGAATATTCCGTCAGGCCGCACACACACTTATATATTATCTGTCAACGAATGCAACGCATGCACGCTTGGATATGTCACCAGCTTTAGCAAGTAACCAGCACTCCATTTTCTACTGTTTCCAGGCTTGGTCAACGCTACTGCCTCTACTGGACTGCGTATAGAAGGACTGAGTTAACCACCCTCTCCAAAAGGAGGCGGCGACTCGGTCTAGGGCCTCAACGTTGGGCAGCATTCTTGCGGACACTGACTTTCTCCGTTTGCTGATCAGCACCGCTTTAGTTTTGTGCTTAGCCAGCCTCAGACCAGCGTCTTCTAACCACGTTTTTATTTCCCAGATCGCTTCGTTCGCATACAATTCGATGTCATCTGGGCGTTGTCTTACGACCACTACCCCGATGTCGTCCGCGAACCCGATCACCACTGCTTCCTTTGGACTGCCGCAGGGCTTGTAGATCTATATGATGACTTCAGCTAAGCATCATGCGTTAGAGCTAAGCTTTGCTACAAAAGAAAGAAAGATTCAAAGAATGGACCGTAGTTATTCGCACATCATCGACGGACAAGCTAGAGACTACTGATTTGTTACCTCTCCATCGTTAAGTAGAGAAATGTAGTATAAACTCTGCACTGCGGCAGAGATCTTATGTCTACAATTCTATAATTGCCAGAAATAATAGAAGACATCTGAGAAGTGGAAATGCTATCAGATTGCAAATGCACCAGATTAAGTAAAACGTTAATCTTGGGTACCTTGAGTATTGCTTTCCAAGCAGAGGTATACGATATATTTGCATAATTAAATTCCATTCAGTCTCAATTTTATCTTATAAACGGTACAAAATTGGTAAAATTTTAGAACCGAATTGGTGTACAAACGTCATTGATGAACTAAATTAAATATGTATAGAATAATTTATTTATGTGAAACTATGCGGAATTCAAAAAAAAACCGTAAAGACAAAATATTGGTTATTGCTAAAAATTATAAAACTTACTTAAATGTAAAAAGCATGGGGTGCCTTTTAGTAGAGAGAAATTGTCATATGATAGTGATGTAGTTGGGAAGTTGGATTTTTTTGTTTTTTTCTTTACATATGTTAAGATAAAGCGAAAAAAAAAATTTCTGCAAAATCGGTTCTGTGCTGCACGAGAATATTGAAAAAACTAAAAAATTTTAAATAAAGTAACGAAATATTGCGTATGCTCACAAGAAAGTATGTAAAAAAACCTACAATTTAAAAAAAAATATTTTACCGAACGATTATTTGGCATAAAATGGCGGCAATTTTAAAATTTTTCGAAAAGTGCTAATTGTTGCCGTAAAAATCAAATTTTTTTTTGAAATTTCAACCACGTATTTATAGCATCAAATTACATATTTTCTCCAATTTTATCTAAATCCGACTATTTTCCCGTTATTTATTTCATTTTTAGTAAAATAAAACAAAATTTCATTCATTTTGATTTTTTGAGGTTAGGATTAATTTTTAAAGTATTTATACCGAATAGTCGATAGTCGATTCATTCACGAGTATTTTGCAATTTTTTTTATTTTTCTACGACCAGCAGAACTGGAGATATTAAAAAAATAGTGGAGCAATGCACTCAAAATGCATCAAAAAAGGACATTTATGCATTTTCTCGTGCAGCACAGGACCGATTTTGCAGAAATTTTTTTTTCGCTTTATCTTTACATATGTAAAGAAAAAAAAACAAAAAAATTCAACTTCCCAACTACATCATAACTTCGCTTTTTTTATGTTTAATTTCCCTCTACACTTACATATATTCTTATTATATTAATCAAACTTTTTTATATTTACTTCTTCAAACTTCATTAATTTCATTCTTAGCTTGACTTTGAAAGGTAGTTGGAGCAATAAAAACTTTACAATCAAAATTATTTTTAACTTTGTGTTCATTTTAAAATAAAAGCGTATTTTTTAGTTTTCTTAAACTACATAAGAATATATTGTTATTTTCTACTTTTTAGTCTAATATATACCTTTCGCCATTGTGTGGTGGCCGCCATATTAGCTTTAAAATGACGTCATACAGCTTACTATATTCTACTCGTCAAACCCTTTACCGCGGGGGTTGAAAAGAAAAAAAAATCCGCCATTTGGTGTTGGTTGCCATTTTGAATTCGGAAAGACGCTACACAGCTGTGTTCTACCTGTCATATAGGGTTTTTCAAAAACAGTGGTTTTCAAAAAACAGCTATTACTCTTTTTAATTTTCAAAAAAACAGCTGATAACAGCTGTTTTTACTGTTTTTCGAGTTTTCTCAAATTTTACAAGTAATTTAGTTTTTTATATAATATCATTTTATTATACATTTTTACTTCTTGTAATAGTATTTCAAGAACGCCAGACAATGATGTGATTTGTCTGAAGGCGCGATCTTATTTTGGTCCTGATATTAGTGCACACCGAAAATACACGTTCAACATTGGTCGATGTTGGTTTAATACAAAGAATTGCATTCTATAATTTTTACAAATTATCTGTGCGTTGACCAATATTTTCGAGAATTGCAAATTCCGATTTGAATCACTTGAAATCTGATCCTCCGAATTGTACTGACGATTCATCTTTTTGAAGCAGCATGGTCCAATTCATCTTGTAAGGACAAATTTTCGTTTTCATCAGGATTCGGCCACTGTTGAACTACATCGTCTACCCTTGCCTTCAAAAATTAGTGTGGTGTTTGATGGAGTGGCTGTGCGATCCGTGAGGCTTCGCAATAATTTCACCACATCCTCGTACATTCGGCCATCTACACGAATTTCTAAATGTTGCATGAGCTTATTAGTAATGTTGCTGTTAATTTCAGAAAACTTCTTGAACATGAATTGTAAAATTTTTTCAGCGATCACCAACGATGCGTTCTCGCGAATTGCTGTTTTCGTCTTGACCAGTGGCTCAATCATTGATGGAATGAAGCACATTGGCGGCATTTGCAAAAAATTGTGGTACATTCACATTATGACATTAGTTTTGCGGCACCTTGTGTAAGATCCACTCTGGGCAGAAAAAACTCACATAATTTACATCAATATGTATATTAAAAGATCATTCTGTATTTAAAAAACTCTGCATTAGTGTTGGTTACTAATATACAATTTAATATTATTTTCATACGGCGTCGTCGTCCTTATATTCCTTTGGCTGCTTTTACAAGGGCAACAACAACGCGGGAATTGTCAACATGTTTGTTCAAAAGTTCGCTGGGAGTGTCCATTAAAATTGTCCGCCCTCCTCATCATCCTCTCTCACCCTCTTCGTTCGTTTTATCTGTCAGGTGTCCGGCCGTGGAAAAGGGCATTTTGTAAAAAAACCAAAACAATTTATATTATTTCTTTTATTTTTATTTTACGCCAAATTTCAAAAACAGTAAAAACAGTTAAGGAGAAAACAGCTGTTTGCTGTTTTTCGATTTTAGCCAAAAAAACAGCTGTTTTACTGTTACTGTTAAACAGTTTTGAAAAATCCTACTGTCATACCCTTTAATTTGATACCCTCCTGGGGGTGGGGCGGGTTCACACAATTGCAAAATTCGCCCGCCTCGGGAAACTCAATTGGACAAATCTGCCGCCATCTTGGAATCGCTATGTTGATTTTTTTACATAAATATCAGATTGCATTGTCACGCAAAATATACATGTGTACAAAATTTGAAGTTGATCGTTGATCTGGAAGTGGATCAAAATCAAGTTGCAAGATACTTACAGGCGAAGCTTATATTATGCGTATAAACAGAGAGAGATCGTCTCCTGTTCGATCTCCGAAGTTTGTGTTTTGACGCGATAGTATTGAATGGCAGCGGGTGGAATACATGGCATTCAATGAAGGTATCTACACCAATATTCTTGTTACATGTTGTTAAACCAGTTTCCCCACTGCTCTCTGTCTACTTTTTATACGCTTTATATTAGCTTCACCTGTATGTATGTATGTATGTATGTAGACAAATCTTGCAACTTAATTTTCGCCCACTTGCATATAACCGATCAACTTAAAATTTTGCACATATGTATAGTTCGCGTGACAATGCAATCTGACCAGTTTGTGAAATAATCGAGGTGGCGGTTCCAAGATGGCGGCCGAATTTTGCTATTGTGCTCCCCGACCCCCGACATGGGTATCAAATGAAAGGAAGTGACAAGTAGAATACTATTAGCTCTGCGGCGTCATTCCAAATTCAAAATGGCGGCAACTCAAAATGGCGGACTACTTTTTTCTTTACAACACCCTCGAAATGGGTATCAAATGAAAGAGTGCGACAATTAGAATACTATTAACTATGTGGCGTGATTCCAAATTCAAAATAGAGGGCAACACAAAATGGCGGTTTACCTTTTTCTTTACAAGGCCCTCGGTATGGGTATCAAATGAAAGTATATGACAAGTATAGTAAAGTAAGCTGTGTGACGTCAATTTAAATCTAATATGGCGATCACTACGAAATGGCGGAAGACATAATAGACTAAAAAGTAGAAAATAAAAAATATAGTTTAAAAAACTAAAAAAATACGCTTTTATTTTAAAATGAACTAAAAAGTAAAAAATAATTTTGAATGTAAAGTGTTTATTGCTCCAGCCAGAATATGAACAACCTACCTTTCAAAATGTAAAAAAGCGTGGGGCGCTAGCGAAAATTTCCGGTGTTAATAAAATAAGAATATAGGAAAAGGGTCCTACGCTGTTTTACATTTCGAAAGGTAGGTTGTTTTCATAGTCTGGCTGGAGCAATAAAAACTTTACATTCAAAATTATTTCTTACTTTTTAGTTCATTTTAAAATAAAAGCGTATTTTTTTTTGTTTTTTTAAACTATATTTTTATGTTTCTGCTTGAATGAAATTGTACATGTGTTAGTTAGCAAAATTTTTGGGTTAAAAATGTTACAACACTTCCCTCTTTCCGTTTTGCTCCTCTCGCCTAAAAACCGGCTTTACAACACGTAAGAAATACTCTTGTAGATTCCCACATTGACAGTATTAAGGGGTTATACTCTGAGCTCTCGTCTTTCTGAGAAAATATCCCAAGCCATGAATCAATTAAATCATACTTAATTAAACTCTTAAATTATGCTTAAAAGTTTTGTCATTAAGTTTTGTTCGTTTTGACTACTTAATTAATAACAATAAAAATTTACTTCACACGTGATATCAAGAGCGACGTTGCGTAGCTGCGGTAAAGTTCGATCTCGTGGTACGTGATTTAATGCAATCTCAATAGCATAATTCAAATTCAAATGCATGGAATAGTTTTTGGAGCTATTTATTTCGCATCCTGCACGTGACGTTTCTTGCAAACAATCGATCAAATAAAAAGGACGATGGATCCTAATCGTGACCACCCATAAATATTATTTTCTGATATAACAGCATAACAACACCAACGAAGCCGATTAACTGTGTTGTGCTCAAAAGCATGGGCAAAAGTCAGCCTCATATTCAAATTAATTTGTAATCCTCTCAGCTAGTCAGATGCAGACTTCATTCATGGACAGGCTGGTAGCAAGCCTGTGCAGTTTATCTTGTAGATCTAAATGCAGGCGTTTGCAGGTTAAGTATTGTGTAATAAATTTTTGTCGTGAATATATGCCTCTTATTTGTTAGAAGCATTTGTAGTCCAGAGTCTCGGGGCCTAGCCCACATGGCGTTATTTTTAGAATTCCGGTTTCTCGTGTTAGTGATCTGACTTGGGTAGATTTCGATATTTTAGGCCAATTTAATAGAATGCCTTTGTAGATACGACGGAGCAGCTCCGTTCGGCAGTTTGTTTACATTGCTCGATATCGACTTATCTACACAGCGCAGTTCGTGGGAGCAATAAAAAGATTAAACGATTTGATGCAATAAAAATTTTAAATAGAGAGGATAAATGGTGGAGAATGGTCATCTGCGACTAGCTCTCCTCACATTAGGAGGTTATAAACGCGATAGCGATGACAATGGAAATTCGCTACTGATACGTTGCTAATTGGTGTTCAGCCTATTGCAGTTAATTCGGAATGTCTTAATTACGTGCAAAGAATGATGGAATGATGTGGTAAAGTTGGAAATTATAGATTGAAAATAATCAAATTGTTTTGTTAGCGAAACAGAAAATGTGATGTTTGAGAAATTTTATCATATAAAATTGTTAATTTGTTATTCAGTAGCAGTTTTGGAAAAATAATTCTTCTTGAACTTGGTTGATCTAATTTAAAAAAAGAAAGTCGTTTTACGAAGAATTTTTCACAGTATTTCTGTGTGGCTTTCTGGGTGAATTCCATATGGAAGCTATCATTTTCCCATTTTATAATTGTACGCATACATGTCTTTTGGAATACTAATGTTTGTTTTAAATTTTTTAACAAAAAGTAGATTTCATATGTATTTATAACAAATTTACTTTCCTGAGAATATTAATATTTCTTATTTGCGAATTTGGTTTATTTTTTGGTCTTCTTTTAACATACTTATCTCCTGCCCGCCTGTATTCATTCTATAAATTTGTTTTTAGCTTACAGTTTATTTTTATCGCTACAAAAGCTCGATAGCAAAAGAAGGCGATTGCAAATATACATTTCTTATTGTTAAACCAAAACTGATTTGGGTGGCATTAGTCAAATCACTTTAGTCACTTACATAAATAGAAATTCTTTATTCAAGAGTACGAGGCTTGTTTCAAAAAGTTTGAGCTTAACATAGAAACGATTATATTTTCGGTAAAATGTAGTTCGGCGATGTTCTAACCTCTTTCACTCTTCCAAATATTAGTTGGAATTTTGCTGTGCTAAGTGTACGTATGCGACGACCTCCATGGAAAATTTGTCTTCCAAGCAAAACTTGAAGCTTAGAAAACGGGATAAGGGCAGTATGCACAGCTTGCCGAAGGGCACTTAACCGATACGCACAGTTTATTTTCCTCCTATTGCCCGTTCTGCCCAATGCCGCTGCCCGCACTGGCGCTGCATACAATACGACCGAACTAACCACTCTTGTGATGAGGAAGTGTCAGATTTTCCTGGCGCCCTATATTAAGCAGCATTCTCCCGAGTGCTGCGCTGATGGCGGAAGCTTTTTCCGCTGTGCCCGCCCGAAGTTAAGCCTTCGGTCAATTATCACTCCTAGATTCCTCAGTGCGGACTGGGAGCGGATGACCTGGTCACCTACTTTTACCGCTATGGTCTTCAGATTTTTCCGCTTGCTGATTAGCACTACTTCAGTTTTATGCTCAGATAGCATTAGACCAGCGTTCTTTGGTGAGTTGTTCTTTACTCCCTTACTCCCTCGTCTAACTCACATTATAGTTTCCTACCTACAAGGAATTCTATCACAATGTACACTAGATACTTCGGCATAACAAGCTTTATCAACGCTTCGACGATCTTGCTCCACTTCGCGGCGTTGAAAGCATTCTTCACGTCAAGGGTTATCAATGCGAATTTATGTTTCATATGCAACTTTTCGTCACTTATTGCTTAGAGATTTATGTAGCAAAGCGGCACGTGACGATAAGCTGCATATGCAGCTTTGGTATACGACCTGCCTTGCTCACATCCATTGCTGCCCTTGCAAGGCTAGTCACCATATTGGCAGCATTCGTTGTGGATCTTGCCTTCCTGAAACCGAATTGCCTTTCCGAAAAACCGCCTTCCCGCTCGGCGCTTGGGAGTAGTCTGTTGTACATCACGCATTCGAAAAGCTTGCCCATAGTATTGAGAAGACATATAGGCCTGTAGGCTGGCGACTCCGACTCCGACTCCAATGTTTTCAAATCCGACTCCGACTTCGACTGCGACTCCTATATACAGGGTGTATTGCATAAAGTTACAAAACGGCAGGCTATGGATAGGTTTTGAATAGACGAACAAAAAATCGTATGGGAGCGGGGGACGGTGAAATCGTAACGGTTTAGCCTTTTTTTTAGAGTTTTACATATCACCCTGTATTTTTGTAACCCTATGACCTATTTCCATGAATAAGGTATCAGTGTTCGCAGAATACTCCCACCTATCTAAAACTGTTAAAATCTCAACTAAAACCACTGTTTTCTCTATAAAATACCTTGTTAACTAATACTGGTTGGTTGCCAGCCAGTATTTGGAAATATATTTTATTTTTTTTTAATTGTTTTTAAGGCTGTCAACCCCTATTTGCGGCCACTTTGACACATGCAACCATATTCTATCGTAAAGAAAAAAAATTAGCTTTAATATGATTATAACTTAAGAGGATACGTTATGAACGTATATATTTAACAGAGCTTACACCTGGCTTAAAATACTTGCGGCCATATTTTTAGAGGCAACCCGGCATAAATATATTTCTCTATTTAAAACTATCAATAAAAATTGCATTTTGATTAAAAAACAGATAAGTGCAAACATTTGCAGGCGGATCTTAGACTATATGGGTTATTTTACGCAAATCAAAATCTGTATATATTTGTAAATGGAGTTGGAGTCGACAAATTTTTTGATTGTCTTTGCGATTCCGACTCCAGTAACTAGAAAATTCCTTCCGACTCCGACTCCACGACTCCGACTCTACAGCCCTCCTTTAGGGGACTATCCAGTGATTTTTGGTCTAAAATCGAGTTTTTGACGATTTTTTTTATTGCACATTCTGATTGACTGAAATGTCCTTTATCATTTAGCGTTTTCAGATTTTAAAAAAACTACGTGTAACATGTTTTTTTCGTGTTTTTACAATAGCGTGCACGGCGTCAAAAAGCGCTCGGTACTCAGTGTACGCCACTCGGCCTTTTTTTTAATTGTTATTTAAAAAAAATATTGTTAAAAAACAATTTTTATAAACAATCGAGAACGCTTTTGTTGTCGATAACAACAATGTTCACACAAAATTTCTTGTCGATTGGTCGAGCCGATCAAATTCTAGCTATTCCAGGTAGAAACAACGGATCGTCACACTTCAAAGACAATTATCTCGAAAGTTTTTTTTTCAACTTTTTATCAACTTCTAAGCGTAATAACAGCGTGAGTGTTCAACCAATTTTAATTTTATAAAGTGGAAAATGTTCGGAATTTAATATAGAACAAATTTGTCTGGTGGATTTTTGATTTATGAAAAATTCACAGTTATAAACAAAAATTAAAAAAAACTCGGAAAAACCACCATTTTTGGCCCATTTTTAATTTTTCGGCACATATTCGTGGATTGTTGATAACTAAAAGATGATATCAAAATTCTGCCAGACAAATTTGTTCATTATTAATTACCATTATTATTAACATTTTGACGCCAACAATATCTTCTTTAAAGTTGGCCTATTTTCCAATTGTTATTTAATAAAAAGTTGTTACAAATCGTAATTTTTTTACAAACGACCACGATTTTGTTGTTTACTTGATAGCAGCTATATTCACACAAAATTTCATCAAAATCGGTCTATTAGATCAATTTTTAGCCATTTCACTGGATAGTCCCCTTAAATAATATAAAAGAATATTAAAAATTAATTTTAAATAAATTATTTTACGCATTAGTTATTTTGACTGCTTTACATTTTGACTAGGCTAGGCATATACCAAGTTTCAGTTTTTCTAGTGTTAAAAATACACCCAGATTCAACTAGTATAGAAATGGTTTTTTATCGTCCTTATAATCATCTGCACCCTGATCGAAGTGAAAATAATTTCCTACGCCGCCGCACGTGCCCTGAATAAATGCTCGAGCTAAAAAAGGAAACTCAAAGCATAAGTTTGGAAGCTGTTCAATTAATAAAATAATGCAAATGTCTTTTACCCATAATAATCGCCGTCAAAATCGATATTGGAATATCCTCCTTCTGGGCAAAATATTTTAAACGAGGCATTGCTTAATTTGAATTATGTGCCTTTCTTCGAATATTCTCAAAAATTCATAATTAGATTATTATGTACTAACATAATCATTACATTAACAAGCTCAAAGAAAAGTCCATTCGGGTTATAAAATTCTTGAGGTGGAAATTGTTTACTTTAAATTCTTGAACTTTTGTAATTTGGACTGTAGCTTAGCTGCCATTTGCATTTATTAAATTGAGGGTCCTAGTGGCTCTTGAGTATATTTTGAGACTTTAAATCTATTCTAATCAATATTTCCGTTGATTCCGGTAATCTGAGCTTGAATTCCATCGTACTTTGGTTGCCAGTTTAGGTTTTGTAGCCCTTTTGTGCAGTAACATCGTTTTTCGTTATTTATATTAGATTAGCTTGAGGGAGATGGAATCTTTTTTATTCCTTGGAAGAAATTTGCAGACATAATGTCGATCCGATTGATATCTATTTCACAATGTCAACCTTTATGTAGATGAATTCTTAAAAGAGGATAAACATCAATATTTTATGGCTTAGGCTGTCAGACGATGTAACACTAATCTAAGATTACTGCCGTTATCTTTTATACCTAAGTCGTTTGAAAACTCGCTTTTATTAAAGAACGATTCACAATTTATTCGTAATATAGATAAAACTAGGTGAACTAATATCTTAAACTAACTGCGGTTTTAAGGAAAAATTTGCTTTTTTAATGAGTGAAAAATAAATGGTGGTATGCTAAAAATCCAATTCGAAAGTCGTGGAAAATAATCGCACCAAATAAATAAGTTAAATTTATTCTTTTTGACTAAAATGAACTCACGAGCGTCCAAGTATGTTATTTTAAAAAAGACCGAAATTACAATGGATTTATCAAAACCCTTGACTTACACTTCATGTAAACATTTATTATCTTCAAATAATTTGGACCTAACTGAACTCCGTAATAGAGAACTTCGAGGATATCGAATTCTCTCATAGTCCGGGGAAATTAGCAAAAAAAACGCAAGAAAGGAGACAAAATTCAGAAATGGATGAAAATGTGTCCACAGCTTCCTTGGGACTCTTTAAGAAAACAATTTCGGAATCACAAAAAAAACATGGCCGCTGGAAATATAGCGGTTTTCCGGTATTTTACTTGTATCTTGGTTTCTATAGGTCGTACAAATCCGTACAAAGCCCTAAATGTTGACAATGAAATTCTCTACAACTTTAGTTCTTACAAAGATGTTGACCCGATTAACCCTTTCAAAGTTTTTCAAGGTCAAAGTTACCAAAAATCACTTTTTGGCCAAAAATATCACTCAAAAACTGCTTTTTTCGAAATATTTTTTTATCAGTCAATACGAAACGTTATTGCCTACAAAAAGCCCTCCTGTCATTTTTTTCGAAAACTTAACCCTTTTAAAGTTATTCAAGGCCAAAATTTCCAAAAATCACTTTTTGGCCAAAACATCACTCAAAAACTGGTTTTTTCGAAAAACTTTTATCATTCAATAGGAAACGATATTGCCTACAAAAAGCCCTCCTACGACGTTTCGTATTGACTGATCAAAAAAAAAATTCGAAAAAAAACAGTTTTTCAAGGTCAAAGTTTCCTAAAATCACTTTTCGGCCAAAAAATACCTTGAATTATTCGGAAAGGTAAAGGTTTTCGAGAAAATGACAAGAGTGCCAAGGTCAAAGTTTCCTAAAATCACTTTTCGGCCAAAAAATACCTTGAATTATTCGGAAAGGTAAAGGTTTTCGAGAAAATGACAAGAGTGCCTACAAGGCAATAACGGTTCGTATTGACTGTTCAAAAAAATGTTTCGAAAAAACCAGTTTTTGAGTGATTTTTTTGCCAAAAAGTGATATCTCCGGCGGCCATGTTTTTTTTGTGATTCCGAAATTGTTTTCTTAAAAAGTTCCAAGGAAGCTGTGGACCAATTTTCAGTCATTTTGGAATTTTGTCTCCTTTCGTGCGTTTTTTTTTTGCTAATTTCCCCGGACTAAAGTGGTGGCATAACCAGCTTCAACTCGTTAGATAATAAGCAAATTAATTTATTTTAAAAAGTATTCTTGTCAAAGATTGTTTTTACGGAATGTTTAATCATAAACAGAAACGTTTGTATGAAAGGTACCATATGTTTTTGCTCACTTATTTTCAATTAAGTATAATATGTGTCCTTTGATTTTCAGGTCATAACAATATCGAATGTAATTAGTGAGTGTTATCGCGACGCAACCGAAAGATAATCTTCTACATTAAATCCAACTCATTTCAAGTACGTGATATAAAAATAAAACTTTACGGTTGAATCATATTACGAGCCGATAAACGGTTTTTTGTGAGTTCGTGGGTATTCACCATGATAAAGGTATATATGTATGTAAATGTATATAAAAAAATATTATTCTTTTCATCTATGCAAAATTGTTACACGATATAGTTTTGTTTGATTAATAAAAAAGAACAAAATATGAATAAAATTAACTTAGCAACTGAAATGGGAAGGAACTAAATCGTTTTGAAATTTTATGTGAAGAAATATTTCAATCAAAAAACAAATTAAATATTTGAAATATAATTATTTAAAAATTAAATAAATATTTTTTCGAGTTAATTTTTTTAATTTAATGCGGTACAGTTTTTGTACTGCAAATTCATTCTTTTACAATGCCAAATTAATTTTTTGGCAAATCAAATTCACTTTTTTGCAAATCAAATTCATCTTTTTATATTGTAAACAATCTTTATTTGACAAATCAAATATTACTACAAAAATCACTGTAAACTCAAGTGTTTAGTTTCTAAACACTTAAAGCGTTTAAACTGTTGTAGACGAATTTTAATTACTTAACGACGTTTAATGCGTAAACACGTGTTTTTGGTTATGAATAATAAAAATTATATTAATAGAACTATTACTCAATATTATATTAACACATAATACTATGATTGCAAAAAGTGGAAAAAAAATCCGTTTTCCAAGCGGTCCCCGACTAAGTACAAACAATTTCCAATGCTGCTTGATATCCGTGATAGAACAAGATGCGATTTACTAAATATGCAAAATGGTACCCTTATCGGTCATTAACATAACGACGTGAAATACGGGTCCCTCATATTTTTTCTCGTTCTATGCTGATAATTTTAAATTCATAATATTTAAGCGTGTTTTTAGTTTTATTTTCATATTTAAAAAATACCTGTCAATAAAGGCATAAAAATTTCAGGGTAAGCTAAGTTAAATAAATGAAAGCATCCCGAAGTAAACCTTTTTACTGGTTCGATAAGTAAACAGACTTGAATAATTAATTCCAGTGAAATAATAGTTTAATTTTGCATGAAGTAGTAACATTTTTACTAACTGGTGATCCATTTGCAGGTACTTTTTTCAGTAAGGATTTTATGAACGCGTGAGTTGTGTCAAAAACTGCCATAGTATTTTGCTTCAATATCGTTTGACATTTCATCATGGAAAAATTTAGGCCGACACAGCACAGCACCTACTAATTATTCAGAAAAAGAAAAATAAGGTCCACTGTTTTGGACGAAAATTTTGTTCTGCGATGAGGCCTATTTCTAGCTTAATGGCAACGTCAATTAGCAAAATTGCCGTATTTGGGCTGAAGAATGGTTAAGAGCTGCCATTACATGCAGAGAAAACAATGGTTTGGTGTGGTTGGCGGCTGATTGAATCTTCTGTCCATATTTTACCAAAATTGAACCAAGCCGGAACATAACTGTAAATGGCGCCAGTTATCACGCAATGATAACGATCTATTTGCTGCCTGAAATTGAAGCCCATGATCTCGACGGCATTTGGCTCAAACAAGACGCGACTACATGTCGTATACCCCGTGTAACCATGGCTTTATTGCGAGAACAATTCGGTGAGCAGTTAATTTCGTGCTTCAGACCGGTGAATTGGCCGCCCATATCATGTGATTAGAGTTGAGCTTGACTTACACGAGGCAGTACATTTGTCCCTTACACGATGGTAAATTGCACTGAGACCTCAATTTTTTTAAATGTTCCCGTTCAAAAATAATCTCCTACTGATATAATGAGCGTGTATCGAGATAAATGAAGCGAGGTGTGATTGTAAATTACGTAGTGGAAAGACATTTCTTACTTCTTTTGCGGCAGTAAAATATCCAATTTGAACTGAGCCGCGGTGAACTGGAGAGACATTTCTTACATTTTTCGAGGGAATGAAATTTTGTACTGGAAAGACATTTCTTCCTTTTTTTGAAGAAGTGAAATTTCCAACATGAAATGCGATGAGAACAGATTGTAAATACGGACTGGAGAGGCATTTCTTCGCATACATTTCTTACTTACTCTAAGGCAGTTTAATGCATGTTAGAACTAAACTCGTAAACAGCTCTTCATTGGTATTTATTTTCTTTATTTTTTTGATTTGCTTGTTTTTGACATTTTGGCTTTACAATAGCAATTTGTTGAATTCGATTAGCTCATAGCCATTAGCACCTACGGAAAGGTTTTTGGTCTTAAAATGTTGTCGAAGAGTTGTTTTTTTGTGCGGACCTTAATACTTCATTGGAAATATGCGAAAAAAAGGCGAAAATCCAAAAAAAGAAGAAAATCACAAAATTGCGATTATCTTCTTTGCTTTGTCTAATTTTCTACGAATTGTCTAATTTTCTACGAATGTACAAAAACATTAGTACTTTACGACCATTTGGAGAGGAGATAATTTTGTTTTCTTCAAAAAATTGGTACTCCTTTAATTAGCGAATTTAAAGGCTGAAATTTGCACGCATATCCGTTGCAGGCTTACAGTTTAATATAAAAAATATTTCACGATCATCTGCCAAACATTATTTACTGTAAGGCAAACTATGTTGGGTTTCGTAAAATCAGGTTGCCTTCGGCCCGTTTATGTGCGAATTTGGATAGACATTCCAACTCATAGTAGAGGGAAATTGTCATATGATAGTGATGTAGTTGGGAAGTTGGATTTTTTTGTTTTTTTTCTTTACATATGTTAAGATAAAGCGAAAAAAAAAATTCTGCAAAATCGGTCCTGTGCTGCACGAGAAAATTGCATAAATGTCAATTTTTGATGCATTTTGAGTGCAGTGCTACACTATTTTTTTAATTTCTACAGTTCTGTTGGTCGTAGAACAATAAAACAAATTGGAAAACACTCGTAAATGAATAGACTATCGAACTGATTCGGTATAAATACTTTAAAAATGAATCCTAACCTCAAAAAACCAAAATGTAAGAAATTTTGTTTTATTTTACTAAAAATGCAATAAATAACGGGGAAATAGTCGGATTTTGATAAAAATTGGAGAAAATATGTAATTTGATGCTATAAATACGTGGTTGAAATTTCAAAAAAAAATTTCGATTTTTACGGCAACAATTGGCAGTTTTCGACAAAATTTTAAAATTGCCGCCATTTTATGCCAAATCATCGTACTGTAATAGTTTTTTTTTAAATTGTAGGTTTTTTTATGTACTTTCTTGTGAGCATATGCAATACTTCTTTACTTTATTTGAAATGCCCATTTTAGGCCTTTGAAAACACTAAAAAATTTCAATTTTTTGCCTTTTTTTTCATAGTTGGGAAGTAGCTTTTCATAGTAAGCAAAAGGCAAAAAATTGAAAATTGAAATTTTTTAGTGTTTTCAAAGGCCTAAAATGGGCATTTCAAATAAAGTAAAGAAGTATTCTACATACATCATAACTTCGCTTTTTTCTTGTTTAATTTCCCTCTACTATCAGGGCCTTCAATAAATAACTCTGCACACCCATATTCTTTTTAAGTCATATCAATTCTTTTTTCATTATTTGGGTTAATTACAAAATAATAGAAAACCAGTGATGTAAATGTTAATACAAATGTTATTAAAATATTTTTTTTGGGTAAGGATGGTGAACAATGCACACAGTAGTGTCGTACTTGAATCCACTAAAACACCAACCCTATTTGAAACAATTGAAACTGGGCAAAAGTATTGACGAGGCAATAAAAACGTGGTCCTGTACAAAACTCAAGCGCAAAGTTTTGTCGAAAGCTCGAAGCTTTTTTACAACTGTCAAACATAACATTTTAACACGGTCGCAGAGAAAACAATTTAATCAGCTGCAAAGCCTTTAAGATAGTTATATTAAATTAATGTGTAGTAAAAAAGACATTTTTATTAGTTTCAAACATTTCCACATTTCGTTTTTGAGATAAAAAAAATTAACGGATTTTTCAAACTGTCAAACTGTAAATATGCAAAAACTTCGAACAAAACCACAAGAAACCAGCGAAAGCGGCATCTAATAGGCGTTAGAATATTGAAATTTAACGAAACTTAAACATTTTTTTCGGACTAGGTGTTCGTAGAGTAGAGTAGAGCCCTGCCTTGAGGTTGCTGTTTTGTGTTGCCACTTTGGTGAAGCAGAGATAGAATCATACTATCTTCCATACGATTAAAGTGCCTAAGGTGGATCATTCAGTTGTGGCAAATCAACTTTGCCATTAGAACAGCTCATCCCAGGTGCTTCTTTTTGAAAGTTTAAAGCATGACAATATTGACACAATTTATCCAATGGACCAATCATAACCTTGGGGTGCAGGGTGTAATCGGGGTCTTTATTGGAATTGAATGCTTCCATCTTAAAATCGGTTCTCATTCTCAAAGTAGAAGCCCTGGTTCACTCGTCTCATCTGTCGGGTTGACTTACCAATTGATCATAACGGCTTAGCCGCTAGGGCGTTTTGATTTTTTTTTGGTAGAGTTTTACAAAGCACCCTGCAAACAAAATTTAATTTTTTTGTTGTTTTTAATTTAAAAAAAGCTACATTTAAACTTTATAAACAGATTCCAGTATTTGTTTACTAGAAAGTACATAAAAAAACCTACATTTAGGGAAAAAAAGTTCACGCTAGGACCGTCTCTCATTAAGTTACAAGGGTTATAATATTTTTCGAAAATGATCAATTTTGGCCGTAAAAATGAAATTTTATTTTTGAAAATTTAATAGCATATTTATAACATTAAAATACATGTTTCCTCCAATTTTTATGAAAATCCACCGATTTGTTCATTATTTAATGCATTTTTAGTTAAAAAGTAAATAAAATGAGAAATTTGGATTTTTTGAGGTTAGAAAATATTTTTAACGTAATCTCGCCCCACCAGTTCGATAGCCCTCCTACTCACGAGTATTTTCCTTTTTTTTTGTTTTTTTCTACGACCAATAGAACCGTAGACATTTAAAAAAATGCACTTTTATGCACTTTTATCGCTATCTCACATTTGATTTTTCCAAACTTTTCAGTTTTCGACTCAGGTGCATGTATGAATTAAAAAAATAAAAAAAATTTTGAAGTTCCGGTTACATCACTTATCACCAATTTTTTTGTTCATTTTCACTCTACTATACTGGTTTTTCGAGTCTGAATAAAATAAGAATATAAAGTGCAATTACTTGTCAATTTATCTCGAATGCCCAAATTTCTGTAATTTTATCACGCTCGAATTATGGGGTATTTAAGATTTTCGAATTTCGAATTTTATGGCACGTATAAACAAAAATAAAACGATTATTAATAAGTACCCAAAGTTTACAAAACTTATAAATTTAAAAAACACCATTAGACATTGATTTTTGGTAATATATATTTATCTAGCAACTAAACCTTTAAAATAATATTTTTTCAATGAGCAGTTTTCCTTTGGATTGACATGATATAAATCGTTTAACATTTCAAATTCGACTGTCAATATAAATATGATACCATAAATCTTTCAATCAATCTTTTATCACTTTCGAAACACCTTATAATACGTGAAATTTGACATGTTTTGAAAATTATTGAGCTTATTCGATTATCGATTTTAATAATGGAAGTGCATCTAACATAAATATGATTTTAGCATTTTTTATGATCCATCAAAGACAATGTTTTGTTTGAGTCAACAGCTAAATTCCTTTAATATTCTCAAGTAGATGCAACATAGTTTTAGAATTTGCACCGAGGTCAATTTTTTATGTTAACCAATTATTTTATCAAAGTGTTTTTTATCAAATTTTCTGATTATGATTTGATGGTTGGATTGATTATATTTGAGTGGGTTTTTTTAGATAACAGAAATCGCTGACATAATAATATTTTAATTGCGACATTTAATCCACAATTAGATAACACCACTTAATACATTAGAAATTTGTTTAACAAGTAGTACTTCACTTGTCTTTCAACTTTCAAAAAAAAAAGTTTGTATTTTGGAGTGGTACATTTAGTATGCTTAAGATCTTGAAGAGGTATGTTAGTCATTATTTGAAGTAAAATGTAGCACACGGAAAAAGGAAATAAATGCATTAGAAAGTATAATATACAAAACATAATAATTTACATCTTTTTTTTCAAAAAAAATGCAGTTTTTGACAGTAGTCATTGCACTAGTAGTCCAATCAATCTACAATAGCTCCTTGTAAATTTAGCGTTAATTGCCAACAGGAAACAAATTCTAGGAAAAAAATTCTAAAAAAAAGAGCAAGTATAGAGCAAGTTAAACCGGACAAATTTGGACAAAAAATGACCGGCACTTTGAATTTAGGGTTCTACATCGAAAAAAAAGATACGTATTCGAGGATTTTTATTTTTATTCAAAATTTTGGAAAATAGAGAGGATCGAAAATTTAAGAATTCGGTTATTGTTGGCTTGGAGACTCATTTTTAAAAATTCATAACTCCGGTTCTTCGCTAGATAAATTATTTTTTTTCCAATAGTATTAATAATTTCTCCATCAATTAAAAATGCGTTTTTGATAGAAAATTTGACATAGAATACGATGGTTATACTAAAAACTCGCTACGAGATGGGGCAATTGTTAAAAATCGATTTAAACATTTTAATTGTTTATAACAATATGATTTTGTTTATATTTTTTTTAAACAATTTTTTTTAAAAAAAAAGTCCTGTTTTTAGCTTCAAAATGACAAAAAATTATCTTTCTAGAATTTTTTAAAATGAGTCTTCAAGCCCAAATTCACCAAGTTCTCAAATTTTCGATCCCCTCTATTTTCCGAAATATTGAAAAAATAAAAATCCTCGAATACGTATCTCTTTTTTTGATGTTGAGCCCGTAAAAAAATCCCTCACCTAATTTCAAGCTGCTGCCGCAAAAGAAGTAAGAAATGTCTCTCAATCTTCGTATTTACAAACTCACCTCGCCCCAGCTCAAATTGGATATTTTACTCCCGCAAAAGAAGTAAGAAAGAAGAAGTCTACTACGTATTTACAATCACACCTCGCCTCATCTATTTCGATACACCAATAGGACATTATTTTAGAACCGGGACATTTAAAAAAATTGAGGCCTCAGTACAATTTACCATATTGTAAGGCACAAATGTACTGCCTCGTGTAAGTCCGGCTCAACTCTATAAAAATTACAGGTCACAAAAAGGTGTCAATTGGCTACTACGGCACAAAAAGGTGTCAATTGGCTATTCTGGCCCACGTTAAAAAAAGGTTGCCCACCCTTGGGTTAGCGTTAGAGCACAAAACTTAGAGAAAAATGCAAAATACTGTCAAAAATCACGTTTTTTTAATTTGTTAATAACTTTTGTTTAACGCAACTTAGATATTTGTTATTTGATAAAAATATTGCTTCTTGCTAGCTAAAAACACAGAGATTTCACTTTTTGTAAAAAAAAATGCGTTCTTCTAAAAGCGCTTCTTCTAGAATGCCGTTCTAGAGCTTAAAATTTTCTTCAAAACTTGTACTATCACGTACAAGTAACAAAAAGTCTATTTAAAGGTTTTTCATTGCTTAAAATGACCCCCAAAAATATATTAATAATGAAAAAACAGACGTTCGATTGTAAAAACAAACTTTTTGAGTCTGTTTTTTCACTATCAATATGTTTTTGTTATTTTTAACTTTTTTTACCTGACCTGACTTGACCGAATTAATCCAAAACATCCTACTAATATTATAAACGCGAAAGATTGTATGGATATTTGTTACTCTTTCAGGCAAGAACTACTGAATGGATTTTAATGAAACTTTACAAGAATATAGCTCATACATATATCAGAATAGCAAATAGGCTATGAATTTGTGGTCAAAACTTATAAATTCAAAATGGCCGCGCCAATATGGCCGACGAATTTGCCAATTGTGTTCCGACTCCAATGAAAATCGGTATCTTGGGTTTTTTGAGGTAGCAAATAACGGATGTTTGATCAGAACTTATAGATTGAAAATGGCCGCGCCAATATGGCTGAGGAATTTGCCAATTGTATTTCGATTCCAATTAAAATGGGTATCTGGTGTATTTTAAGGTAACAAAATGAAGAATTTATGATCAAAACTTATAAATTTTAAATTTCGGGGCCAATCTGGGGGAACACTTTTTGCAAGTAAGGGTCACTTCCCGGTCAGCTGTATGTAGCTTGCTCAATATTTGGGAAATCGAAAAATCTTCACAACTTAGCTCCAAATGGAAGAACCTTGACCATTGTGTATCCTGGTCATTTCCTCTATTGTCGTAAAGTTTGCCACATTCTTAAATGTAGGAAATTTATTAAATTTCCCCTAACCACTATAGAAACAGTAAAAACAGTAGAAATAGGTTTTCAAGTGATTTAAATTTGGGAATAGCCCAACAGGATGAAGACCCACTACGACCTAAGGGCGAACGGATCTAGATTTAAGGAAGGCGATCGAGTGTAGCTATAAAATCCTCTACGATTAAAAGGTAAATCGCCAAAACTACAAAGGAAATGGAACGGCCCCTCCACGGCCATCACGAGGCTGGCGCGGATCTAGAATTTTGTTTGGGGGGGTGGGGTCACGGAACTAAAAGTGGCGGAAAAAAATTTCTACTCCTAAATAAACAAAAACAAAATTAACAAAACGAACAAAACTAACCGAATTTTCTGCTGGATTAAAAACAAACGTGCCCTACGAAAACGTGCCTTAATGTGTTTTTGAGGAAGACGCGCCCTTTCTTGTGAGTTCAGCTAACTTCAGAGTTTACAAATAAAAACATAGGAAGAGTATAGATCAATCTGTTGTTGACCTTGAAGGCCATTTTTTTAAGGGTGTTTTTTTAATTTGCAAAAAAGTTGGGTCGGTTTTGGGCGTTTGGCTATTTTTTGTTTTTGTTTTTTGAGTTGGGTTAATTTTGTTTTTTAAACAGCGAGCGCTTTTGCAGTGCCGCTGCTGCCATATGTGCAGGGTGTGCAACTGCGCAGGGCCCCGCGTGTTTGGGGTCTCGCGAGCGAAAAATGCTTTGGCAATAAAAATCATTTGAATTCATTATTTGCATTTTTACTTCATCGAATGGGCCACACAAATGACTATGAGCCACACAAATCAGCATATGGGCCATAATTCTGTAACGGGGACGGGCCTCTGCGTAGAGCAATCGGCGAGCGAAAAAAATTTTGGACTCTCTGGGGCCTCTCGCTGAATTTTTGCACAGGGCCTCTAAAATTGCCTGGCCGCGGCACTTCTTTTGGGGGGTCATGACCCCGTGACCCCCCTTTGAATCCGCGCCTGTCACGAGGTTAAAGGACGTTATCTATCACATCCAAAAAGGTTCGATTGGTAAGAACGGCACCTGTAGGAAGCTGTGTTCGGGACGAACACTAAGTAAGAAGGGGCAGTGCAACGGCTAGAAAAGAGAAAGTAAAAATTCCGAGAAGTTTCATGTTCAGAGGAACCTACTTGAATACATCCATAACGCAGTGTCACATCTTAATTTAGTACGGTTGTTCTAACTGAACCGCCAAGAAGAGGAAAGAGGAACACATGTGTGCAAGAAATTTTGTTTGGAAATTAAAGTTGTTAAAAAGAAACAAATTGTTTCAATTAATCCCTGACGAATCCGAGAACGCTCTAGAAGAAATATTACAATATTTTTTATAGGTAACTCTATAAATTTCTGTATGGTATCCAAAATCATTTTTTCCAGATATTTTGTTGTTTTCATTATGCTTTTTTCCTACTGCGGACAGACAGTGCCACACATAAACTTTTTCTATTTAAAGGCGTTGCAACGCATGCGGGTTTTTTGCTAGTATTCATATAATTCCTATGATTTTTCTTTTAATTATAGCCTTAAGAAATCACATTGTAAACTTATTTTAACATATGAATACTTTTCCGTTATCACTCTTGGACTAATTGAGGACCGTTTTTTCAAAACTCCACATCTCAAAAAAGTAAAATTTTCAGGAGGAGGTTTTTTTTAAATTACTTTTTAACTAGCAGTTGGATTTTTTACAACTAAACTTTATTTAATTCAAAATAGTAAACAACATTGAAAAACATAAAAACTTATTCAAAAAACAAAACGGAAAAAAATCGCAATGAAAAAATGGCGTTTTTTCAAAAAGAGGACAAATGCTTTATTTTGCTTCGGTTTGCTATATCTCTTCATATATTTTAGTCCAAAAATTTGTTTAGGTTTGATATACCACGTTGAGTTTTGCATAGACAATTACCCTTTTCTTTTAAAATTACTACTGTTTTATCCATTTCTGCTTAAGTTTTTAATGCTAAGAGAAACCTGCTTTCAATAAGAATTGTTTGATACCTATTTCTCATTTTTTGATTATTTTGACTTATGAGTTTTGAAAAAACGGTCCTCAATTATTCTATGAATTTAACATGGCAAGCAAAACGTAATAAATTTCAACATACAACGAAGAGAAGTGAATTGAAAATTCTGAAATAGCATACCCATCCCATCCTGGACATACACATAACACAGATCTATAATATCACACTTGTGTATATACGGTACTGTACAGTTATTACCGTCTATAGAGAATAACCCAAGATATATCAGTTTTTTCCTGGATTTTCTTTCAGTTAAACTTCACAAATGACTTAAGAGATTCTGACGTGTCAAAAATGGACACAAAATCAATAAATTAACTTTAAACTTTTCTGTTTGTATTCTTTTTCTGTTGAATTAAATTGACTGTGTATTATATTTATAAAGGACTAAGGACTAAGATTATCTGAAACAAAGCTAGTCAGCTTAAAATAACATTGGATTCGTGGATCTAATGGTTTAAGTTATCAAAGAACGAGCTTCATTTTCTGTCTTGTACAATAATTTCATTATTAACTCTTAAGACTTTTGCTTGTGAAACTGAATACCAACAACAAATCACAAATTATGCAATTAAAGTTAAAATTTATTGGGCAAAGTTAATTAAGTAAATCTTGCTCGTACTTGAGGTAAGTATATTTTAGCTGCTGCTTTTATGTTTAAGATATATAAAGGAGCTCGGCCTACGAAACAATCTACTATAGGCTCCACAATCATGGGAAAGGAGCATAAATTTAAAGTAGTGGAATCCTTAAGCTACCTGAGGTCAATAATAATAGCCGACAACATCATTGACCTGGCACACATTGCTAAAAGCCAGCAAAGTCCTTTATATTCACTGAAGACGCAGATGTGGTAAAGTTAAACAAGCTTAGTAGGCTTCAGTGGGCAGGATATCCGGCTCCTATGACTGAATGACTGAAGTGGAACCTAGTCAGAAAGGGCGTAGGGGTGAGATCACGACGACTCTACATCTCCAGTTGAAGGATATCTATAAAGCCGTCAGGATACCCTGATGGAGCTACTCGCAGCCAAACAGGGCATGGTTTTGATAGATCTCCACAAGCTTTCGTTCTTGATCAAAAATCTAGGTACAAGCTTCGAATTCCAATCTTGTTGATTTGACACTCCGAAGGGAGATTCCGACATAAAGGGGTCATCCATAAATTACGTGAGGCGTTTAGGGGGGACGGGGTCGAGCCTAATAATTTTTTTTTATGTGGAAGACTAGAGCTCAGGGAAAGGCCTTTGTACTGTCGACAATCTATTTTCTTCGTATAGAGTGCAATGTCGAACAGCAAGCTCTAGTCGATAGATAGTGAAGGGGAAGAGAGAAGTAGGAAGGAACTGCCACAACCACCTAACCCCAACCATTTCTATCGCGACTCTGGCATCGGGGCAATGAGAAACAACTCGCTGGAGTGTTATGCCTCCTGAAACAAGTTGAATCCCATCAACCAACCAATGACATGCGCTTGGAGGAGCGGGGCAGTGCTAGCGGAAGGCTATGACAGGAGGGAAGGTGGGAAAGGCGAAGGACCGTGGGGCTCTGCAAAAATGGTCTTGTTCTTGCAGTCTTGTCTTGTTCTTGCACATTTAGCAAGACCAAGAACAAGACTGGGTTTTGCTCGCAAGAACAAGACTAACTGTGCAAGAACAAGACCAAGAACAAGACTTTAGCAAGAGTCTTGCAAAATTTTCACCTAAATTCATTCTTTTAAAAACAAAAAATTGTAAAATCGATTAGGATGTTCATGTAATTGTGATATAAATATATGTGTGTGTAGTATATTTTCTTTTTAGTATGATAATTGTAAAAGCAATTATTCACATTTGTACATAAGTACATAATGACTTTGCATGCATTGTGCGTCAACGAGATTCACAATCAATATTTCTGCATTTCGAAGCAAAATTTACCGAAATGATTTAGGTTAGATGTTTCACACTGTCAAGTCTTTTTTTAATCAATTGGGTGCTCTGTTACTTTCCTTCAATTACTGGTGTCTAGGAAATGAGTCCTTCTTCTGTTGAATCTTTCAGGATTTAAAAATAAAACCATACAAAAATGAAGATTCCTACGTTTTCTTTTAATAACCAATTTATAAAAATAACATACAATACATACTTGATGAGTGAAAATAGCCTTGGTCTTGCAGTTTTGTCTTGTCTTGTCTTGGTCTTGCACATTTAGCAAGACCAAGGCCAAGACCAAGACTTAGCGCTGTTTGCAAGAACAAGAACAAGACCAAGACTTAGCTATGTTTGCAAGAACAAGACCAAGAACAAGACTTAGCTATGCTCGCAAGACCAAGAACAAGACTGACTGAGCAAGAACAAGACAAGACCAAGACTATAATAGTCTTGTCTTGTTCTTGCGTTTGCTCATCACTAGTGGAGCCGAATCTCACCAAATCTCACGTGGGCAAGGGAGAGGGTCTCGGCAAATATCACGTACTTTTTTTCGCAAGAAACAGTGTTAAAGTTGCGAGAAAACTGGGTTCAATTAATAATACAAGTTAATTAAGCCTAAAAAAGCGATATAGCGGAAATAATTAGGTACAGGCTGAAAATTGGCAGAGAGCTTCCTTTTAGGTTTTCTACCCCGAGAAGCTCACTTTTTAGGGGGGTTTTAGCCCTCGAAATGGGTATTTTTCGATTTTTCTGTAATTTTTTTTTGCAAGCTGGCTGTGACTACAGACTCCGCCTTTCTAAGGCCTGCGTCATTCAGTCACAGGTTTTTTAACCTAAGGTGACATCTATAGATAGAAGAATGCCCCGAAGTTTGTATATCTCCAGAGTCATAAATGGCTCTACCATTACTATTCAAACAGTCAAGTCGTTACTCTCTAAAAACGAATCAGTGGGTGCCAAAGTCAACCTTCGTATGACAGTATAATGTAAAATTCTAAATTTTTTTTTAAATTCCATATGCTTGCTCGTGTATTTGTGGACGAGTTGAGCTCTCTTGTTAAGAAACCATTATCCCTGTTAGGCACCATAAGATTGGTTTCCAAAAGGATAGGGAGAATCACCTGCTAAATGGTAATCCACAGGTATTGTAGTTTATAGTGGGTACATGCCGAGTTGGTACTGTGATGATTTTGTGGTACTGTTCTTCAACACAAAATTATGTTTTTTAAATAAATCCAACGCAACCAAGCAAAGATTAACGTATTTACACTACAAATACGCATAATAATGTAACTATAAATTTTTTAAAGTTTTAAAAATCGCTCGTGCGATTGCGGCGTCGGGCGGGTGGCCGGGGGGGGGGGGGGGGGTTGAGCCAAATCTCACCACATCTCACCAAGGGGGAGAGGGTGTCGAAAAATCGCCAAAATCACCTCACGTAATTTATGGATGACCCCTAAGGCTTAGTATCCACGAATTAAGTTAGCACACATCTGCCCTACACAAGAAACGATCACAAGCAGCTATATCTATGGCCGGGCATCGACGAGATTTGGACACGCTTTTTATATACTCTCATTAAGTCTTTTTTGTTATAAGTCTTAAGCCTGGAACAGACTATGCCACACTGTAAAAAATTTCTGTGGTAATTTTACAAAAAAATACTGGATGTTTTATTCACAAGCAGTTTTGTAAATGTGCAATATATATTATTAGGAATATTCCTAATCTACTTTACGCATTTTTACCAACTGTGTAGTAAATATACATTATTTGTGGGATGTAAAAATACAATCAGTGTTGGAGCTTTCACTTCATAGTTTTGTTAATTTTCCAAAATTCTTGTCTTGTAACTTTTTACCAGAGAGAGGTACAAGGAAAAACGTGAAGCTAAAGATTCCCGCCCTATGTCAATTTGCTTGGGCCTGCCTGAAATATTTTCAAGCGCCAAAAATTATTCCTAGTTTATGCCAACTTCCTACACAATAAAAAATAGCATTTTGCTCACTATGACTTGTAAAGGGCCATTTCACAATGGTTTCGCCCCGCGTTTTTTTCGTTTTTATAGGAATTAGTATATAAGAAATTGTTAATTAAATAAATTTTTTTTATTTGGCAAAGTCCACCAAGTTTCCTTTCTTCGCTTTCGAGTATCCGCGCTGATAAGCTGAAAACGGATGGCGACTTCTCTTCTACTTCTTGCTGTGCCACTGCCTTTCGTTTTGGCGAAACTTCATGCTTAGCCTTCTGCTCCGCAAACTGATTTGGTCCTGAAACGGACCGTTTCTGTTTATCGTTTCGACATTCGTTTATCATTTATCGATTAATCCGGTTTTTGGACTTGAAAAGGACCGTTTCGCGGTTCATAATTAGGGATTTACGTTGTAGTCCATAGATCAACTAGTCTATGAGCCGGTTTAGACGGTGCGCTCCAGCGCATGTGCCTCACGAACTTTGTGGATAAAGGGAGAAGTGGGGTGGTACCTCTCTTCATTCCCACTCCTCCCTTCATCACCAAACGTTCGTGAGGCACATGCGCTGAAGCGCACCGTCTAAAACAGCTCAATCATGCGATGCATGGCAGAGGAGCGATTTACAACGTCGGCCTGCGTCACACCGTAGAATTTTACGCTGCTGTCTGTTGTTGGAGCTCGACCAAAAGTTGCCATGCTCTAACCAGCTACATGGCTGCAAATCGCTTTCGGCAGCATGGAATCAGTTTGGCCTTCTTATTGAAATGAATGGTAATGCAAAAGGTTGTCGTTATGCCTTCGACCCTAGGACCTCGCAATGTTAATCGAAGAAATGTTTCGATCTATAAAGTAGAGATTACGCATTCGAAGGATAATGTACGGAATCGACTCGAGAAGGTTTCTATTCCCTACTGGGTTGTTTTTGTGTCGCCTTTCGTTTGTTTATTGTGTAAATGCTGCGTGTCCTAATTAATTTATTGGTAATGTAATGAGAGTTGTGCTTGATGTTTGTCTTCTTTTTGTTTATCGTCGCCGCTCATTTAAATTTTTGCGCTCATCGCCAAAAATGTCTTGTCTTTTGGCGGCTGTCGTTGCCCATTTAAATTGAGATGCCGCCCTTGTCGTCGGCACGGCATATTTATAAAATACATATTGTACACATTTTGACGTCCTTTCCAAGTGCCGCCCAGTGCAAATGCACAGTCTGCACATATGAGTAGCGCGGCACTGAATTGCAAATAAGTCACGAAACACTAATCGAAATTGATACAGTATTTAGAAAGTTTTTGCGTTTGAAAATAGAGAAAATTAATTAAAAGTTGCGATATATTGAGCAATATTATTACGGAAAAGGCAAGAACGTTGCGCAAGCTTGTGAAAAAAATTTTACTTTTACGCTTTTACTCTGGTAATTTTGATGTGATAGCAATATAGGCAAGTCAGCAGTATCGTTTTGGTACGGAGGTGGGCATGAATCACAAAACTGTTTTCAACTATTTATGTACACAAAGCTAGATACAAAAAAATCGATGTATCGACTTCAGCACGAAAAACATGATAGACCGAATTAACTTCTGCGATGTGCTGCTGAAACTCAATCGACCTATATCTGAAATGTCTCATAACCTCTGACGAAAAATGAGTCAGGCACGTATGACAATTGCAAACGTCAAAGATCATGGGCAAGGGATAGTGATCTGTCCTAACGTTTCGGGAAGCCAGGATTGATGTCGAAAAATGCTATGTTGTGATGCTGTCTGCAGTGGAACTGGAAGCATATTGTCCGCTGTGAAGTATTTCCAGTTTGTCAGAACTACTATATTACTATGGACAACTCGAGAGATTACGGTAGGTAATTTAATGAAAACGGCTTGAATTTAATAAATAGGATAGATGTTGTCTTCCATGACGACAAAGTCCGAGCACACACTTCTTTGATGACCCGCTTAAAAATTGGAACAGTTTGGTTGAGAAGTTTTGATACATCCATTGTACAGTCCAGTCATAGCGCCCTCTGACTATCACTGGTTCCGATCTCTGCAGAACTCCCTCAATCCCGAGTTTCTCAGAGCAATATTGACGCTCTTGATGTGAGATCTTGAGAAAATCATTTCGGAATTGAGAACATAAACCTCAGGCATATGCTAAAACATTTTATTCAAGGTGGATATATTTTTACAAAAAGTGAGTAATAAATTGTAATTGGTCGTGTAATTGCTTATAAAAGGAGATCGTTTGTAAGATATCACGATTTAAAAAGTTGCAAATATTCATACATGACCTGTATGCAAAAACTGACTTTGACCTTGATCAATGATTTACTTATGCATGATTTATACAGACCGTGTATAAATGCACATTAATATTTTCAATACAGTGAATCGATCCACTTCAGTACCTGAAGATCGGTCTGCCATGCCATACATTTACTGGTGCATTTTGAAAGAGAAACAGTACAATGACTAACACATTCGATAAAATGTAGCTATCATATTCCAAATTGCTATTTGCTAATAAGTTATGATAATTTTGTATTATATATTATATTGTAATAAATAAAGCAATAAAATTATTATGTATTAAAATGTTGTCTTGTTTACTAATTTCGACTGCTTTATTTATTTTTAAAACACGAAGAGGCACTGGTCAACAGGGTCCGAATGGAAATTTTTTAATCCTTTTTGGGTCGGATGATAATAATTCAATTCAGTTGTTGTTACTGAAAATATCGATGTATTAATTTATTTAAAAGTTGAACATGTGTAAATTATTTTTACATTTTGCTTAACACCGTCAGTTCATTTCGATTTTGAATTTTTATTCAAATTTTATGTTTTCCGCTCGAGTACCTACGTTCGTCTCTTTTTTAATATCCACTGGAACATAACATTTTTTAGTGTTACAAATATAATAAAAGTAAATTTATACTATAAATAAAAATACAACATTGTATGCAAATAACTGTGAGCTTGATTCCTGCTATTCAGTGAATGTCTATTACTAACGTGAAGAGGACACCAAACTGTTAATTAAAATAGAAAAAAATACGAATTTGTGTTTATAATTTTTGTCACCACAGCATTCCTAATTACCTTTGGAAATATTGTTTCAATATTCTAAAAAAAGCCTTCCTTATGTAGCAGCTACTTAATACCTATTTCTACACGTTCATTTTAAACGATATATGGCGCGACGCGCCTGTAGTATATTCACGACAGGATGTTAAATTTCTTTTCTAAGCTTACACCGAAATCACCAAACGTCGCCAATATTAAAACAGCTCTGAAAATAGAATCAACTGACCTTGCGCATTGTTAACGTGCAATTACCTTATATTAGAGTATCAGATAACTTCTCTTCATGTTTACTTTTCTTATCAAAGTGGAATATTTATCTGATCGCATACAGACAAGCTTTTGTAAATAATTCGTTAGATGTGCTAATTACAGCAAAATTCGCAGATTTTTCAATTTAATTTTGAAGTGTCACAGATATTTTTATTCTTTTTTTTTGTTTTGAAAGTATGAGAGAAAAATAAATAAAGGTGGAGAAATACGCGATTTTTTAGTTTAATATATTTTTCTAAAAAAATATGTTTTTATTAAAAATAAAGCTAAAAATAATGTCACAAATTTTGTTGTAAATAAAAAAAATAATGTGGACGAATTTCGAATTATTTTACCTGTGTCTTTATTTATACCTTTAATATTTGGAAAAAAGAAGACTGTTTTTTGCCTTGACATTGTTCGAGTTCAAAGAACTTGTTAAATCAATACGGAGGTTACTGCCAATCCAATACTAACAACATATAATAGTAATATTATCATTTCTAACTTTAGCATTCGGAGAACCCAAGTGTATAGCTTACGGAAGATGTATGCTAAACAGTAGGTACAAATCAGACCTAGTAAACAAACGTTGATAACATGAAATGTTATTTTATACCTAATACGAAATGCGTTAGCAACAGTTTTAGATTATTAAATTCAATAGAAAAAATCATCATCTTCTCCTTCTTTACGCTCCTTTAATCCTTCGAAAGTCATAGGGCGTAAACGGTTTCCCTGCAGCGGACTCTGTGCTCTGACCAGGATCTCCCGCGTCGCAAGGTTTGGCGAATCTTTAGTCTCTACCCAAGAAGAGTCACAATCTTGCTTCAATCAAAAGAGCTCTATTGATAATTCAATTTAATTTATTTTTGCCAAATTATATATTTTCCTTTCTGACCCTTTAATCAGTGGGTAGATTGAATCTGAACTCACTAATATATCTGCTTTTTCTTTTTCAATGGCTGGTTTTACAGCCCAATTCAACCCTTGGCCTTGCATCACCTTCTGCCTCTGCGGCGCAGCTTGCCTCCAGTTTCTTGTGCTGAATAATTTTTCTGCATCAGTTTTAACACTGTCTTCCCACCTTGACCATGGTTTGCCAACTGGTCTTTTCCCACCTGTTAGTAGATACAGGGCTTTCGGTATCCTTAAACTATCCATTCTTTGAACATGATCGGCCCAACATAAACGCAGTAGCTTGGCAAGTGTTGATAGTTTACACTCTTTGTGTAAGTCATATAATTCGTGATTATGGCCGTAGTCTCCTTGCATTCACTGCAAATGTAAAGTGTGTTCAAACAACACACCTAAGTGTGTTATTTTCTTGTAGGCATTTTTAATCCACTTTAAAGTGTGTTATTTTCTAAACACACTTTAAAGTGTGTTATTTTAACACGTTTTCCCTTAAGAAGGTACACTGCCTTAAAGTGTGTAGTTTAACATGTTTTTACTTCAGAAGGTCCGTTATTCATTTTTGAAGCAGTTCTTAGCGGATCCCTACTCAACTAAAAAAACATTCGTACCAAATTTCAGATCTGTACAAGGTATATGTAGTTGAAAAAATGTTATTTTATGTCTTTAAAGGCCCCGCAACCCCTCTTAGGAGTCGATTTTTGCAAAACCCTTTCTTAGCGGATCTCTTAAGCCCGGGTAACTCCGAACGCGGCGCGGCGCTGCGAGTTTTGTTAAGCGATTTCTGCACGAAAAACAAATCTGTTATTCACACCAGAAGCGGCGCGACGCGGCACGGTTAACATTATTTTTCATACAAAAATCGCCGCGCCGCGTTCGGTGTGACCCGGGCTTTAAGCTTACAAAGCGGCCGGCTGTGGATTGGTTTTGGATAGACGAACAAAAAATCGGGGGGGGGGGGGGGGGGTGAATCGTAACGGTTTAGCAGCTAGGGTGCTTTGAAGTTTTTTTGGTAGAGGTTTACATATCACCCTGTATTTTTGTAACCCTATGAGATATTTTCATGAACGGCTTTTATTTTTGGAGTTATAAACAATTTTAATGCTAAAATTGGCTCTATTTCGTACTTTTCACCTAAGCTTTGCCAAAAAGCACCAAATAAAGCCAATTTTAACTTCAAACTTGCTAATAACTTCAAAAGTAAAAGCCGTAGAATAAAAAGTGTCCAGACATTATTCATAGGAAATTGTCCAAGCTTTCCAATTTTGCAAAAAAAATATTAGTTACTAGGTATTTTTTGAAGAAAAAGGTATAGTAGAGGGAAATTAAACTTTAAAGTTAATTAAAGTTAATTTAAAGTTAATTAAAAGTTGTTATGATGGAAGTTGGGAAGTTGGATTTTTTTGGTTTTTTTCTTTACATATGTTAAGATAAAGCGAAAAAAAAATTTCTGCAAAATTGGTCCTGTGATATACGAGAAAATTGCATAAATGTCCATATTTGATGCATTTTGAGTGCATTGCTACACTATTTTTATAATTTCTTCAGTTCTGTTCGTCGTAGAAAAATAAAAAAAATCGGAAAATACTCGTGAATGAATAGACTATCGAACTGATTCGGTATAAGTACTTTAAAAATGAATCCTAACCTCAAAAAACCAAAATGCATGAAATTTTGTTTTATTTTACTAAAAATGCAATAAATAACGGGAAAATAGTCGGATTTTGATAATAATTGGAGAAAACATGTAATTTGATGCTATAAATACGTGGTTGAAATTTCAGAAAAAACTTTCGATTTTTACGGCAACAATTGGCAGCTTTCGAAAAAAATTTAAAATTGCCGCCATTCCATGCCAAATCATCGTACGATAAAATATTTTTTTTAAATTTTAGTTTTTTTATGTACTTTCTTGTGAGCATACGCAATACTTCGCTACTTTATTTGAAATGCCGATTTTAGGACTTTGAAAAAAATAAAAAATTTCAATTTTTCAATTTTTTGCCTTTTCATAGTTGGAAAGTAGCTTTTTATAGTTGGCAAAAGGCAAAACATTGAAAATTGAAATTTTTTACTTATTTCAAAGTCACCCTGTATATATAGATACATTTTGTACTATAATAATTTCTTTTTATTTTATACTAGAGAATGTTCTGGTTATAGTAAGTAGGTAGGATTATGTATTTAAATAATAACTTATGTAGCTCAAAGCTATAAGTATCCTTTTTTCTGGACTGACACATTCTCGCATTGCAGTATATCATTTTTGTATGTTTAGTCATTCGGTAAAATGATTGAAATACAGAATCATCTTCTGATGGGTTCTCTGGCAGAAACAAACGGTATACAGTTTCTATTTCTTTCAATGTATGGATGAACCCAATACAATCTACGCTTGCTTCGTCGTCTTCTAATAAAGCAAATCTTCATCATCACTTGACATTTTCCCAACCCAAGATGTGCTTTCGCGCTGCTACTTGAAAGAAAACTGAAACTTTTTGTAGCTTGAATGTCGATTGTATGACGATACGTGGACATAACTATAACATGCAAAATATGCCTTACATCATTTGCAGCTTGCATGCATTCGTCAAATGACGCCGCCGTGGACAGTGTGCCTTACTTATTAATTTTTGGGTCCTGTACTAATAACAATCCTAATGAATGAGCAAACAAAGTAAAGGTCACCAAAGTGAAATTAAAATCAACATAATCAATAAAGGTACGCTGCTGTAATCACCGAAAAAGATTAACACATTGTCAATTTGTTCAGGCTTAAAACAATCAATTATTAAGCTGCTTACATTAGTACTTTTATAACATTTTGGAAAATGAATTGTTAATGGGCGAAATTTATAAAATTGCTTAGAATTCATTAAGGTCAACGGGTGCAGATTTACTTTTCCATATAATATGAACTGATGACAAAAGAAAGGGGAAGGTGCTGTTATTGGCATGTAGCTCTGCCTAATTTTGGTTGACTAGAAGGGGTTTTAGTCGTGCTTAATTTTAACCTACCTATATTATGGTTACCAAACTATTTTATTTATTGAGGTTAAAACCAATAATTGCCCGTGTCTAATTAAATCAAATAAAGATTTTACTTAATTCATCAAGGAAATTTTCAGTTCAATCCTAAATCATACAAAATAAGTGTAATTTAAACTTGAACCGATTTTAGCAATAAAATGTGGATGGATCTTTGATTTTGGTAAAGTGAGGGAGCACTGGTATTACCATTCAAAATATTGGATAAGCTTATTTACAAGTTAACTGTTAAAGCTTTTCAACTTTCTTTATTTTGGGACCATTTCATTATTTTTCTCTTATTTTGTTTTATATATTACATAACTACTTAGTTATCTAATATTTTAGGTAGCTACTTGTCCCGAAAACGTTGATGCGACTACAAATGGGAGAATGTGTTTATGGGTAAATTCGGTAGAAAATGCCTTCAAATCTTCCCCATCTTGGATTGCATTATTTAATTCAAGGTAGAGTTCGTACCAAAAGAGATAAGGTATCTTCGCGCACGTGGGGAAATGAAAATTACATAAATAAACATTGCGCACATCGGGATAAGACATGCGCTTATGTATTTTCAAATTTCCCCTCGAAATCTGCTGTCATTCTGTCTGCGAGATATCGAAAAAATTATTTTACATTTTCGTCTTAGGCTTTCGTCTCGCGCTTGTAAGAGTGTAAGGTTGTAACTTTCCGTGTTTTTGATATAAAAATTTTCGTCTTATTTTTTGGTGCTTCATCAAAATCCATCATCAAAAAGCAGGCCACTGAAGCCGTAGAGGTCCCAATAAAAAAAGACGGGGTAAAAAAAATTGGACCCAAACATGGACCGGCAACATCCAGATTATTTTTCTTTGAGCTATTTTCAACTGAAATCTGTTGACGGAATGCGGTCTTCACATTTTGCACGCTCAATTCCGTCCAGCTCCCAGTCGACTAGATATTTTACTGTTATTCAAAAATTAGTTCGTTAGGGTCCTTTTGTCTGAATCTTTTTAACATCTTCCAAAGTTTTTTAAAAAATTTGTGGACGATTCCAAGACCCTAGATAGCTTGGTTTTTTTCTGTTTACCATTCAGTAATAGTTGTCCCTCACTAATCTGTTTTTTAGGGTTTTCTAAATACTAAAACCAGATCAGTGAGTCATACCTATTATTGAATGGCAAATAGCAAAAAAACCAGGCCAGCTGGAGTCTTGGAGTGTTCCAAGAAATTTTTGGGTAACTTTTGAGGATGTTGCAAAGGTTCAGAAAAAAGAACCCTAACGAACTACTTTTTGAATAACAGTAAAATATGTAAGGAAGAAATGTATTTTTTCATATATTTTTTATAAAGACGACCCTTTCACCGATTTTAAAAGCTGAAATTTGCACACATATCAGTTGCAGGCTAAAGGTAGGTTCACACGCAACGATTTGCTTATGCAAGCTGGCTGGCGCAAGTCAATTTGTGCAAATAAACTGAATGAAAATGATGAGAGAATATTACCTCCATTAGTTATTGCGCATTATATTTATACTTACCTACGCATTAAATTATATTATATTGATTATGATAAGGTCGGAGGAGCAGGTCGTCGAACGTCACCATTCACCCATGCGCATGCTGAAGGGTGTAGCCGAGGCTTGAGCATCGTTTATACGCTCCTGCCAAAACACCAACCTCAAGCCGATATTCTATCAAGCCATATTTTGCACAAGGCAAACTTTTTGTCTTTCGGAAGCCAAACCGTTGAGTTCACACGCAACGGTTTATTAAATCGTCTCAATTCTTAGCATTTCTTAAGGTCCGGTTACACGCAACGATCTGCTTGTGCCAATTGGCTTGCGCAAGTGCATCGTTGCGTGTAAACGCAAATTTTTGGCTGGCGCAAGCCAAAAAGGTTGCCTTGTGCAAAATATATGTTCTTAGAAAATCGGCTTGAGGTTGGTGTTTTGGCATGAGCGTTTAAATGATGTTCAAGCCGCAGCTACACCCCTCAGCATGCTCTTGGGTGAATGGTGAAATTTTATGACGCTCCTCCGACCTTATCATAATCAATATAATATAATAATCGTGTCAAATTAGCGTAATTTAGTGTCATTTTCCCTCATTTTATTTGCACCAATTGACTTGCGCCAGTCAATTTGTACAAATAAATCGTTGCCTGTAAACCGATTAAAGTTCATTCAGTTTATTTGCACCAATTGTCTTGCGCCAGTCAATTTGCACAAGCAGATCGTTGCGTGTAACCGGACCTTAACACATATCATATCGATACCCTCATTCTAATACCACGTACGAGAAAAATCCCAAATTTTTTAGGAGAAGCAAAAAACTGCTTTTTATTTCTTCTGCAGTACCTACCGTTATTATATTTTATAGTAGGACCATAGAATTTTCTTTTGTTGTGACTTTTTCTTTCATGAATTGAATAGCAAAATACATAATAATCTTTCACAAAAAAAATTTCCCTAAAAATGCTCATACGTGGTATTAGAATGAGGGTATCGATATGTGAAGTGATATATCATATGTTAATAATAAAGCTATTTAATCTTAGAGCTTCTGTGTGTTAAAGAGAAAGTTTAGGTCCAATGGTCAATATTTGTGGTGGTCCGCATTTTATTTCGAAGATTCAAGAATACTTGATATCCATATATATTTATGAGCCTCTCTGCTTTAACTTCAACAATACTCTCAGAGCACGGATGAATGTGCTTATTGCGATTTATATATGTATAAATTACTATTTCTTTCCTTACTATCAGCCCTGAGAGCAAACTACAGTGGATTGTTTTGGTCTAAGCGAATGTTATTCTAGATTTTTAATAATTTGTGCTCTTGAATTTTATTTACTAAATCCAAATTACTTATGTAGTTGAGATTATATTTATATCCTTGCAGTGGTCACCTAAATCGTTTGTTGTTACTATTTGACACAACATTTCTAAGTTGGATGAAGATGTCGGTCTCCAACCTTATTTTGTGGCTTGCCTTTTTGGGAGTGTGGTAATATTAAAACTATGTTCATTAACTTGAATTATTTATTGAAACCTGCTATATAAATATTATTGGTTCTTCTTATAATTATTAATTACTACTACCAAGGGACAATTACTTACATTTTGTTACCCGTTTTACAAAAAAAACTACTTAAGCTCTAAATTTGAAATTTATCACAGTATTATATTTCAAGGCCTAGTAGTCCGGGGAAATTAGCATTTAAAGGAGACAAAATTCGGAAAAGGCTGAAAATTGGTCCACAGCTTCCTTGGGACTTTTTAAGAAAACAATTTCGGAATCACAAAAAAAAACATGGCCGCCGGAAATATAGCGGTTTTTCGGTGTTTTCCTTGTATCTCGGTTTCTATAGGTCGTACAACCCCGTACAAAGGCCCTAAATGTTGACAATGAAATCCTATACAACTTTAGTTCTTACAAAGATATTGATATATCGACATAAGACCAGATATTCATAATGGGACATATACTTAAAAAATGCTGAGAAGAAAGCATTGATAACATCTTCTTTTCTAGACTATAAAAACTGTAGTTACTGTTACTGAAGTGCAAAATCATGGCGCTTTAAACAAAAATGCAAGTCAAATTCGATTTTTTTTTTAAATTTTGTTGATAGTGAAATTTTAGAATCAATCCGCAAAATCCAGATAAATATTTGTAAAATTTTTTTTATAAGATTATATGGTGATAATGTTTTACACTCTGAAAAAATAAACACTGCAGGTCTTTTTGACATTTCTTGATTTTATTTATCTTACCATTAATTCGGTGCCAACATTTTTCCATATAAATATTTTATTATGGGAACATATCCATCATAATTTCACTTCTAAATGCCTAAGTCTAGAAAGTAATTTTAACAAATATATTTCTTTTATTTTCAGAGCAAAAATTTTCCGCATAGGTGTCGCGCTGATCGGCCCCGGCCTAAGGGGCCATGACGCGTTGGCCCTTTAAGCTGCTTCTACTGCTCTCGGTAGCAGCAGCTTCCGTTCCGGGTGTCATCACAGTGCGAGATTCAGCAAATAAAACGGTTTTAACTGTTGGTTACTTGACGGCTATAAAAGGAGATCTGAATGATAAACAGGGATTAGCCATTTCTGGTGCATTAACGATGGCTTTAGATGAGGTAAAATTTAATACTTATGCTGTATATCCTTTAAAATTGAAAGAAAGATTCAACGGTTATTATAGGTAAATAAGGACAAAAATCTCTTACCCAATGTAACGCTGGCATTACGTTGGAATGACACTCGTGGTGAAACTGTTCTAGCTACAAAAGCTATAACTGAAATGATTTGTGATGGTGTGTCCACGTTTTTTGGACCCGAAGGGCCATGCCACGTGGAAGCAATTGTTTCACAAAGCAGAAATATTCCAATGATATCATATGTAAGTATATTTTCTGTAATATTTTCTTGTTTTAAATCTAATAATATGTTGTACAATGTAACAACTAAATGTTAATCGCAGGTCGTCTAATGTGTTGCTTAAATTTATTTCTGGTGGCCAATGGTCAAGCATTTTCGCACTGGAACACAGTGCTCTGCTGGCTAATTCAGAAAACTTCTAGTTAATTTTATCTTCAATTTGTCTCGTTGTGAACAGTATTTTTCTGAATTAATAATATGATTTTCTAATAACAATGCATAATATCAGATCATTATCTTTCATAGTTTTCTTCGAATGTAAACTTCTCTCCCCGTGGTTAAAGGAGCATTATCGTGTTTGACCAATTAGGACTTTCGCTTAGTTTTATTAAGCAGCCCTAATTCTCTAATCGTTACTTGCAACCATTCATATATGTATACATAGGTTGATTGCGATATGCCTCAATAAAGAATCCTAAGCAAAAATTCGATCTACCATTCCTTTCATTTCATTAAGTTGCTTAATTGCTTGGACATTGTTTAACCGTTCTCCGATCTCTCGATTTGTTTTATTTCAAATATTCTCAATATTTCGTAGTCATCCTTGTAAAAGGTTTTCCCGAATCTGCCTGGAGCATTTAGGATATGAGGAGGTTATTATCAAAATGTGACATGTCCTCCATTCATTTTTTTACAGCAATGGGTAAAAACTGTGCACTGTTGAATGTCCTTGTTGATTGAGTCAGACAAAAGTCTGCAATCGTCAAGGATCTGGCACGTGCTTGTCTGTTATTATCGAAACCGTATTAAGTACGACCTAGACCATTCTTGTGTATGGGACTATTTTAGAGAATGGTTTGGTGCATCAGAAACTTAAGAAAAAAAGTATTGTTAATAATGCATTTTTCTGAGAAAAATTCCAAAAGACCAAAATTTTTGGGAGGCTGAGATGGAAAATATCGCAAAAGCTCCTAAATGGAGTCACCCACGTTTTCGTTCTATATAGCAAGGTAGTAAAAAAAACACTAAACTAAAAGGTGGTCTGCCGGGCACTTGGCCCGGCACAGACGCGGCAGACCTATGTTTTCTAGTATAAAAAGGTTCTAACTTTAATTTGGTTATAGGTTGAAACTCTTGTCTTACTCGATAGGTCAGTTGCGGTTAGATGGACTGTTTGCATAATATGCGTTTTTTTAGGTTTTTTTCATTTTTTCCGTTCCCGTTAATACTCACTACCAGCGAAAGACCATAGAGACCATAGTTGTGTATGGACTATTTTAGACAATGGTTTGGTGCATCAGAAACTTAAGAAAAAGAGTACTGGGGTTTCACCTTAATGCAGTAAGTGTGGTGGGATTAGAAGAAAATTGCCCACTATGAGATACTTCTAGTTGGTTGTGTTTCTCACAGTTCTGAACAGAGACTAAATATTCAAGTAGCAAAAATTAGTATTAAAGAGTAACAACCTTTAAAAATTATGTATGCTGGTATTGATTTCTATTGTATTTATAATAGCCATCGATCCATTTTTATCGACACTAATATTAACGTTTCTCGATCGCTTCGGTCGGGTCCGATGCATGTTAATGATCAAAATTTGCGTAGATATTCTCAGTTGGTTAGCGATAGCAAGACCTGTTCATTTACAAAGAATAGAAGAAATCATTTTTTAGAAAAGCATCAAAAGCAGCGATTCTTGTTAAAGTCAAACATAGCGTTTCAGAAAATATTTTCAAAATAATAACTTCTATAACTAAAGGGAACTTCACACACCTATTCAGTTATCGCGATCCCGTTCATGGAGGAGCAGATCCGTCAATTTAAAAAAAGACTTCGATATTCCTGTTAAAATTCCCCTTTAGATTGTTTAAGAAGTTAGTCATTAATGGTTAGATTTGCATTCGAAAATATTAACTTAAACCCTCTGAGCCGTGATCAGTGATTGTCAGACATGTCGTGATACTGAAAATGGGAAAATAAAGCCAGTTTTCGTAAACATACAACTTAAACCAGAAGATCTTTATTTAACCCTGGAGGACCATATGAAGTAGGGCTATGGATATTTAAAAGGCCTACAGCAGGGTTATCACATTTATTTAATATTTTTACGAGTAAACTTACAAGTTGGACAGCCTAAAATTTTGCGTTCGACTATCGTCTCAGAGGTCTGTGTTTCAAATCCACTTTGCGGCATCGTACTTCGTCTTTCCATTTTATCCTTTCTCCTACCCAGATAACTTCCCTTCTTTCTGATTTTACCTTTTTCCAAAAAATTTCTTGCCCTTTCTCCTGTCATCGCCTGTAAGTACAATAAGCCGGTGAAATAAAATCACGTATTGGCGTTGCCAAGTCTTTCAGTCTTCTTTCTACTTTCTTTCCAAATAGCGCTTGCTAGTGCAGACCCAAATATTGCAGCAATCCAAGTGTTCCTTACATAAAAATTGTGGGTTTCCATGGACTCCTGGTTTCTTCTCCTAACTCGTAGACCCGGTGCTGCTTAGACAGATCAGTATCTCTTCCGCTAAAAAAATATTGCAATTATATAAGCCATAGCTAAAATATTAGAGAAGAAGAAAGTTATTTAGAGCACCTGTTGCTGAGTAAGTTAGGTAGATTAGAACTGGAGTACTCACATAACTTTAAGCATTAAAGTACACATCTAGTTCTTAAATAAATATTTACTTACAAGAAATAAAATATAAATTACGCTCGTCATCAACAAACTGCATTTTCAATTAGATGGATGATCTCTCTTTTAAACTTCACTGCATATAGTTTTCCACATTATTCTTTGTGTACTTTTTCGATTCTAGCTTATTGTAGATTTAATTTTTTACTACATACAATAATCACTGTAAAGTATTTCAATATTTCTCAAGCCGTTATGCTTTTAATTCAATTCTCTGCTCGAGGACTTGTTTAATGAAGTAAAAAATTTTAACAAAATTTTAATTGATTTTTTTCAGAAATGCTCTGATTACATGGCATCATCGATTCCAACATTTGCTAGAACTGAACCTCCTGACACACAGGTAATTTTATATTGTGTTAAAATTTTACAATTAAGTTGCTTCCCTGATAAGAGTTTTGACGTATTTGACTCATATTTTCAAATTAAATTTCGCTTTTGCTGGAGTGCTAGTTGTCCGACTATTGGATGAATTGATATTTTTAAGTTTGTTGAATGCAGAATTTATTTACCATATTACTTAAAAGGTTTTTCAGTAATAAATATTTTTAGTAATAACACTCGATTAGCTTGTTGTATCGATTCAAAAAATATGTTGTTTGCAACGCGGTTTTTCCATATTTATTAATTACATATGATAATTATATTTACAATCCTTTATTAAAAACATTTAAAATTGAATGGTTTGTAATTATTTAACGTATTAAAATATGCCACCGTTCAGGCCATTCTTGTCGATTTATTTTCTATGATTTCCTTAAAGATATTTAATTCCCATTGCTGGTTCGAACGTATTATACAAGCTTATACAAGAAAAAGTTTACGAAATTGAAATTGTTCATAATGCTAGTGTCGAAGTAGGACTTTTTCGCGGTTTCGAATAATAATTTTTTATTGTCATATATTATATGATTATCAAAAACTGTTTGTAGACTTTTGGTCCATCCGCACAACACAACCTTTGTTCGCGTTACTTAGAGTTTTTAAAAAAAATTAGCAGTCGTTGAATAGCATGAATCTTAGATGTGCTTCTAATGTAACAAATTCATTACAAACACTATAGACTGAGCCACACTGATTTCGTTCGTAAATTCACGTGATTAATTATTCCGTGCTATTTACAATTCAGCGTGACTAATACATATCACTTCTTTTTGTTATAACTGTGTATTCAGTTTTTCCAATAAACAATTTCCACGCTCACGAACTTAAAATTTACATTTTTAATGTTTTTGGTAGACCATCACTCTTTTTTGTTTGAATATTATAATAAGTGTGTAGTAAATCAGTATTTCAAATCGCGATTTGAAATTTTACTGTACATTTGCACTGTGAATGTACATATTTTTTCCACAGTGTATGAAAGAATGGAGAGTTGTATTCGAGAAGAGGCCTAATGTAGAATTTGTATATTACAGCACGGGCCAATAGCTGCATTAAGAACTTGCACCTCTTAAGAAATCCTAATCACTGGGATGCTTGTTTGGCGATTTGGAATATGTGGTCAATCCATCGCAAGTCGCAAGTCTTTGGCTAATGTAACGCCTAAGATGTGTTGGGATTGGTCGCCCATTAGTTCACGATGGGGGGTATATCGTCGGGTCCAGGGGCTTTGTTGGCATCGAGCTCCTTGAGGCACCTGTACACCTCGCGAGCCCTGAAGAATACCCTGTCCATTAAATGGGTGTTGTGCTCGAGAACAGGGGGTAGCATATCAGTTTCGGGTAAAAAAGAATTTAAGGCGAACAGAGATGCTAATAAATCGCCCTTAGATTTGTTGTCTATTATCACCTTCTCATTGTGGATAAATGATGGGGTTGTGGATGTAGTGAAATTCTTCTTGATGGAACTAACGAAGGACCAGAAGTTTTTGCTACCAGAGGTTGCATTAAAGAGTTTACTCCTCAACTTGTTGTCAAATGAAGTTTTGACTTTCCTGATGATGGCTTTACAGCCACCTTTTCTTAGTTGAATGTTCTGTAAACGGATCGATTCACTCGGAAAACTCTTGTACGCACGGAAGGCGGCTTCTTTGGTTTTGATTGCGTTCATACACTCCCGATTAAACCATCTGTTGGGCCTTGGCTTCACAGATTTGGTAGAATGGGGAATGTGCAAATGCATTCCTGCCTTTATGATCCTGGTGATACGGATAGCGGCAGATTTGACGTTTTTGTTTCGGAAACACATGTCTCAGTCAGTTGATTGGAAATAATTAATATGCCCCAGCCAATTGGCCTTCCATAATGCCATACAGTTCGCCTAACTGGTTTGGGAGGAGTGGGAAATTTGAATGGGAAGTTAGCTCTGACTAGGCAGTGGTTTGAATTCCCGAGAGGTGAATCAACTTCGACGGAGTAACGCGTTGGATGAGAAGTAAGAAAACGATCAAGGAGATAGTCTCTTTGGTCCGCAACATCAGGGACTCTCGTGGGATGGTTTACAATTTGATGTAAATTATTGATGTCTGCAAAGAACTCGACGTCCTTGCCAGAAACACTGGTGCCATTTGAGTAAGTCAGCCAGTTTACAGTGTGAGCATTGAAATCATCCGCAACAATGATTTCACTCTGGGGATTGGATGACAAAAATTCTGAGATTTGTTCGGAAATATTATCAAATGATGAAGTTGAGGCTTCGTTACTTATGTTTGGACTTCTGTATAGGAAGCAGAAGAATATGACGTATACTACAAAACTTTTTTAAATTTTATACAAACGTTAAAATTAATTTTTAAATACCATGTACATGGTGCATAGTACATAGTAGATAGTACATAGTATATAATACATAGGCACATCAATAGTGCGAGTTATCACTTTCGACTTAATTTTGATTTATTAATCATAACATAAAAATTGTCCAGACATTATTCATAGGAAATTGTCCAAACATTCCAATTTTGCCAAAAAAGAAATTAACTAGGAATTTTATGGAGAAAAAGGTGGTTTTAGTTGAAATTTTAGTTAAAAAAACGGAATTTGTGACTTTGATGACTCATTATTCTGGAAGTTGATAGGGTAAAACCTTAACCTTTTTTAGGTGGTAGTATTCTGCGTACACTGATACTTTATTCATGAAAATAGGTTATAAGGCTACAAAAATACAGGGTGATATGCAAAACTCTAAAAAAAAACTTCAAAACCCCCCGGCGGCTAAACCGTTACGATATCCCCCTCCCATACGATTTTTTGTTCGTCTATCCAAAACCCATCAACAGCCGGCCGTTTTGTAAACTTAACGGATACACCCTGTATAAAACTCAAATTAAAACGTCAATTAAAGACAATATCTCTGATATAAAATAATTGAATAAAAATAAGAAATTTCTTCTGTGTAAAGGCTGCAATGCTTCTTGGTTGTTACATAATTTTTCGTATTACAAAAAAGTACGCGAATGTATTTTTAACAAATTAAGTAAACACAGTGTGGTTGTTGATTTCATACTTCCCCACATCCTTTTCATTAAGTTTTCCTTGCACAATACAAGGGCGCACAGAGCTTTCTCGGGGCCCGGGGCAAAATAAAATTCAGAAAAGAATTTCAGAAAATAGTCTTCTCACCGTTGGGGGACCCTCGACAACGGGGCCCGGGGAAAATTACCACGGTTACCGCCTTCCTTATCCTAATTTTTAATTTTAAATTTCGTCCTTAAAATATTATTCTGTTTTTTTTTAAATAAATCATTTTAGATAATATCTACAATTCTACATTCCAGAATTCCAGAAAATGATTTTGTTGTTGAATTCTTTGGCGTTGTTCTTTTCCCCTATAATTTCGCGCATTCCATCAAATTAATGCTATCACAAACCCCGTCAGCCTTCTTAGGTAAACTTCTTAAGCCAGATAAATTAAAACCAGAAAGGGTGAAAGCTGAAGTTAAAATTCTTAGATTTATTTGATTTCTTGAATTCCTTCTGAAGGTGCCCATTTTCTTCTTCGGTATTCTATTCAAGTTTATGATTTTCCGTGCTGACTTGTTGTACTACTACTGTAGTCTATTTAACTTGGAAGTTTTGTTTGTTATTAGTCTTATAAAAATAAGAAAAGAAAGCTGTGGAATTAATTGAAAAAGAAACTTTAAGTCAAAATTAATATCAATACCTCCAAATTTGGCCAAGCTATAAAAATTGGTGACGCTTAATCCGTTCCTCACAGCACGAGTACGTGATCGGGAAATTCATGGGCTTGTAAATTTCCAATTGTCAAATTTTGGAAATGTTGACACAATACTTTATAAATTACTAGTTTTGCGCTACTTTCAAGAAGGGAATATATTTCCTGCAGTTGTAGTTTTCGACTTCTTGCTGTTTCAATCCATTTTGATATGAATTTTATATTCAGCAATGCCAATGATAAGATGCATTCCTGCTTAATTTCAGTCCATATTACTCAGAAGAACACAGCAAGCTTGTAAACGGAATTCAGAATCAGAATCGAATGTAGGAATTAGTAATTGAAATTTTTGCTACTTGCAAGACACTCAAAAAAGGCAGGAAACATTTTAATCAGAACAGTTTAATGCATCATAACATAAAAGATAGTTTTAAGCCGGTTGGGCTGAGGGTTAGCAACCCGCTCCCAAAAAACTCCCTTGCTACGAATCGGCAAATACTCACCACAGAAGCCAGGTCCAGCCTCATTAGCTGGTCACCAGTTTATGAGAGGATTATTATCGTGAGCCAGCGTACCAGACTAATAAGTACTACGGTTTTCCAATGCTACGCTCCAACTGAAGACGCAGACAATGACATTAAAAACGAGTTCTATATGCGACTGAATGAGGGGTTTCGCTCTATTCCCAGCGGATACATCATTGATTTGATGGGTGACTTAAACGCACAAATCTGCCCCAACAACACCGGCCTTGAACACACAATTGGAAATCAAGGCCTAAGCCAATTTACTAATAAAAATGGTGAATTTTTCGTTGACTTCTGTAGTTCCCACCAACTCATGGTAGGTGGATCTTACTTTTGTCATAAAAAGATACAAAAGGAGACCTGGGTCTCGCCCGATGGTAGAACGAGAAATCAGATAGATCTCGTGGCCGTCAGCCGCAGATGGAGAAGTATTCTGGAGGCAGCACTGCACGCAGAATACTTCCACCTATCTAAAACTGTAAAAGGAAAGGTTCTACCTTACCAACTTCCAGAGTTATGAGTCATCAAGCTTATGACGAAAAGAACCAAATAAAGCCAACTTTATCATCAAAATTTGCTAATATCTTCAAAAATAAAGGCCGTACCACAAAAATCGTCTGGAAATTGTTTATAGGAAATTGTTCAAGCTTTCTAATTTTGGAAAAAAATATATTGATTAACTACGTATTTTTTGGAGAAAATGGTAGATAAAATTGGCATTTTTGATAAAAAAAAACAAAATTTTGATTTGATGACTCATAACTCTTAAACTTGGTACGGTAGAACTTTCACTTTTACAGTTTTAGATAGTGGAAATTTTCTGCGTGCAGTGCTACCTTATTCATGAAAATCGGACAAAAGGTTACAAAAATACAGGGTGATATGCTAAAAAAAAACTTCAAAACTCCATAGCTTTAGCGGCTACACTGTTACGATTTCTTGCCGCACAACCGTACGATTTTTTGTTCGTCGATCCAAAACCTATCCACAGCTGGCCGCTTTGTAACTTTATGCAGTACACCCTTTTAAATAAATATGTACAGCGTTCTGGCAACAATTAGGAGGGGGAAATGTCCAGGCAATAATTTTTATAAATAGAGAATACTATCGATACTTTAACCAAATTCAATTTTATTTCTTTCCCTCTTTGTAATTTTAGAGTATGTAGTCCATTGCGGCGACAGGAGGCTGCCAAAAGTAACTTTTATTGTTCAGCAGGTATATAAGATTTCGTGTGGAAATGTTCATGACTTTTGAAATGACAACACAAAATACGTCGCTGGCTCTTGGTCTATACGGCATCTTGGTTTAAAATGAAATTTATAATTGATTATTTTTAGAAAACTTTATAAATAGTTAAACTGCAAATAATTCTAAAAATAATAAGATCTTTTGTTAAAATAAGTGAAATTTCTTCTTCATTTTGATTGAATGCAATATTATAGAATTATAATTGAAATGTTCGGATTATAACTTTTGAGTCTCATTTAATGCTTTCTTATGCCAAGATGAAGCTACTAATTCAAAGAAAGCGTATTGACACTGACACGTACATTAGAAACATCGACACGCACATTAGATTGTGATAACTATTCTCTTTGAATAATAGTCCTTCTCCAACGGGAAAATTTAAAAGAAACGTTAGCCAGCGTTAATGGAAAAACAAGTTGCAACATACATTGATTACATTCTTGATCTATGTCAATTTTTTCCTCCAATCCAGTCGTAATTGCAACTTTTAAAAGGTGCTTCTTCCTGAATTTACGCCTTGAAGAAAGAGCATGGAAATTTAATTAAAACTTGCTACAGAAGCACTGCTAAAATAAAGCAAAAAGGGCCACCCTTTAGCTTTTACATCGTAGTCGGCAAAGGTGAGCAATGTCATTCTTTCGTAATCATAGTCTTCCTACGTAATAACTACCGGCATGACAAATGAGGCTCGCAGTAACAGTCTTAGCAAAGATATGCAAACGAGATGAAATTGGATTAACTCAAAAGGCTTTTTAGTGTCGCATTTGATGCTTTAAGAAGATTAAATTGCGGTTCTTTGTTTTCATGAGCATCAATCTCATCTTATTAAAAAGTTTGCACATGTGAAGCCGGTGATTTTAATTAAACCAGCCTTTTCATTTGTTGAAAATATTTTTTTATATTATTACATCCTTATTAAGAAAATTAGTGTGTCTGCCTGTGATTTCAAAATAATTGTCCTTTTCTAAGCTCATATGGTTATTTACTTGGTATTAAAACACATTCAAGTAACATAATTTTAAAATTTTTGTCTGGCTTATGATATTTAAATAGAAGTCTTTGAGGTGAAATGAAATGATAAAAAAAGTTTTCAATCTATTTCGGTCGGAGCCCAGGGTTTTAAAAGGCGTACGTTGTCTTTCTGTCTGTTTGTAGGGCTAATTTCGAAAATCGCTAATCCGAACTCAATGGGCCTTTAATGGGCAGCATATCATATAGGTAAAATTTTAGGCTTCTTTTTCACTAAAAAAATATTTTATTGACAGAGACAGATGGCAGAATCAATCAATACTGGTCAAATTTTAGAAAGTAATAAAAGGCAAATTGGCAACTGTTAAAACGTGAATTGCAATAAAGAATTTAGAATATTAAAAGAGCAAAACGGCAACAATGTAAACGCAATAAATAAAAAAGTCGTATCACATATTCTCTTACAGGAGAAATTATGTAAATTAATAAATGTTAATATATTGTTTTTTAAATCGAAAATTGTAGATGTTTGATTAAATTTTTCAAATTACTTTTTCGCACCAGTTGCTTAAAGTAGTGTAAACCTGTATTTGTACTTTCTCAAATAATTCAGACGGAGATATTTGCCAAAAAAACTAAATAAGAGAAAACGAAGGCTGAATCTTTAAATAAATAAATCTTTCTGAATGCAAATTCTTGTGCCAATATCTTATCCAAGGCGCTAGAATTGATTAGAAACGAGCAAGCTTCACTGTAAAAGGTATAACACACTGAAGTGGGTTTTTTAACACACAAAAAGTGTTGTTTAACACACCAAAGTGTATTACTTTCTTGCGAACATACGCAATACTTCGTTACTTTATTTAAAATGCCCATTTTAGGAATTTGGAAAAAATAAAAAATTTCAATTTTCAAATTCCTAAAATGGGCATTTTAAATAAAATATCGAAGTATTGCATATGCTCAAAAGAAATAACATAAATTTTTACCCTACGATGATTTGGCATAAAATGACGGCAATTTTAATGTTTTTTGAAAAGTGCCAATTGTTGCTTTAAAAATCAATTTTTTTTAAATTTCAACCACGTATTTATAGCATCAAAATACACATTTTCTCTAATTTTTATGAAAATCCGACTATTTTCCCGTTATTTATTGCATTTTTAGTAAAAAAAAACAAAATTTCATACATTTTGGTTTTTGAGGTTAGGATTCATTTTTAAAGTATTTATATCAAATCATTGCGATAGTCTATTCATTCACGAGTATTTTCCAATTTTTTTATTTTTCTACGACCAACAGAACTGGAGAAATTAAAAAAATAGCAACGCACTCTAAATGCATCAAAAATCCACATTTATGCAATTTTCTCGTGCAGCACAGGCCCGGTTTTGCAGACATTTTTTTCGCTTTATCTCAACATATGTAAAGAAAAAAAAAGAAAAAATCCAACTTCCCAACTACATCACTATCATATGGAAATTTCCCTCTACTATTTATTTAGATAGCTTTTATGAGGGATGAAAACAGAAATGCATAAATACTATAATACAATAATTATGAAAACTATTATAATTATTTTTATTGTAATTTATTATACTTTTTACCCATAAAATTCAATGCGCTCGTGATACACTAATGGAACATATGTTTTACTCATACCTTTAAATAAAAATTAAAATTTGAAATTAATTTTAAAGATTCCCCTCTTAAGCTCAAACATAACATATTTACTATTATATGCTTGTCTAAGACGAAATCTTGTTGGGTTTAAATTTTTTTGAAGTTCATTGGAATTAAGAATTGTGTGAGTTACGAAATTCTGAAGACCACTCGAAATCCTCAAACTAAGAACTAAGTTTCCTCTTGTCGTCAGAAATTAAGGGATGGCATAAAATAATTGCCTTTTTCGATATTTGATTATTAAAATTGGATTATTTGATTAATAAGACATTATTAAATGTCAAATTTACTTTAATCTGTGGTATAATAAATTAACTAATTCTGTTCTAATTTAATTTTTTCTCCTTTTGAAATAATAGATTATTTATTCATAATTTTAAGTTGTAAGTGAAAGTAATTATAATTTATATATTTTCTTTACAGGTTACAAAATCTGTGATATCTCTTCTACGTTATTATGGGTGGAAAAAATTTTCAATTATTCATGAAGAACCATGGACAACAGTGGCGAATTCCTTGAAAGAGCAGGCTCTAAAGATAAATATGACCATCAATCACAAGGAGAAAGTCCTCGATAACCATAAATGCTGTGAAAATTTCCTAACTTGTTGCAGGAGTGGTTTTTGGTATCAGGTAAAATAATTACAACAATTAAAGAGTTTTAATTATTGAACATATTTTTAGGTTATTCAAAACACTATGAATCGAACACGCATATATGTTTTCCTGGGTACTGCTAATTCTCTTGTTGATATGATGGCTTCAATGGAAACAGTGCAATTATTCGCAAAAGGAGAGTACATGGTTATATTTGTTGACATGATGACTTACTCTCCAAAGTAAGTACATTTCATTTAGTTTCCGCCACACAAAATAGTGAATGTTATTTTCAAATGGGAAGAGTTCAAAGTATCATTCGTGGCTTTTTCCGTAGTACATACAAGTGAGGAATTCCATGTTACTATCAATCATAAATTATGTTAATTTATTTGGATTTTGTTAATACAAAGCAAGTTGCCTAAAATAAACCTGTGCAAATTCGTTTAGTTTGGGAAACATGCTTCTACAGTTTAATCAAATAGTTCCATGAATGTATTCAACAATTATAATGGAAACTCAGGAAACTACTTGGAAAAGTTAGCGCGAGATGTATGTAGTACAGTAAATTTAGCTCAGTCTTCCAGTTGTAAATTGTCTTGTTAATTAATATATTTTATAATTTCCAAAACGACGTAACAAATTTCATAATAGTACATAATATTGATAATTTAAATTACGAAGTATTCAACTTGTGCTATGCTATGAACTAGTTCCAGCGGTCTGGCCAATAAATATGAGGTATAGGGGTGTAGTATAATAGGTCAACCAAATGGCCGCGGTACTTTTGGACCCAATATCTCAAAAAAAAGAACAATAATTGAAATATATTAGGTATACAATTACATATACCAAAGACAAGTTATTCTACAGATGGGAAAAATTGATGCTACTATTTCCACTTGCTTTTATGAACTACCGTCTAATGCCGCTTGATCTTACCACTATAATAATATTTCGTGTGTTAATACAATTTGCCTAGCCTGAAAATATGAAAATGGATGAAAATCAGTTGGAAAAACGTTCGAGTTATATATTGTTTCCAAAAGAATTAGTACAAAATTAAAATAATGGAATTAGCTGTGGTACTTTTGCTGTCTATTTGGTAGCATTATTGTGTTATCCTCAAGACTCTGAACAATCAATGTCAATTATTCAACGTAGTGTTAAAATATTATTAAATAAAAAATTACTACTTTTTATGGAACACGCATAAGTATCCATCATAAGCTAATAAGATCAGTTCAATTGAACTGATTTTATTGTTATTTAATTTATTTTGTGTATTGATAAAAATATATTAATATTTTTTAACGATTAAAATGCTTAATTATCTGTGTTTAGTATTATTATTATTTATATTCATTAATTGGGAAGTTGGTAATTTGGACCTCAAGGGGCGCATCTAGGACAGTAAACATGTTTTTCTTATTAGTCTACTTTTTTCCAAATTATTAACTTTCGGTCGATGCTTAAGAACTGTAATATATTTTAATATGCTATTTCGATTTTTGTTTCATACCATCCAATATTGCGGGAACGACTCACCGTCTACGGAAGCATTTCAAACATACTCGAATTTGTTCAATAAATAATAAATAAATATTTTATGTTATTGTGCTGTTCATTATTTCAAAAAAAAAAAAGCTAAAAAGCATATACATTATATTATATATGTGTATATACCTTGTAGTGTAGGATAACCAATTAAGGAATGTCTTTTTAATGCATTATATATAAGCATTTTGAAAAGCCGGCATCCACTACTTTTAGTTATTGACATTATATAATCAATTCTTTATTTAAATAAATTATAATATTTGTTTTTATTTGCAGGGAAGCAAAGAAATATTTATGGAAACCAGATTACCAAAATAAAAATAAAAAATGCGCCGAAACAGAAAGTTTTTATAAACTAGCTCGAAGTTTATTAGTTGTTGTCTCGACTCCTCCTACAGAAAATTATGAAAATTTTACAGAAAAAGTTCGGCAGTATAATACGAAAGAACCTTTTAATTTTTCGCTACCACCTATTTTCTATACTAATAATTATTTTAAGGTAAACATAAATTTTTTTTAATCTGAATTTTTTTAATATGCTATTCTCAGTTTGTATCAATTTACGCCGCCTATCTCTATGATTCCGTTAAGCTTTATTCTTGGGCTCTAGATAAACTACTGCGCAAAGAACAGGGCATTTTAACGGATGAAGTGATATATGAAGTAGCTAGTGATGGAGCTAGGATTATAAAAACTATAATTGAGAATCGTACTTATAAAAGTGAGTATAAATATTCAGCTTAAACTAATAGTTTGAATGGGTAACTTTTGCATTCAATTTCCTATAACAGGCGTTACAGGTGCAACTATAAAAATTGACAAACATGGGGATTCTGAAGGAAATTTTTCCGTTCTCGCTCTCAAGCCTTTTACATTTGCAGATCCGGAAAATTTTTCGTGTAATGTTCATATGGTGCCAGTAGCTTATTTCCAGCAAGGAGCAGATTTTCCAGTGAGTGAGTCGTCGTTTTTTTATTTTATTTTCAATCAATAAATTCAAATGTACCTATGAAACTATTTAATTAGCTTTTCATAATAGCGCAATCTTCTATTCAAGTTATATATGATTAAGGATATGTTACGCAATAACAATCAATTTTCTCTATTATATTTTTTTCTGGTTTATTTTTGCTTAGGTAGAATATGTGAAGGTTATTGGTATTGGTCACAAGCCCACATAACTGCAAGAATCAAATATGGGATTATTTTAAATATCCAGATGTAAGGGGAGTAAAACTAAATCCGCACAAATGAATTTTATTATGTTGCTACTTTTTCACAGTTTTTATCTTTTAAATTTTTTGATCTTTAGAGCGTTTTAACAAAATTACTTATTGAATGCGTGATTTGATCCACACAAATCAACAACGTCAACTGTGGTAATAATTGGAGCTTATAATGTAGTGGCCATAAAGGGCGGCGGAGCATAATGATTGTGTATGGGGAGCACGGGAACAGATAACCGATAAAATGTTAATCGATCAATTTATTTATTTGAGAATTTCGGCGTGGATATATGAGTAATAACTGTGCCGTTGTCGAAAACTTTATATGTATTTTTAAACGCGAGTGTCGTGTTCCCCAACTGAGTACTAATCGCGTCCAATGCTGCTTGACCTTTGTGATCGAACCAGAACCGGGCTATTGAGCATGTTGAATAACACCCTTCATGGTCACCAACATAATTTCCTGAAATATGAAGCAATGTAAGAACAAAAATTAAAGCTTTGTATGAGTAAAGCTAAAGCTATGCTCTCCGAATACGGAAGGCAGATGTTGGGATTGTCCCATTTCATTTGGTTTGCATCATAGGGCCCCTATGAGAAACTGATAAGGTATACCTCACTTCAGTATCGCTGATTTTTTTTTGTGGGGTGTGAGAAGCCTTCTCTTGGCATGCCCCATTGCCTCATGGGGTCCTCATGAGGAACCTACGAGGATATTTTTCTATTGCCAAGCGCCTGAGACAATCCCCTTTTTAAATGCTGGGCGGGCAGCTCTTCAACGTTCTGGTTTATTAGGTGTACATGAAATATTTTGGGTGTGGATTTCCCCACTCAAAGCGAAAGTGCGTGTGCACTTTTCCTTCCATCCACATGCGCTCCGCCGCCCTTGGTGGCTATACGATATATTATTTCCGAACATGGATACGTCAGGATATACATGAAACGTGGGTTATCGAGAATTCTGAACGATTTCAACACATCCTTTTGTTTTACTTTACAACCAAAATGGAAGAATTGTTTGATTCCAGCAAGATGTCACAATTCCGTATCCAGCACGCCGCAATTTTAACTGTTAACTTTCTTTTGCATGGTACATCATAAATTTCTTCCACAGAAAGAGGAAAGTTACGTGCGTTACGATAATAAATTATCTAATATTCGATTGCCGGATATTTTTCACAAAAAATCTCTGCTTACGAAAATAGCTTTTGTATAGTTTTAAAATGGAATATTGATTAATAATGATTCGATTGTAGCTGTAAAATTATGTTTGTTACATATTTTGGCCGTACCTTAGTCGATTATATTAACCAATATACTATCATTTTACTATACTGTTAATTTCCAAAATTTGGACGCCTATTGTTTCAGGGAAAACTGATATTAGATAAAGTTAATATATCAAGCTTTTAACATTATGTACTGACTAGAATTGATATTAAAATATAATAAAACGGTTTCAATGTAGAGTTTGGTTCTAAATATGTAATTCAAAAATTTTATGTAGGTAGATTATAATGAGAACGTTTAATTAACAAGTTTGTTACATATGCAATATTTACTAGGCAACATATGATGAACCAGTAAATCAATTATTTTAAAGTTGGGATATTATCTTTCTCCTAAAACTCCTAGTATAAGGTTTAGATGCTATGATAAAAAGCTCCTCTACATGAATACTCCTTAGTTCTCGAATTTTCATACCCCTTTGTACTGTCGACGGTTCTATCATTGAATGCAATGTCGGACAGCAAGTCGAAAAGATAATAGAGAGAAGTGATGATGCCAACACGAGGTTACATTTCACCACTCCCATCCTGTACTACCGTGATCGAACAATGACTTCGATTATCTATGCAATGTCGGAAGATCGTTTGAAACATGCCAGCCATATTTCAAAAATTTGAATTACAAATTCTGACTTTTTCCAGTAACTTTTTCGCGATATTTGAAAGCATAAGCATATACGAGGCTCACACTGCCTCTTCTGCCTATTCCTTAGTAACATATTTTTAATATCTGGAGATAAATGTGAACAACCTAGTCGAATAATAATCTTGGATAGTAGAGGTCGTGCAGATATTGGGGTTGGAGGTTGGGATAGTAAGCTACTCTCTGAATCATAAACGTTACGGAACTTCCACGAATGATAACATTTCAGGAGACTCTAAAACCACTACATGTTGTCGTGCTAAATGATAAACTTTATGGTATGATTTTCAGGTAAGAGTTCATAGTTAACATTCGTTATCTCTACAAGACCTCGGGTGCAGACGGCATCCCTGCGGAGCTGGTTAAATATGGAGGGTCTACATTACACCAAGCGATTCATGAATTAATTGTGAAAGTATGGGAGGAGGAAGCAATGCCAGAAGACTGGAGAAAAGGCATCCTCTGCCCGATACATAAAAAAGGAGATATCACATCGTGCAGCAATTATCGTAGTATAACGTTGTTGAGTACCGCGTATAAGATATTCTCCGCCATCCTACAAAACAGGATGGCCGCATACGCTTAAAACGTCGTAGGCCAATACCAGTGTGGCTTCAGTCCAGGCAAATCAACAACCGATCAGATTTTAACCTTGAGGCAGACTATGGAAGAATGTCTAGAGTTTCTCCTCTTCATAGACTTTAAAGCTGCCTATGATAGCATAGCCAGAGTAGAACTCTACAAAGCCATGAGAGAATTCGGCATTCCCAACAAGCTGACAAGACTATGTAGGTTGACTATGACCAATGTGACAAGCCAAGTAAAGGTATCCGGAACACTGTCCAGACCAATCAACATCTATAATGGACTCCCACTAGGGGACGATCTGGCCTGCCTCCTTTTCAACCTGGCGTTGTAGAAAGTGATCCGAGATTCGGGCGTGACATCAAGGGCACAATCCTCCACAAGTCCACCCAATTACTGGCTTACGCAGACGACATTGACATCATTGGAAGAACATCAAAGCTGTACAAGAAGCTTTCACCCAGATTGATCGGGTAGCAGGAAATCTGGGACTGCACATCAACGAAAGCAAAACAAAGTACATGGTGGCCTCGTCTGCAAGAGCACCTAACATTGGTCCCATAATAAAGGTAGAGGAACACGATTTTGATGTGGTAAAATCATTTACCTACCGTGGGTCAATAGTAGCAGCCGACAATAGCATGGAACCAGAAATACGCGCAAGACTGATAAAAGCCAACAAAGCCTACTATAGTCTGTCAAGGCTCTTCAAATCCAAGCATCTAACCATAACGTCTAAACTTTTACTATATAAGACAATGGTCTTACCGGTCCTCACACATGCATCCGAAACGTGGGTGCTTAGCAAAAAGCACTCTAACCTCTTGGCGCTGTTCGAGAGAAAAATGTTGTCAAGAAAATAAAGCTCGGTAAACTCCCGTGAGCAGAACATCTAGCTCGTATGAGTCAAGATGAGCCTGCTCGGAAAGTTCTCTGCGGTAAGACTTATGGGGTGCGACAGCGAAGGAGGCCCAACCTCCGCTGGAAGGATGGCGTAGACCAGGACGCTCAGAGCATAGGGATGCCAAACTGGATGACATCGGCTCAGAATCGGGATCGGTGGAGAGAACAGTTGCGAGAGGCCAGGACCGGATCCCGGTTGTAGAGCCGTTAAAGAAGAAAGAAGAAGAAGATTATTTAGAAGCCAACTTCATCTATCATTCTTAAACTAGTATTATAGGTTTTTATATTGACCCTTTTGTGAAAGTGATTTCTTTGAGTTGAATAAAATTCTTATCCAAATTAGTCTTTCGTTCGAAACTTCATCTTCCGTCTTCAAACCAATTAATCGTAGGAAATACAAAAGGAACCTCCATTGTCTAGTCCTAGAGCAGCAAAGGCATTGTGCAAATACTTGTATTAATCTTTTCATTCTTATATAGATCTGTAACAATGGCTACAAAATACAGGAGAGAAAATTGTGTTATTTCACTTATTGAACTCGGAAATTTGAATTGATTGCACCACAAGTACTCTTAGCTATAAATTAATGCTAATTTCTTTTAGGAATATAAACTCATAAATGGATCTGTTAGAGTTGACTGGCCAGGAAAGGAACGACCTTTTGACGAGCCTATGTGTGGTTTTTTGAATGAACTATGTGAGAAGGATGATCGGCATATTACCTCTGTTGTTGCAGCTGGGGTTTTAGCCTTGGTCTTGTTTTGCGCAGGAGTAATCACAATGAGTATTTACCGAAAATGGAAAATAGAGCTTGAAATTGAAGGTTTACTTTGGAAAATTGATCCATCCGATATAAAAATGCATTTTGGAAATAATATAGTATCGTCGCCAAGTAAGGTAAGTAATAAGATTAAATTACACAGCCAATGTTATTAAAAGTAGTCTTGATTCCTTTCAAATAAATTTCGATACATTCAATTCTATTTATATGCAATGATAATGCATTTAACTTTACTGTAACTCTGCTTGATTTAAGTACATCTGTATTCAATGCGATTTTTCTAGAATTTAATCAGTAATGCAATGTATTTCCTATAATTAGCCAATTCTTAATAGCCAAATGTTATTTTTAACAAAAATTACAAATTTTAGCATTAGAAAAATTAAAGTGGTGTTTGTGTTTTCTGTGCAATCATAATCTATTAGTCTGGGAGGCAGCGTTCCATTTTGGTCGGTGTTTTCATCCCTCTGAATTTTTGTATTAAATGATAGCTTGAACATAACTATTAAACAAAACAAGAGTCAGCTGTTTGCATTTCGGTGGAGGTGACTGTGCCAAAATTGGAAACTTGTCGAAAAAAGACAATTTTTAAATCATTTCAATCCTCTTGAAAATTTATCAACCTTTAGGTGAAATAATATTTAACATAACAATAATTGTCCGCTGTACTGAAGAGGGGGATCATACGTCAGCTACACCTATAAACCGGAAATAAAAAGTGGGGTTAAAATCATTTCATCTCGCATCGAATAATTTAAATAACCGTCTACTGTCGTTCTTACTCCAAGTATATCATAGCTGACTTTCATTCTCAGTAAATTTAGTTTTTAATCTAGCAACAGTTTCGAAGATCAGCATTCATACATTCGCATTAAACCATCTAGCCCGACCTAGGCTTTGTATATTTGGTAGAATGGGGAATGAATAAACTTTGGTGAGACAGAGAATGACAGATTTAGCGAACACAGATCCCAATCAGTAGTTTGAAAAAGTGAATAAGCCCCAACCAGTCACCGCAAATCTGAGCTTTTACAAGTGTTTTATTTCAAAATGCTTAAAACGTTTTATTTTGACGTCACCCATTTGATTAACATTGTCGACACTTTTAAAACAATTAAAAGCGAATTTTTCGATGTGCAAATTTGTGCATTTGTTTGACCTTGGATGGGGGCCTAATGTCATCACGTTTGACATCCCTAAACTCTAGACGTCCTGGTCTACGTCATCCCTTCAGCGGAGGTTTGGTCTCATTCGCTGTCGCACCCTATAGATCTTACCGCAGAGAACTTTCCGATCATGTTCCTCTTCGCTCATACGAGCTAGATGCCCTGCCCATCTGAGCCTCTTTTATTATATATCTTGCAAATAACGGTTTTTTTGCTCTTAGCTATATTTATATTTGTTTTAATATAAAATAATAAAATTTTAAAATTTATACAGAATAAATTCGTTCTCTTTTAGTTAAGTCTTGCAAGTGCCGCTTCCTACGGGTCACGCTGCTCAAATCAAGTATTCGCAACGACAGGACGTTATCGCGGAGTTGTTGTACGAATAAAAGAATTAAAATTTTCCCGAAAGAAAGATATTTCTCGAGAAATAATGAAAGAAATGCGTCTCCTGAGGGAATTGCGACATGATAATATTAATAGCTTTATAGGAGCGTGTGTGGAGCCAACGAGAATTTTGCTAGTCACCGATTATTGTGCCAAGGGCAGTTTGTATGATATAATTGAAAACGAAGACATTAAGTTAGATGATTTATTTATTGCGTCCCTAATACACGATTTAATAAAGGTAAGTTTCTAAACATCTGCCACATTTGTGGCTAAAACATGCTCCATATTAACAAGGACGACCAAAAATCCATCCGAAATTCCAGGGAATGATTTATATTCAAGATTCCTCGCTAGGATTTCACGGAAATTTGAAATCTTCAAATTGTGTGGTGACATCAAGATGGATGCTACAAGTTACCGATTTTGGTCTCCACGATTTAAGGCATTGTGCTGAAAGTGAATCGATTGGAGAGCATCAGCATTATAGTGGTGAGTTTTGATATTACATTTAAACTAAATATATATTTTTGTTTATATTTAGATCTATTCTGGAAAGCACCAGAGCTTCTACGTAATCCAAATATTTATGGAACACCAAAGGGCGACGTGTACGCATTTGCTATAATTTTGTATGAGATTATTAGTCGAAAGGGACCATTTGGACAAACGGGCTATGAACCAAAGGAAATTGTTGATTTAGTTAAGACTTTGCCAATAAATGATGAGCCACCATTTAGACCAGATATGGAGTGTATTATTGAGGGTGGAAACTGCCCCGATTATGTAGTCAATTGCATAAAAGACTGTTGGGATGAAGATCCTGATACTAGACCGGATTTTCAAACTATAAGGTATGTTCATAAATATTACTATTCCTTACACTTTTTTACCTTGTATTTGTAAAAATTTGCGGAATAATTAATAAAATAATTTCTAATAATACACGATTCTTATTATTAAAATCAAAATTTTACATATTGAAAGTTTAATGCAAGATGCATAATGCCTGAATAAGCATAATAGCATGCCGTCGTATTTTTTTCAGAGTTATCTCAATTATGTCTATAGCGGTCCTTTTGTTCATCAGCCTAATTAACAATAAATTTACCGAAATTTCAAGAATATTCATTTTTTCCAACAACTCAAAAGTTTAAATCTAAGTTCTTTTACCTTAAATGATTTCATGCAAATAAATTTTAGTTTTCATTATTATACCAGTATATTCTTTAAAGATAATAAAAACGATGAAATTAGTAATATATGGAAGTGTTCACAGCTTGTAGTAAGCCGTTTGAGTTGACATTTTTTGCACACATTTTTTTATACTATTATTGAATTTATTATTACAGCAAGAGCCTAACAATGCTAGAATGAAAGCTTCGTTCCAGGTTTCCAACATTTCCTTCGAAAATAAGTCGTACACAAATCTTTTCTGACATGTTCGTTCATGAGCCGAGATCAGGTTCTGGTCCCGATTACAAGCCCATGTCATCTAGTTTGTCATCCGAACCGTCTGCGTGTCATAGAAGAGCTTTATTAGTACAATGCTGCTATGGTTTTTCAAAATACTGCCCCTTATTATTGATCTTCTTTTGTTTACGTTTAGCACAATCGACGAAACCTTTATTCCATTCGACATCCGCTGTTCTAGAAGATTTAATTTAATATTTATTTTGCTTATTAAGATTTGTTTTCTTGCTATTGCTTTTGGCTATTTTTTTCGTATAAAATGTAGATCTTATAGACCCACGGTTACCAACCACATTTCTATCCGGCACGCGGGATCTTTAGAAGAAATTATAAATAAATATTTTTTGTTGTAATTCGTCTAGTTTAAGTTGAACGCACATAGCATTCATAATTTAGTACTTATGTTAAAACTAGCATCCGTTGGGGTAACTTACACTATGCATCATTTCTTTTAGTACCCCCATACACAACCGGTTTTATAGGCAATGGGTCCATCCAGCATACTAACACTAACATCGTTCCCGCGGGTCTGTGAAAACTATGAGAAATTCTCCTAATCGTTCGCGTTTATTGTACATAGGTACAGAGATTTTAGTCGAGCGTCGGGGTGAATCTTATGATATCCCGAGTTATTCGCGCGGAAATCTGAAAATATCAATTATAGCTCATTATCTCTCATAGGAAGCAATTTTCGTAAAAACATGTACGGGCGTTTTTTGTGAAGATTTTCACGCTCTACAAGTTTGTTCCTATACATTATATCGAAATTTTCAACCGTTTGCACGTTATAGAGGAAATACTAATTTTTCGAGATTTTCCGGGGATTTTCCACAGTTTCCATAGGTGTTCGCGTGCAGAACAATTTTTTTTCTTAAAGTACCCTTCAAAAACTGCTCGTGTGCCATAAATCATTTCTATTGGTTTTAATCAGGTTTTAGTAAAATGTTGGCTACAGTGCCTGGACTAAATGATACTTTTTTAATTTGGCACTACAGCCTATTATTGGCCTTGGCTCTCAATGCCGTTCGGTTCCTGGCTAATGTCCTTCAATTCCCCTGTACAGTTGGTATAATTCATGTTTATATCTCCTTCTCCATTGTCCTTTGGCAGATATTCGCCAAATATTGTGCGTAGTATTTTTCTTTCCTTTCAAACTTGCCTAGAAGATTTTCGTCAGCCACTTTCAAAGTGCATGCCTCTGATCCAAACATCCTATAGACAACATTCGTTAGGGGCCATTCATAAATTACGTCACACGTTAAGGGGGAGGGAGGGGGTCGACGAAGTGTGACATAGTGTGACAAGGGGTGGGAGGGGTCCTAAATTTCGTGACGTCACAATTCAAAATCTAATATATCTAAGAACAGTAATACCTCGCTTTACGCGTTCGAAAAAAACTCGCGTTAAGTGAAATTCGCGTATATAGGGGGTTGTGTTTAAACATAGCCAAAAGTCAGTACAAAATGCAAATCAATTCGATTCGTCCGAAGCCCGGCTAAAAAATCGCTCAATTGATTTTTGCAAATTTTTTCGAGAAGTTTTCGAAAAAATGACAAGCATGTCATTAAGGTAGGCAATAATCTTTTGTATAAATAGAACAAAAATAATTTCGCAAAAATCAGTTTCTGAGTAATTTTTTGACCAAAAACTGAATTTTTGAGACTTTGACCTTGAATAACTTAGAAAGGGTTAAGTTTTCGAAAAAATGGCAAGAGGACTTTTTTGTAGATAATAACGTTTCGTATTGACTGATCAAAAACTTTTTCGAAAAAAGCAGTTTTTGAGTGATTTTTTGGCTAAAAATGATTTTTGATAAGTTTGACCTTGAATAACTTTAAAAAGGTTAATCGGGTCAACATTTTTATAAGAACTAAAGTTGTAGAGCGTTTCGTTGTCAACATTTTGGGCCCTCGTACTATAGGTTGTGTAACCTATAGAAACCGAGATACCAGGAAAACACGGGAAAAACGCGATATCTCCGGCGGTCATGCTTTATTTTTTGTGATTCCGAAATGGTTTTCTTAAAAAGTCCCAAGGAAGCTGCGGACCAATTTTCAGCCATTTTGGAATTTTGTCTCCTTTCGTGCGCTTTTTATTGCTAATTTCCCCGGACTATAGTATAATTATTGGTTTTGTGTTTTGTTTATTTTTTCAAAAGTGTGATGTTGATTTCATTAAAAAACTAGTTGGGATGTGGCTTTTGACCCTTTCTACTACTAATTGCTCCTTTAATCCCTCATGGGACATAGGGCGGAAACAGTTGCCCTCCAGCGGACTCTGTTTTGCGCGACAGCTCTCAGCTCTGACCAGGATCTCCCGGTTGTTGCGGCCTCTGATAATAGGGTTTGACCCTTTCGGTCCACAAGATTAACTTCCCAGTATTCGTTCAAACAAAAAAACGACTCGAACGATTTTTATGAAAATCTTTTCAGATCATACTTCCTTTAACACGCTTCGAACGGCACCTGAACGAAGTCGATATCTTTTTTGGTTCTCGCGAAATCGTGCTGGTACAAAAATCACTTAAGTCGTTCAAACAAAAAAACGACTCGAACGATTTTTATGAAAATCTTTTCAGATCATATGTCCTTCAACACGCTTTGAACGGCATCTTAACGAAGTCGGTATCTTTTTTGGTTCGCGCGAAATCGTGCTGGTACAAAAATCACTTACGTCGTTCAAACAAAAAAACGGTTCGACCGATTTTTATGAAAATCTTTTCAATTCATATGTCCTTTAATACGCTTCGAACAGCACCTTAACGAAGTCGAAATCTTTTTTGGTTCGCGCGAAATCGTGCAGGAAAAAATGACCACATACGTACGCACACACACACACATATTTATTCTCAAATGTTTGCTTAAAATGCTATTGGGACTTTGAAACGTGTAAATACATTGAAAATTTCGAATCCGATTTTCGGACCGATTACAATAACTTCCTACTGGGAAGTTAATAATTTAAATAGAAATAAAACTAATTTCGGAACTGCTGTTTTAATTTAATAATTTCTAGATGTAAAATTGCAAAACATGTGACGTCACACTAGGGAGGGGGGAGTCTCACAAATGTGACCAGTTGTGACAAGGACGGGGGAGGGGTCAAAAAATCATGAAATTCGTGTGACGTAATTTATGGATGGCCCCTTATGTAAGATATTGTCGAAGGTCAAAATAGCTTCTGTTAGCAACGTTTATTTTCCTTCTGATCTCCGTTGTCTCGCCACTGTCAGCTTGCGAAAACAATTTCCCGTTCAAAAAGTGCTGATCTAACGATTAAAAAATTTGTGCTACTTGTAAAGGGTAACGTAATTTTTGCACGATTTTTAAAGAGTGCTCGGATTTTGATAAGTGATTCCTTGTTGAGGAGCTATGGCTCTGCTGAATCTAGAAAAGGTAACTTCATTTAGAACGGTTTGCTTCCAAAGAGTTTATTAGATATTAGAAAAACTAATCAATTTAAGGTGCTTGTGACTCTTAGCCAAAGTCTTCATTTAAACAAAAAAAGGAATTGACCGAATGTTATGAAATTTTTTTCAGAGAAGGTTTTCGTTAATATGCTGCGATCGGTACTTCAACGAAGTCGATATAATTTGGTTTATGCGATATCGTGCAGGTATAAAAATCACGTACATCGTTCAAACAAAAAAACACGATCGAATTTTATGAAAATATTTTTAGATCATATTTGCGTTAATACGCTTCGAACGCTTTTCGTTCGTGCGCTATTGTGTTGGTAAAAATGACCACATACGTAAGCACACACACACATACTTTGTCTCAAATTTACGCTTAAAATGCTATTGGGAACTTGAGAAATGAAAATAGGTTGAAATTTACGATTTCCATTTCCGGACCGATTACAATAACTTCCCTATAAATTGGGAAGTTAATAAATATCTTCAATAAAGTCACAAAACGGAAAAAAAGAAAATGAGTTATGGAACTGGTGTCACTTGTGAAAATGGACAAATGTAGTTTAAGCTCTTACTAAATTGTGTTTCACAAGAGTGCACACAACATATTTTAGAAGCTGGTTCTTGTAGGTGGGAAGCGCCCCACGAGGGTTCTTAACAGATTAAAAGATGTGCCCCATCTTTTAATCTATTAAGAACCCTCGCCCAATGGTGCTAGATACCTTATTTGTTGTATAAAATTCCAGAGTTGAAGCGTATAAAATCTGTCTTAAAAAGAAATAAAAAGAAAACGGAAATTCAACAATAAAAGATTTCTCTTCATCTTTTTCCGTACTCGAATAATCGTATTATTGGTATTGGTTCTATAACAAAAGCTGAAGTCGATTGTATTAAAAAATTGTTTTTTTATATTTTCGCAGAACTCGATTAAAAAAGATGCGGGGTGGAAAGTCGAAAAATATAATGGATCAAATGATGGAAATGATGGAAAAGTACGCCAATAATTTAGAAGATATAGTTAATGAGCGTACAAGACTCTTATGTGAGGAGAAAAAGAAAACAGAGGATCTTCTACATAGAATGTTACCACAATCAGTAGCAGAAAAGTTAACCATGGGTCTGGGAGTAGAGCCCGTATCCTATGATTTAGTAACATTAAACTTTAAGATTTATATTTAAATTTCTAGCTTAATTGAAATATTTTAGGTTACCATCTACTTTAGTGATATTGTAGGATTTACAGCTATGTCTGCAGAGAGCACGCCCCTCCAAGTTGTAAATTTTCTTAACGATCTCTACACTGTTTTTGATAGAATAATTAAAGGTTACGATGTGTATAAAGTTGAAACAATAGGCGACGCCTATATGGTGGTAAGTATAAATTCAATTTATAGTTTATTATTAAAATTTGATAATTTTTTTTATACGCTATTTCTTTAGGTTTCTGGATTACCTATAAAAAACAGTGACCGACATGTTGGAGAGATCGCTTCGATGGCCCTAGAATTATTACAAGCTGTACGCCAGCATAAAATATCGCATCGACCAAATGAAACTCTTAAATTAAGAATAGGAATTCACACTGGGCCAGTAGTTGCTGGAGTTGTAGGTCTAACTATGCCCCGTTATTGCTTATTTGGAGATACAGTAAATACTGCATCTCGTATGGAATCAAATGGGGAAGCATTGAAAATTCACATATCTAGTAAATGTAAGGAAGCTTTGGACAAATTAGGGGGTTATATAACAGAGAAACGAGGACTGATTTCCTTAAAAGGAAAAGGAGAAGTAGTTACATATTGGTTGATTGGTGCAACCGAAAAAGCCATACAGAAGAAACCTGTTGATATAAGAGATCTTCCACCTCCATTATTTTGTAGGCCTAGAAGAAGTCCTAAACTTAACTGTGACTCTAGACAACCCAGTTTAATGGGTGCACATTATTTTGGTAAATATATAAAAGTTTATCTATTTTATAGTTTTTTTTTGTTAATTCTTCACATGTTTTTGGTAGCAGGTAGTAGGCGACAGTCTAGTGTTCCTCGTGCTGATGGAGAAAGTACATATAGCCTACAGGGATCCGTTTACGCAGTACGAGATTCTCCTCGTACGGTACATAGAAAATTGGAGAGAATCCCTCTATATTTGAATGGTCGCACTGGATCTATCAGCCAAGCTAGTGCAGATGGAAATGGTAGCGGTAGTTGTCGAGTAGGTGGTTCTCGTAGTACCTTGGATCATTCCGAAATTGATACGATCTGTGATAGCTCCAGTAACAAAAAGCCATTGGCTAAGGTTAAACCTCATCGAATTCTGAAATCAATTACTTCAGCATCATCGCAAGACTATATTGCGTTTAACAACGATGATTCAATACTACGAGAAAGTCGGTCTTTGGATCCATTTCCAATGCAATTAAGGAAACGTGTTGATGTACCAAAATCACCATCTAAATTATCCAAAAACAATTCACGTTCTCTTGATGCTGGCGTATCGCTCATAAGTAGTAATCCAGATGGAGAAAGTGATTGTAGAGATGAAAACATCATCAGCAATATCGTGCCTTTTAAGCACCCTAACAACAATTGTAATGGATCTGTTAACGTAGAAGATCCACACTGTCCCTTGCTATTTCGCCAGGGATCTCTTACTAGTCCACCAGATGAAACAGTTTTACAGTCAAAACGATGGCGTTCTTTAGAAACCGTTGGTGCTGGTAACGCCAGTAGTAATTTAAATAGTAAAAAATCGATAGGTAGGGGCTCAATTGCTTCTTGGCTAGTGAACTTTTTTCAAGGAAATGGTATACGTGCAAGTGATGCTTCTTTGCGCAAGGTTGGAATTATGCAAACAGGAGTCAGAGGCATGCCGGCTTTTGGTGAATTACCATCAGCACCTGAGCGGGAAAGCATTGTTTAGTCTATTAAGTAAAGTAATGTTTTAATTTCTCTTTAATTTTAATGTTTCATTAATTTATAAAAGAAAGTGTAAAAAGAAGAGCATGCACTCATTAACTACACAACGAAGAATTAAACTGACAAGACTATAAACTGAGATTCATTCATAATGCCATAATCCAGTTTAAACGTAGCTTGTAGTTCTTTATAGAAATTGCCATATTTTTTTCAATTTTTGTTTCTTCGTATTCTCTATTTCTTTTTGTTTAAAACCTGATTATTTCTATAATATTTTTGTTGTTGTTATAAAGTTGTAAAAATTATTGTATTTAAGTTAGAGAATCGGATATTTGCCTATGAGAGATACGTGAAATTGCGCTTGTTATGTTATTAAAATTATCCTTTATGGTAGTTTTTTCTCTTATATTGATGTGTTGTTCATTTTTATTGATATCATTGTGATAAAATAGCAATTGTGAATATTTTGTTTATTTTTAAACATATTATGTTGAGAGTTCAAATTAATAACATTATAACCATTTAGCCTTATAGAAAGAAAATTTTAAGATTTACATATTAAAGATAATGATTAAAGAATCATAAATTGTACAAGGTTTTTGTTTTATTTATACTTAGATTACTTTATTCAATTACTGTTATTCCAGGTACCTATGAATCACGAAAAGTAGAGTTCAAGGCAATTATGTTAAATCAATTATCAATCTAAGAATTCTAGTAGGATTGATACAACAACCAACAAAAATGTACAATTTCATTCTGAAATTCCCATCCATTAAGTCAAATTTATCATATAACATGAAATAATTCAGGTCGACATTATTGGCGACATTTGATATTACAGAAATATTGAAATACTTACCGTAATAGAAGTATTTATTCTCAAGGTAGCGTGTCACTCAAGAAATGGAAAATTCTTTAATAGAAATTGTACTCTCAAAATAAACAACTGAAAGCTACGAATCAGATCATGTGAACTGCTAACAATTAGCCCGCATTCTGTATATTGAGAGGTAAACTGTTCCTTATATGAAGAGAATGAACAAGACCTCTGCTCAAGCTCAAGTAAGTAGTAGAAACTAGTTTCTTCTAGACGTACGACCGAGTCGAAGATACTCATGAAGCTATGATAGACGGGCCCAGCGCGAAATAGAAGCATTCACTGATGCATGAAGAAGCTATCCTTGTGCATCTTAGAAGTGCTTCCCTTCCGTATCCCTATCCATATCTTTTTTATCATTACATGTCATTAGCAAGGAGAAGTTTGTTCGATTTTCTTCTAATTAGCTTCCTGGGAAGCTATTTTGAAGTTTTAAGTTTTGCAAGTAGCAAAGCTTTCATTTTTGTTTCTTTGGAAGCAGGGAAGAAGGTTTCGCTCTTCGTTTTTGAGTAATAAGGATAAACAGAAAGATTTCAAAAATATATATTTTTATTTCAGTAATTGTTTTAAAGGTAAACTAAAATTGCAAAAAAAATTAAAAATTCAACGCTTATTATGAAATTACAATTACTATACTATATAAACTGTATCACCACAATTAATTACTATCAACTTTTCTTACTGAGCGCACAACTCTAAATGGAAATTTTTGAAAACAAAATATTTGACAACAAATGGAAACTTTTCTAATTGAAATCCAGGGAATCTTTCAAAACAGAAAATGAAGTTGAGAATGACTTATTTTGTAGCCATGCACAGGAAAATCTTCCAAAATGCTTCTGAAGTGCGACCAGGAAGCGCTTCCAATTTGATTCCAGAGGAAGCTGCTTTCACTTTTCCCGCTGGGGAGAGCGTGCACACAAACACGTGCAAACAAATCACATTACTTTGAAATACCCAGCGGGAAAAGTTTGAAGGCCTTCCTCAAGAAGCTTTTAGGAAGGACTTCGTATTCGTAGTTCCACAAAAGTAGGATGGAAAGGTCAAATATGGATATGTAATTATGTACAGTTTTTATTCAGTTAATACAATTTACCATTAAATTGTGTATAAAAATGTGTATCTAAAAGATTATTATAAAAGGATTAAAGCAATATCTTCCAAGGATCTCAATATATTTAGAAGGTGTAAGAAATTGTACTTCCTTGGAAGAAATAAAAGAGAACGTATCACAAACACCTTACCGGGAATGCGTGGGGAACGTGAATGAGCTTTTAGAGCTTTTCGACTCATTCCTTCTAATGACATGCATGCACAAAAAAGATATGGAGCGGAATGCTAAAAGGAAGGAATTCTCGCCTTCCGAAAAAGGCTACCGTCATGCTTCTTGGTATGATTCCATTTCCCGCTGGGTATACTTAGGTATATCAAGCGTGCATCCCAGAGAGGGAGAATAATATGATGGATTGACAAAGTCATAACGGCGAAGTACAACTGCCGGTTGACCTTCATGAGGGAATGGCGCTTTATTTACGCTCCAGGCTGACCCTGGACAGACAGCGCTCTTAATGAGCATTCGAGCACACGATATTCTAAGAAGCTGGATCTAAAATATATCTACCAACCACAATTCTCGTAGCTTTGAATTCTTGAAACTTCTATGAGAACTTTTGAATTATATCCTAGACCAAAACATTTCTCAAGAGCTTAATTCTCATTTAGCGAATGCTCATTAATAGCGTTGTAGGGCATAAATTCTAAATCGAAGGTTCTAACCAAATCAACAAAAAGCTCTCAAAAATGGTTTGTGAAGTAGGAATCTAGTTCGTAATATTAGTGTAAGTGTGGTTCGTTTCATTGATTCCCATAACTGAGCAACTTTTACCCGAATAAAAATCGCCTTATTGGAATTATTATTGTACACAAAAATCTAGTCAATTCCTTATCTAAGACACAAAAGGCAAAAAAATGTTTCATATTCCACACAAGTTGGTCAAGGATAATTAAATGTTATAATGCCCGACATTGATTATATATGTACTCTATAATCTCACTCTATAATCAATGTGCCCGACTTCTTCATAATGGGTTATACCTCTGCTAGCTTTATCCCTAGTATATCTAGAAAAATTGGTTTTATTCACTTTTGCTATCGTTGGGTTAAGACTTATCGGGGGGTTAAAGTTAACTGGCCAATTTCGAGGGTTTATCTCTTGGTTAGTGTCAAAATATTTGTTGTTGACATTTTTTTAAATATTTATTTATATTAAAAATGGACGCATTTATAAATGTTAATGTTTTCTCGACCGATGAGAGCGAAGAGGAGAATGTAATGGAAAATATTACATTAAAATTAGAAAAAAAAAGTTTTCATTCATAAATGAGAACATTAATTTAAGTATTAAGTATTAAGTTGGCGGAAATAATTGCCTGTACCCCAATTACAATTTAAATATTTTTTAAATTATTTCAACTTTTGACGTCAAAAAAAACCGCCAAATTATAATTTTGCGTTTTTTTAACGAGACTTCCGCAAAAGCCAAACATATATCAGCAATTTTGCAGAGATGCCATATGAATGGTAGCTTAACTATCTGTGGAATACGTAACTTTGGATTCGCGTGAAGAAAACCCTCTCACATTTAATCGAAGTTTATCTTTATTCGAAAGTTAGAAAACCCGTGGATAAGTGTAAAGTGAAGAAATCGGGCATAAGACTTGTAATAATTTAATTTATAATCTCAGTTTACAAATAACTTTGATTTACAACTTAGAAATTACAGTTCTCATGGATTACTAATTCTCTAAATATTTAATTATCTTTGACCAACAAAACATTTTTTTTGCTTTTTGTGTCTTTGATAAGGAATTGACTACATTTTTGTGAACAATAATAATTCCAATATGGCGATTTTTATTCGGATAAAAGTTGCTCATTTATAATAATCAATGAGACGAACCACACTTAAATATTTACGTACTAGATTCCTACTTCACAAACCATCTTTAAAAGAGCTTTTTGTGGATTTGGTCAGAACCTTCGGTTAAAACTTTATGTCCTACAGCGCTCTTAATGAGCATTCGCTAAATGAGAATTAAGCGCTTGAGAAATGTTTTGGCGTAGAATATAATATAGAGCAAGAGCCCGTGACCGCCAGACCTTATGTATAAACGCTGAAAATTTTTCTGCGTAAGGACACTACAGCAGGTAACAACGTTTGGATACTAAGAATCCTGAGCCGCAGTGGCTTTGGCAGGAAGGAGGTAGCAAATGTGCAGAAAATTGATGCCTACTTACGTCATTTTATAAACGCTGATTTTTTGATATTTCCTCTGGAATACTATTAGAAGTCACGTCCTCCATTGCCAGACGGTTTGCTTAGTGGAAACCCCCGCCAGACGCCTTTAAAGTTTAAAAAATTGTATTGACCTTACGTTAATAGTTCATTCAAACCGTCGAAACTTAGCACCCCGCTTTGAAACCCGTTCCCTAAATGGTGTCACTCTTAAAAATGCAAAAAATACCCCTTTATTTCCTGCTACCTGTTATTATTATAATAACTACTGCATTGATTATACATAATTAAATGGACAAGGATGATAACAAAGAGTTCATTCGGTTTCGAAGTCTGGTACAAAAAAAAGACTAAGGGCTAAAGATAATTCAGAAACAGATAATACAGTTATCCTTTTCGGCTGAAAAGGGGAACGAGGAATTTTAACAAAATCCAATATCCAAGAAGACCTTTTATCTTTCAGAATAATCCTAGAAAATTTGATAAACCTACACAAAGGAATCCATAAAACCATAGCTTGTGAACCCTCAAATAAATAGGAATCAATTCCAACCAACCAAATCGTGATTTGGTTTATATCCAAATGGTTACAATAATTTTAGAAATAATGCTTCTCAAATCAGTAATAGTCAAATGAACAAAAATTACAATTCAGGGCACTACAAATGTAGAAGTATAAGAATTCAAACCTACGAACAAACAACTCTAACAAATAAATTGTCATACACTATCTCCAAATGGGAAAACAACAATTTTATCTAAGGATAAATTAGTTTTTTGTTAGATACATATTTAGATGATAAATTATTGAAATGGACTTTGTGTATTTATTGGGCCAAACTTGATTTCATTAAATTAGCGTCTTTGTATCTAATAAACAATGTTACGGAATCTTAAAGGACTGAAGGATATCATAAAAATTTCAAGTAATATTATTAATCCTTTTTCTAAAGAATTTCAATGCTCCTATGATTTCAGTTGGAAAGTAGCAAACATTAAGGATAGAAAATATGAAACACAATTCAGTGGTGCACACTAATTTCTAAGAATCTTCGGAAAGATAAATCAATATCAAAGACAAATATTTAGAGATCTAAAACAAGATAAAAATTCCTTTCATCAATTATGAATACTTGATATGCTCGTATATAAAGATGCGAACAGCTCATTAGGAGAGAATCAATTAATATCACTTAATTGGAAAAGAGAAAATTAAGTTGGAAGCAATTTTAGAAGAACAAAATGTTTTAATTGAAAAAAAAACAAGTTTTAATAATTATCAACAAAATTGAACATGTGTTAATTAAGAAATATGAAAAGATGAAAAACAAAATGGACGCATGGAGAAAAATAAGACATTTTGTGATATTCGAAAAATGGTCAAAAATGGTAGAAACGCTGTCATTTTCGCATTTTTGAGAGAACCACTCTGAAAATTTGGTGGCGAGTAGTTTTTGAGTCAGAAAATCGATTGGTGACATGAAAAAATAAAATACCGTTTCCGTTTTTTTTCAAATTTTGGCCAAAAAAGGCCAAAAAATTGGCCAAAAATGCGTCCAATTGTTTTTTTGCGTAATTTCATCTGAAAGGATGGAAAATTTCCTATAAAAATCTATATGGCCATCCCAAAAGTCAGCGTTATATGGCCATCCCAAAAGTCAGTGTTTGTGAAGTAGAAATTGTGAATTAAATTAAGGACAGATCCATCAGGCCTATCAGTCGACCAAAGGTAAATAAGGAGGTTGAAAATCAAGAAGAAATTCGTAAATGTTATTTAGGTTTTCAACATAATCGATTTTGTCGAAAAGTAAAATCTTATGGGAAGAAAAAATTATAGTTTTTGTTATGGTATTAAATATTTATTCAATAAGTAAATTTATTTAACAAATGCTTTTCGTGCTTTAGCATCAGCAAATTCGTTTATAATTTGAGAATAATCTAGAGTACGCGCAATTTGAAAATTTATGTTTAGCGTCGCCAATCCGTTTAGTCGATCTTGACTCATTGTTGATCGTAGGAAATTTTTATCCTTTTCAGTACACTAAATGATCTTTCACCTAGCGCGCTCTATTTGATTTTGCTACCTGTGAGGCCCCTTAAATTATGAGGCGATCCACGCTCGCGCCACAGGGATGCACGCTTCCGCCACAGGGATGCACGAAATCGCCTGTATTGCTTTAAAAAACTGTAGAGGACGAAGAAAAGGGGCAACTGTCTTGGTGACCATAAAGGGTGCCAATAGCATACTCAGTAAAAAGGTTCTCATTCGATTGGAGTATGGAATTAGATATAGGAAGTTGGAACGCTACTCCCGAGTTAAAATTTGCCGTCCGCATTTGTTCGCTATGCGCGCTAGCTGTGGCGCCGTGCGTGCTAGTGCGTACCTGATGCAGGCTAGCTGCGGGCTAGTTTCATTTTTACTCGGGCTTTCACGATTCTTGGGAAAAAAAACTAGAACCTCTTGCGGAATGCCTTATAGGAGAATATCAAGATGGTATAAGGACAAACAGGTATAAATACCACCAGCTGCTGACCTTAAAGCAAGTTCTGAAAACACCTGAGAAAGTTAAGGCCCGTCCTCACTACGCGGACTTAGATCCCACGCGCTTTTGGCCGTACGGCCAGACAAAAGCGCGCGTGATCTTTTAATTTTCTGAGTCATGAGTGAGAAAAAATCAATTCTCATTTAAAACGGCGTACGCGCTTTTGAAAAGCTCATAGTGTGTGGACGCACAATGTACCTTTTTAAGCACAGCCTTTTGTCCGCGTTGTTTTGCCGCACGGCCTTTACCATGGACAAAGTCGTAAAAAAGTCGTAAAAAAGTCATAAAACTCTATATGAAAAAAAAGGCGAAAGCGCGTACGACCCAAGACCGCGTAGTGTGGTCACACCATTATGTAAATATATACCAGATATTTGTCGTTTTTAAACAGGCACATTACTCTATAAAAATCGAGAGGCTGTACAAGATCTTATTGAGTCCCCTTAAGGCCCGTCCTCACTACGCGGACTTAGAATCCACGCGCTTTTGGTCGTACGGCCAGCCAAAAGCGCGCGTGATCTTTTAATTTTCTGAGTCATGAGTGAGAAAAAATCAATTCTCATTTGAAACGGCGTACGCGCTTTTGAAAAGCTCATAGTGTGTGGACGCACAATGTACCTTTTTAACCACAGCCTTTTGTCCGCGTTGTTTGGCCGCACGGCCTTTACCATGGACAAAGTCGTAAAAAAGTCGTAAAAAAGTCATAAAACTCTATATGAAAAAAAAAGGCAAAAGCGCGTACGACCCAAGACCGCGTAGTGTGGCCACACCATTAAAGCTGGCAAGACTGATGAAATGTGCAACGAATAGCTCACTTGCGAAGGTAAGGATTCAAAATGCAGTAACAGAAGACTTCAAAGTCGATAAGGTCTTAGAATCCATTCGGATTGGCCAATGCTTTTCAACCTGGCTCTAGAATGGGCGATAAGGCAAATCTTAGTTCGTCGGCCTAGACGGCATAATGCCGGCACAGCTGCAGCGCACCCTTAGCTACATTATTTACCGGGTGCCTTCAACAAGAGGTCAAGGAGTATACATTAGTTTAGGCTTTAGGCATACGTCACTCGCGACCAAACACCCACTCAACATATGGTACACGAGTTGTGGGGGCTAATTGGGCCTCCGGTCGCACTGGAGGCAGCCCTTCAACTACCATGCCTTGGGCCAATTTTAAACTCCGATGCAAACAGCCCACAATGCAACACGCAAAGAAGCATTGGGCGATCTTAATTAATGCACCTTGGCTAAAAGAACCTGGCCCTCTTATGATCTCAGGCGGACTACTTCACTATTGAGCCTCGGGAGACAAGGCCTCCCACTTATAGTGGGAGTGCTGACCGGACACTGATAGGGACGCATGCGACCCGCTTAAGTCTTGAGACCTAATATTTTTGCAGAAGCTGTAAAAATCCGGACAAGGATTATCAATGCCAAATCCTAGGCAGAAGGAGATTAACCATATCTGGTGAACCCTTTCCAAACACGCTTGCGGAAATCTCGAAGATTGGGATCCCGCAACTTAGAAAATTCATTTCTTCCTCGAAATGGTTTAGCGAAGAAACGACACTCTAACATCCGGTTTAAAGTGGGATCACTATGGCCTCACAATGGGCCTATCCTTTTGGGCTAAGTGTATGAGCTTAAATCAACAGTTCAGACATATCCAACCTAACCTAACCTAATGGATGGATTGGCGCCAATGCTTTTCAACCTGGACCTAGAATGGGTGATAAGGAAAACTTCAGTCCAGAGAAGTGCATCAATAGCAACACGGTCTGTACAGTTACTTGGATATACGGATGACGTGAACATCAACGAAGAGAAAACAAAGGTGATGCAATAGTCCAGAGCTGGAAGATTTAGAATGGGAAGAAATGTAACTATCGACGAACACAACCTAAAAGTACTCGATGAAACAGTCTACCTGGTCTACAATTGCTCGTTGAAAGTTTGGGGCTGCAGTTTCCTACGTTTGATGAATTCCTGAGGTGTTGTCGCTGTGTGATGGAGCTATTATTCTTCTAGGTTGGCTCTAACGATTTCTATTTCGCTTTAGGTCACTTTTATCCCTTTTGAACACTTTTCAAATCAAAACTGACTCTAAATGCCGCTGCCACTGAATTTATATATCCAAGTTCCTCCCTTATCCAACTTCCCGAATTTTCTACCATAGACTGGAAAGATGCCCTGGAAGGTTCGAGACCTTTCTTTTCGTACTCTCTATAAACTTTGAAAAGATTTATGTCTACAATTACCGTTTATTCAAATTCTAACTAGTAGATGGCGCGATGTTAGCTTATTGCATAAATCGTTACAAATCGTTATTTCAGATTCTTACTAAATCGTTATAAATAACAGTTAATTCAACTTCTAATAGATGGCGTAGTACAAATCATCACAATGTTCGACATTGCATTCTATACGAAAAAAATAGATGGTTAACAGTACAAAGGGCTTTCCCTGAGCTCTAGTCTTCCACATAAGAAAAAGTTAATCGCTGTAGTATTTCCTATTCTGTCGCAATGAACGACTAGTAGCCATAATATATACAAGAATCCAAGAATCGGTGAAATAATGAGTCTTCTGAGCGTTTTGTTGTATATATTGCCAATGCTACAATGTGCCAAAAAAATTACTGAAAGAAATCATTATTCTCTGGAAACAGATACATTTGCTCCATTGAAAATTTTCCCCGATTTAAAAACACATTTAAGTTTTTCCTTATATCATTTCAAATCGAATATTGTCTTTGTCCTATACCCGCCATCAATGACCAAATGAAAAGTCCCACTTCATGAATAATTCACTCCCATTTGTTATGTTTGTACAGTCATAAATTATTCAAAGGAAATTTTTGGCTTGGCACATTGTACAACTTCCATCCACGTGTCCTAGGTAATCTGATTGCTGTCATTTGTTTTCTACCTCCTCAGTTTTTCCATTATTTTTTGTTTTTGGAAAAGGCCAAGATATATTTATAGTGAGATTTCAGCTCATATATCCACACGTTTGGAGAGATTAAAGTGATTTTTGGCGAAAATGCCGAATAATATAAATCAACCTTAGCGTAATGGAAACGTATGCACTTAAGTATAATTATTCAGCATTTATAGCATACGAGAAATTACATTAAGCGTGAGAATTTCCGGCATCGTTATCAAAAATCGAATTATTTGCGGATGGTTCCGAGCGTATTTCCGTTTTTAAGCAAACACGGTTCACACGATCAACTTAGCAGTACGATGAATGTTGAATATTATCAATTTTAATAATAAATGAACAATAATAACAACAAATTGTAAGAAAAAATCACACCAAATTCATACCCCTGGTTCTTCAAACTAACACAACTCCTACATATACCTAATAGGAAAAATCTTGTAATTTGAAATAATATAATATTAATAAATTGTCTACTTAGAAAAAGTAATAGTTTTAGTAGTAGTGGGAAATTGGCTAGTATCAGAACTAGTGCCAAAGTCATCCTGAGAGAAGCTAGTTGAATAACGATAAACTTGGAAGCAAATGACTTCATTTGCAAATTCGAACGATTTCAGGGGATATGTATTAGCAAAACTATTCAATTTAAAGGACTTGTGAGATTTGACCGAAAAGGCCAACTGTTTCGTAACTACTGGAAATTCGGGGATGAACTTCAATTTCCAGAACCTGCTGATCTAAAAGTTTGAAAAACTCCTGGATTGTGTAAAGGGTTACGTAATTTTTGCACGGTTTTTTAAGAGTGCTTGGATTTTGACAAGTGATATTTTAATGGGAAGCTATCACTCTGCTGAATCCAGAAACTGTAATTTCATTTAGAATGGGCATCATTTCAACGAGTTTTTTAGATATTAGAAAAACCAATCAATTTAAAGTGCTTGTGAGCCTTAGCCGGATTTTTTTCATTTAAACAAAAAAACGACTCGACCGAATGTTATGAATTTTTTTACAGAACATGTTTTCGTTAATATGCTTCTATCGGCACCTCAACGAAGTCTATATCATTTGTCGTCCTCGCGGTACCGTGCAGGTACAAAAATCACGAACTTCGTTCAAACAAAAAACCGGCTCGACTGATTTTTATGAAAATCTTTTCAGATCATATTTCCTTTAACACGCTTCGAAAGGCACCTCAACGAAGTCGATATCATTTTGGTTCGTTCGAAATCGTGCAGGTACAAAAATCACTTAGGTCGTCTAACTAAACAAAGAAACCGCTCCACCGAATTTTATGAAAATCTTTTCAGATAGTAACTTCGGTAGTACGCTACGATCGACACCTCAACGAAGTTGGTATCATTGTTAGTTCGCGCGAAATCGTGCTGGTACAAAAATTACTTAAATAGTTCAAACAAAAAAAAACGGCTCGACCGATTTTTATGAAAATCTTTTCAGATCATATTTCGAAAGTTTCGCGCGAAATCGTGCAGGAAATTTCGACTACATACGCACGCACAGACACAAACACACATTCCTCTTCTCAAATTTTTTGCTTAAAATGCTATTGGGACCTTGAAACATGAAAATACATTGAAAATTTCGATTTCGATATTCGGACCGATTACAATAACTTCCTTATAAACTGGGAAGTTAATATAAAACTATAAAACAAGGGGCCGTATTTGGTTTCTCGAGTCGATATCGACTTCTGTCTATAATATAGTTCATAATGTAAGGAATGTATATTACACCAAAACCGCAAGCAGCTTAAATTGTGGGTTACACGGTGGGCGTAACTAGAGAATTTTTCGGGGGGGGGCAGGCTCCCTAACAAATCGAACTCAACGTTGGCGAAATTGCGCGAAATTGTATTAACACACGAATATAGTGGTAGCATCACACACGGTTATAGTGGTAGCATCAGGCGGCAATAGGCGGTAGTTCGTAAAAGCGAGTAGAAATAGTTTTGATGCTACTTTTCCCATCTATAGAATAATTTATCTATAGTCCAGTAAGTGAGGGTTTTTACCTACAAAAACTATTAACACGCTACAAAGGTATGTAAAAAATTGGAAATTTTCCGTAGAATTCAATGAGGTAAATGGCGAAGTTGTGTAACTCTTTAATGCGGATCGAACTGCCGTGGTGCGGTCTGAAAAGATTGCAAACTCAATTAGTAATTGCAAAAAAACCGCTAAAAATCGCAATTTTTTGAAATAGTTGTAGCTCCGTGAAAAGACGATATTTTTTAACGAACCACGGTGAAAGCGTAGTTCAAGATAAGTCGAATAAGAGCGTTTTTACAGATTTGCAAAATATTGCAAGATTTTTGCAAAAATCGATTTTTTCGAAAAAAACGCGTTTTTGTCAATGTCCAATAGCTCATACAGGCCATCATATTATTATACGCTACCGGTACCAATATTTTCTTTAACAGTTGCGCTTACATGTGCAATTAACGCACATATCGCAAAATGATCCCTAATATGCGCAAAATCAGTCAAAAGATCGATTTTTTTTATACCCCAAAAAACCATGAATATATTTGTGATTTTAAATTACCTTGGAATGCTATCATTGCGAATCGATAGGTGACATTTTTCTACAAATTTACAAAAAAAACTTTTACTCTCCGACCTATTGGAGCCGAGATAATTTTTTTTTTGAAAAAATCGTGTGGCGCCATCTTTTAAGAGAAGTCGCTGAAATTTGCAAGGGTCGTTGCTGAGCATTGTAAAATCAATTAAACTCGCAGCTCAATGCTGCGGCGCGCATTAGTTTGCGCTATAGTTCGGTCAAAATAGACGGAAAAAGCTCAAACTGGTTGATAATTCTGAAGTTGCAGAAAATTGAGCCTTTACAAATATCATTATAAAAAAAATGTCGAATCCCCCTCGATCGGTGCCAATCAAGGTCAAAAGGTCAAAATATCAGCTTTTTGCAAATACCTGCTAAACGGTAAGTTTTATCACAAAAAAGTTTTCACAAAGTTTGTAGATTATGCGATTATCCACAAAAATAGATATTATACATTTTCCTGTAAGAATTTCCATTCATGAGATATCGCCGTTTTAAAGATTGAAAATACTCATACGCACTCATCCGCGACTTGTATAGGTCATCAGACGTTCAATAAATCCTTTCTTCGTGGCTAATATTATCAGGGGTGATTCCTGGTAGTCCAACAAAGTCCAACTTTTTTGTGATAAAACTTACTTACAATATTTTGCTCGCCAGACTAGCCCGCTCGGCCCACCCCCATACAAAGGGTGACTCCTAAGCTTGGTTTTTTTCACATAAAAAAAAACGTTGTGTGGAATCCATTTGCGGCGTAGCGTTTATGATGTGCATATAATAGTATTTTTTTTCTTGCCAATTCGATACATTTTTTTCCATCAAATTTTCGACCATGGGCAATACTTTTTCATGTTTTCCATAGAGCGGGTGGCGAGTTTTGACCATCCAGGCTTTCAGTTGGTTTTTTCCTGGGGGGCCATGGCTAGTTACGCCTCTTTTGCGCTGATAACTTCAAATAAAAATTGGCATTTGAAAACACGATATCGACAACGTTATCGTCTCTTTACCTTTAAAAGGCTCAATTTATGTATACAATAAACTTTTAACCGTTTCTCTTTTCATTAAATATAAGTGGTTAGTTGCACTTGGAGTATTATCACACAATTTGATGGTTTTGTATGGCCACACTTATCTGACGATTTGGTCGTAATGCCAAATATGAAACTTAGAGAAAATCGACAAGCTTTTTTTGTCGAGACGACTCATCGACTCGAGAAACCAAATACGGCCCATGCTTTTTTGTCGAGTAGATTCATCGACTCGAGAAACCACCCCAGACGGGGTAACAAATAATCAAATTAACCACGTTTTAATTGAGAGAAGAGGGTCCACGAGTATACTTGATGTAAGAACAATGAGAGGAGCGTGATGTGGTTCCGAGCACTATATAGCAAAATTTAGAACCCGGATAACGACCAAAACACACAGAGGGCAAACACAACCAAAATACGACATAGATAAGCTAAAACTTGAAGAAAGAAGGGATGCCTACCAAAATGCTGTCGTACAAAACTTGAGAGAAGTAGAAGAAGATCAATCCAACATCAACGACAAATGGTAGCAAATTTAAAGCAACAGAAAGGGGGCAGCAGAATAGACACTAGGATGAGCCCAGGCAGACTAGAATTGACGGGTTTGATCAGGACTGTATAGTAGAGCCGCAATTGAAGAAAGAAACCAGAGCCACTGGGAGTGCAAAGAGTTTCTTCGCCTCTTCACCAACTTTACCTTTACCTATCGTTATACAATTTTACAAGATGTGAGAATCGGTCGCGGAAGAAAGCAATTCGCTCCCAACTTGGGTTTCCCAAGTAAATTTTTTGGCCAAATTCGCGCCTAAAAAGTTTTACTTCAAAAAGTTTTCTGCGACGGGTTTTCTGTGATGGTTGAGCTGGATACGACACACCTCCTCTAGAAGACGGCATTGACCACTACTTCCCTTATTATGGCTGACATTTTATCATGGACTGTGTATGGCTTAAGAGTTCCCTGTTATTTAAAATGGCAAGTGTGTCATATGTAGTGTCCGACCGAAGGTCAGTTTTAGGCCGAAGCCGAAGCCGATGCCGAATGTTCGGCTTTTGCCATAACCTTCGGCCGAAACCGAAGCCGAAGCCGAAGGATCAATCATACACAGAAATCTTGGTATGCTGACTGAAAAATATACATAATAATGAAAATTCTTCACTGTTATTTTGTTTTATAGTCATAGTGCCGAAAATGATTGCAATATGCATTTTAAATAAGTTGCGGCTTTCCAAAAATAATAAACTAAGATTTGTTTATTTTTATTTGAGGAATACCATACGTTTCAATGTCACATTCACATCACACTCTCAATTCTTTTCGTTTTCAGGGACTGGCCTGGCTGGATATAAAAACTTCGGCTTCGGCTAACCTTCGGCTCCTTTGGCCGAAGCCGAATGTGCGGCCGAAGGTGTTTTTTTGGCCGAAGTTGGCCGAAGCCGAAGCCGAAGCCGAACCTTCGATCGGACATTAGTCATATGATAGTATTTCACATCTTCGTTTTCGAAAGTCGAAATTTTTAACAAGTTGAATATTATTTAAGGTGCTGATAGACGATGAGAATATTCTCAACGTAAATTTTGGTATTCCCATGAGAATCTTCTCATAGGTGTTTACACGAGGCATGGTATTTGTTCCTGCGAGAATAAATATCGTTCTCATGGTGGCAGTTCTCATGAGAATATTCTCATGAATTCTCATGTGAGTTTACACGATGAGAATAAAAACTGTGGGTTGAGAATAATTTTTCTTGTCGCACTGCAAGTTGTTTGTTATTTCTATTTGTAGACGAAAATGAATGTAGGGATTTTGTGTGAGTTTCGGGTTGCTGGTTGAAGCAGAAAAGGCTGAGAAGGTTGAAAGGAAACGAAAAAGACTTAGAAACGAAACGAATTGAAAGTTGAATAATTAACTTCCCAGAAGGAAGTTATTGTAATCGGTCCGAAAATCGAAATCGCAATTTTCAATGTATTTTCACGTTTTAAGGTCCCAATAGCATTTTAAGCAAAAATTTGAGAAGAAATATATGTGTGTGTGTGTCTGTGGGTACGTATGTGGTCATTTTTTCCTGCACGATATCGCGCGAAACAAAAAAGATATCGACTTCCTTGAGATGCCGTTCGAAGCGTATTAAAGGAAATATGATCTGAAAAGATTTTCATAAAAATCGGTCGAGCCGTTTTTTTGTTTGAACGAAGTTCATGATTTTTTTACCTGGCCAATTTCAAGCGAACAGTGCTGATCGAAGTGACGAAGATATTATCTGAAAAATTATCAATTAGAAGAGACTTCGGCAAGTGTGCCATGTAAGTTGAATTAATTAGTTTTGCTACTGTCTAATATATTCGTTGGGAAGAAACCCGTTCCAAATGAGGTTAACTTTTATGGATTCAGCCGAGCCGAATACCTTCCCACGAAATATTCAAACTTTAGATCAGAATTTTTTGGGTATTGCTTTCCACTTTCTATAATTTCTGGGAGTTGAAGTTCATCCGGCCTTTTCGGTCTAGTTTGACAAATCCTTTACATTGATTAATTTTGGTACTATCTCCTGAAATCGTTCTGCTGATTACGAATCCGAGGTCAAAAATCGAGTGAGGGTGGTTGCACTCCATTAAAGCTACCCCTAGAAGTGACAAAAATGAAGAAATTTTCAAAATTCAAAATTTCACCTCGGAAATCGTCTCTCGGAGGTCATTCTTATGGGATGCAGGACTCCGTCCAACCCCAAGCAGTTAGATTTAATCTTGCGTTTGTATTATTATCTGAATCTACTAATAATCCTTTATTTTTTTACGCCGTAGCAAACTTTAGCACAACAAAAACAAAGTACTTGAAAATCGCAAATGAGATCGCAAGAGAACATTCGTTCTTTCCAACATGTTGGAAAGAATGCATTCTCACGCTTTTTAATTGGAATGTTCTCACGCCACCTATTTACACGTATGAGAAAACGATTCTCATGACAACCCCTCGAGAATACTTCCATGAGAACAAGAACGTATTCTCGTGATTATTTACACGTGTATGAGAACGAATTTTGGTTCACACGAGAACATTTGCATAAGAATATTCTCATCGTCTATCAGCATCTTTAGTTAAGTCGATAAGCTTTTTTTACAAGCAACTGAAACAAGCGTATTTTTGTATAAATGAAAAATAGGTATTAGAAAAGGGAATTAGTGCAAAACGAGAGAAAAAGAATGAAGAGTGTTAGAAAGTTTTTAAAGCAGTGGCAATCGTTACCATCACATTTTTCCATGATTTTACTCTTTTTTCTTAAATATGAAAATTACTACTTTATGTCCAGATGCGGACTCAGCTTGAGTTCTTGTAAAACATGCAAAGGAGATTAATTCTCAATGCAAATCACAACTAATTTTCAGTTTCGTCGTATTTATTCCTTTAAAAGGATTTAGAATTTAAAGCATTTGCATTACGCTGCTGTCAGGAGAGCGAGAGAGTAAATCACATGTCAGAGATTGCTGAAAATATATTACAGTTGCTTTAATCCTATCAATTTCTCAAATGTCACAAAGATTCAGTGAATAAATAATAGTGTTTGCAAACAGATTTTGCTTAACTAAATTAAGGATTTATTCAAACAATCAAACAATTTTAAAAGGATTAAAATATGTGAACACTTTGAAGTTGTGCAATTAGCAAATGAAGTATGTTCGATACATAAAATCGTTGCTGAAATTTCCAGGTGAGTTATATATATAAAAAAAATTCGGTATTCAATTTATTTATGAATTATTTGCAATTTTTTTAATCTAGATTAATTAATTTTTTTAGTGTCGCAATGTTTTTTCAAAGTTTCTTTCAGTTCTCAGAAACTATCTAATTCATTTTCATTTCATTTCCTTCCACTTTTAGAAATCAATCTCATTTTTAATACGATATTTACTTTGCGATTGTTGATTGTTAATGCCACACAGTTTAGTTATAGCAGAAACTAGCTGACCCGACAGACCTTGCAGTCCAAGAGATAGAGCCGAGTTTTGAAACCCATCTGTAACCCTTTCAATTTTGTTTTTAATGTGTAGAGGGGATGTTGGGGGAGCCATTTGCGACAATGGCGGACAACCTAGTTGGTGCAGGTGTGGGGAGAGCGAGGGTGAAAGCTAAAATCTGATCGTGATATGTAACCTTCCACCATTTCTAGCATGTGATCTAGATCACCTAGAAAATCAAAATCCAAGTGGGCGGATAACTACGTCTTGCCAAAAGGTGGAACACAGGTTGATATATCGATAGTAATCGATATTTTACAAGCTTTCGTTCTCTGTAAGGAATGAATCTTGCCATCGGTTTTTCGACCACTTCCCGATATCCGGTGATGCTCAAATTTTGCACACACCTTTGGTTCCGAAGACAACACAATATAGTATATTCACTTTTAAGGGACATCCAATATGGCGGCCACCATAAAATAGCGGAGTACACTTTTTCTTTACTACGCCCCCGAAATGGGTATCAAATGAACGAGTACGACGAGTGGAATACAGTAAAATATGTGACGTCATTTTAAATCCAATACGGTGGCCACCTTAAAATGGCGGATTACCTTTTTCTTTATCCAGGATCTCCACTAGTCATTTTTCATGTCAAGACAGATGTTATGTCTACAAAATGTCCTGTGGAGACCCCTTATGTCTTAACATTTTTAATGGCAAGACACATGTCTTGCCGAAATGTTTAGCCATTTATGTCTAGGGATATGTTTGGACATTTTCAAAGTAAAATGGTGGACTTTAAATTTCGGGAGAAGGAAGTATTGAAATTTGCGAATTTTCTCAAAAGCTATGAGTGTTTGTGGAATTTTAAAAGCCCACATTATAAAAGAATAGCTTCTGTTATTTCTAATGCTTGTAATAATTTCAAAGCATTAATATTTTTATTTTTATTCATTGAACCTCTTCCTATGAAAGCTTTAAAAAAATGAAATGTCATGACATTTTTAGCCCACACCAAAAAATCAATCTGGCAGCCAGACATAAAATATGTCCTGTGGAGACGCAGCCTTAGAAGCGCCCGACATGGGTATCAAATGAACGAGTATGACGAGTAGAATACAGTAGGCTATGTGATGTCATTTTAAATCCAATATGGCGGAGATCACAAAATGGCGGATTGCTTTTTTCTTTACAGCCCCCTGACATTGGGCTGGCATACACGGATCATAAAGTGAACACTAAAAAACCGGTTTTCAGGACAGAGGGGCAAAAGGAAGAGAGAAAGTTGTTGTAACTTTTTGAACAGAAAATTTTGGCGTATCTTCTTATCTTCTTGTTTTCTGGGTCTGATGCTGACAAATCTGCTTATTATTCGCGTTCGAGGTTTGCACACATTGATATACCATGTAAGGATAATAAAGTTACTATCGGTGAATGGAATACCCATGTACGCCGAGGGCATCATAAAAAACCGGTTTTTTAGTGTTGACATTATGATTCGTGTACGCCAGCCCATTGGTATCAAATGAAAGAGTATGACGAGTAGAATACAGTAAGCTATGTGACAGAAAAAGGTTGGAAGCTCGATAAAGACAATACCTTAAAATTCAAATGGTTTGAAGGTCCTCAAATGCCTCATTTAGTTCGAGATGTTGTTTTAGAAAGTGAGGCAGATGACGATGAAGATGATCAAATTGATGGAAGTAAAAGCGATGAAAATGATGAAAATGATAGTGATGAGAATGATGGCAATGAGGATGATGAGAATAATACCGATAAAAATGATAGTGAATGTTTAGACGAAAGTGTTTTTGAAAATAATATATAAAATTTTTTGTAAAGACATAACTTATTTGTATGTGTGCGAATATTATACCAGTGATTAGCTTAAACCCTAATTATTTACCGAATTAATTTTAGGCGTTGAACGCAATTTTTTTATTCTGAAACAAATGGGACATGGTCTATATTATGTTCACTTTTTGCAAGTTCCTAAAAATGTTTTATTTTATAAAATGTTCATTACTTCTAAGATGTTAATATTTTTTAAAGAATTTAATAATTTGTTTTTGTTTCTAATAATAAAGTAACTGTTTAAAATAAATAACGTTGATTATAACTTTAAAATTCGGAGTTTTATTTGAGAAAATCCTTATGGTGGGGTGGTCCATATATGGCTATGGCGCACTTACTCTATTTGTTCATTATTGAATGTTGAATTATTAAATAATTTAACTAAAAGTCCATACGAGTGGCTGCCTCGCCCAAAAAAAATTATATCGTGAATAACACTGTTTATCTAACATATTTTCTTGAGATTATACTATGGCCCTAATAGTTGATGGAAAAAGCCTATTTTTAAATACTCTTTCACTAATATTTATTTTTGGTGGGTGGTTACATTTTTAAAGATATGTGTGTTTGTTTTATCAGAAAGGCCCATACGTTTATCACGGGCAACGCCGTGCGGGTCTTATTAGTTGTATATAAATGTTTAGACAATCGTTTTTCAGGAGTAAACTCCAGTCACGCGTCGGAGCTGACACGCTCTTTCTTTTTTTATATATACAATCTAGGGTTGCTCGATATACATCGATGCATCGAAAACATCGATGTTTACAATTCGATGTATCGAATCAATCCGATGCATTAGTTACTTTCGATTTTTAACGATGCATCGATGTATTTCGTTCGATGCATCGATTGAACGCAAGCATCATTGGAGGCTATACAAGGAGTACAAACTTTTATTGGAAAAATGACAACATCAATTTTGTAAACTGATTGTTCAGTTTTGGTCACAGGCCTTTGTCCGATTTCCACCACTTATTCCACATGAAGTTAGTATAATTTTATCATATTTGGCAATTCGTTTATTCAAATTATGCGAACTATTATTATGCCTATAAATATCTAACTTTGGTAGCCAGCTCAGTACCATTGGAAAGGCTTTAGGAACTATTGGGATTTGTAATTTCGAAAATAAATTGAATTTAAAACTTTGGATGCCTTATTTTTCTAATGTCCTGTCGATGATTTTATGCGATGCATCGATGATGTTTCTATACGATGCATCGTAAAACATCGATGCAACATTTTGATGTATCACATCGAATAAAACATCGATGTATATTTTGCATGAACATCCCTAATACAATCCGCAGGCTTTCTAGATTGAGATTTTGCTGCGGGATTGGATTCCCTAATTGGCATGCGCTTTGTAATATATAGTTAATACAAGGTAGATTATTAGTTAATGTCACTCCTAGAATGTTAAGAAGGAATGATAGAGCAGGTTTTTTTGAAGACAAGACAGTACTTCTTACTGAAAGCAAAAGTAAGTATAAACTATCTCAAAATATAAATATTTTTTCAAACTGTTATTCAAAACTGAAAAATTTAAATCCTTATAAGAAGAATTTCTTTTTCTAAATAGCAGTTTCCTATTCGTATATTTCTTAAATTGAGGAGACTCTACCTAGTCAAAGTAGAACAGTAAAAGACCTTTACCTCGCAACATTTTCTTCATTTTCTTTTACATTTATGTCAGGCCTTTAAACTCTTTTATATTATACAGTTCGCGTGTAGTTCAAAAATAATAGCAGTCACCGATAATGGAATGAAGTTAATATGCACTTTTATAAATGGAAATGGTCTTTTTATTTGGAACGTTTTAGTCATTAATTAAATATTTTTATATTCATGAGATTTAAATCGTCAGAATACGAGTCGATTCATTACTAAATTAATGAGCTTTAACAGCAGTACTTATTCGTTACTTCCATTTATTAGTTATGAGGCAACCTCCGCACTTAAAATATGTACTTTTTCTTAAAGTACATTTCTGATTATATACATGTGTGTGTATTGAAATGGCCAAAGCTATTTGATGAAGGTAAAAGCACTGAACACACTTTTTTGTGTATTTATTTATATCTGGATCTCTTGGTAGCTATCCTTTAACGAGTTTCCATCCTAATAATCGCAGGGAAATATTCTCGTTTATGTGGATGATTTTTATTTCACATTTTAGAAAGGTGCTTGGTTTTTCAGTTATTATTCACGAGATGTGCTTATAAAAGCCGAAATTTTTGTTCGAAAGGAGTAAATCTATTTGGCACACACAAATTTTGTAAAAAAATAAAATTTGGTTAATTATAGAAAATATTTCATATTTTTAATTTACAGTTTTTATAAATTATTAATAACATTAAGAATATTATAGATGGTTCGTAAGATTGGTGTATAGATAAATAAAATTTGACTTTTTCCCAATCCGTATTCATTAATTGTCTCTATTTTTGTTTCAACACACAACGTTTCGGTGGCAATAACCACCATCTTCAAAGTGAAACTGCAAGATAATAACAACATAGCAAGTCCTACATTCGGAATACAACCCTTATATCTGAACTGGCGACGACCCAAAACCACCTTGGCTTGGCTGGACAAGGTGAAAAACCGCGTAATCAAACGCATTTGCTCCTCCATAGACTCCTTAAGCTATCGTACGAATGTGGCAGCCCTCACAAAACTTTTCCGCTATTACCTTAGCGACTGCTCCACTGAAATTAGGAACCTCCTGCCTATACGGCGACTTTTTTCCCGCAACACAAGATTAGCCAACTCGGCTCCCTCCCACACACAACAGCCATCTTCACTGTCTTCCACTATCGGTGCTGCCAAACTCATATTACATCTCAGAGTTGAATCGCAAGATTCATCGACATCTACTCCTCACCCTCTAGATCCCCAACCTATCCTTCGTCTTCTATCCTTCAAATCAAGCCTACTGCAAGATATCGCACCATGACTTGAAGGACATGACCGACTAGTAGTACAAAGGGTGATTCCTAAACTTGATTATAACACATAAAAAAAATAGGGCTCCATCTGCGGCTGACGGTCACGTGATCTATCTGATTTCTCGTTCGACGATAGCCAGTTTTCCTGATAGTAGAGGGGCAGGGCCGCGGCTAGAATCTTTGCCACCCAGTGCAGATTCGCCGTTGCCGTCCCCTTTAAGGGCAAACTTTTTTTTCGCTCGCTTCGGTCGCTGGTTTTTTTGGTCTTTATAGGAATTAGTATATATAAGAAATTTTTAATTATCTAAATAAATTTTCTTTCTATTTGACAAAATCAACCAAGTCATTTATTAGTACAGTTCCTCTCTTACTTCAAAATCGAGAGGGATTGCGTTTCAATGTTGCAATGCAGACGTCACTCTCAACATTCATTTCATTTTGCTTCGCACACAGTAGAATTTTACACTGCTGTCTCTTGCTGGAGCTCGACCAAAAGTTGCCATGCTCTAGCTAGCTACGTGGCTGCAAGATTTAAATATTTTAGTTGGATCGCTTTCAGCAACATGCAACACGTTTCGCCTATTCGACGAGGCATTTGCATTTTACTTATCTGTGCTTATATCTTTTTATTGGAATGAATTGTAATGCAAAAGGTTGCCGTTATGCCTTCGACCCTAGGACCTCGCCATTAATCGAAGAGATGTTTCGAACATATATACATTACGCATTCGAAGGATAATGTAAGGAATAGACTCTAGAAGGTTTCTATTCCCTATTGGGTTATTTTTGTGTCGCCTTTCGTTCATCGTTTGTTTATTGTTTACATGCTGCGTGTGCTAATTGATTATTGGTAATCTAAGGTTGATGTTTGTCTTATTTTTGTTTATCGCTGCCGCTCATTTAAATTTTTGCGTTCATCGCCAAAAATGCCTTGTCTTTTGGCGGCTGTCTTTGTTTATAAAATATATTGTAAACATTTGTCGCGCGCTTCGCTCGCGGAAATGCCGCCCTTCCCAAATGCCGCCCAGTGCAAATGCACAGTCTGCACATATGGGTGCCGCGTTACTGTAGAGGGAAATTAAACAAAAAAAAGCGAAGCTATGATGTAATTGGGAAGTTGGATTTTTTGTTTTTTTTCTTTACATATGTTAAGATAAAGCAAAAAAAATTTTCTGCCATATCGGGCCTGTGCTGCGCGAGAAAATGGCATAAATGTCCATTTTTGTGACATTTTGAGTGCATTGCTACACTATTTTTTTAATTTGTCCAGTTCTGTCGGTCGTAGAAAAATAAAAAAAATGGAAAAATACTCGTGAATGAATAGACTATCGACTATTACATTCAATGTTCCGATTCGTGTCCTGTTTCGAGTAGAAAAGGTCGTCGTCGTGTTGTCCATCCAGTTCCTAGGCCGAGTCTTAGCAATGGTGTTTTTATGGGAGTGGGTTGCTAACCCTCAGTCCCACCGAGTTAAAACTCTGTTTTATGGCGCATAGAACTTCTCATTCGGCCATCTCCCGTTAGCTTCTTCCGAAGAAGTAGCCCACCCAGCGCGCACCGCGAGGAGGCTGAATTAGGCATTGCTAACAAGGCTGAATTAGGACTTGCTAACAACTAGGTGTTCGTCTACAGTGACTTTTCTCGAGTTTTGATAGAAGCGGCAAATCGGGTGCCACCACATTCCGATGTCTGTATTATCCCTTGGTCCTCCAAAATGGTGGGAAATTGGGGAAGTTAAATTTTTGTACACAACACTATCATACTCTTACTTTCAGAAAGGCGAAGCTTGACCTTTTGGCAGTATAACAATTTTGATGGATTTTAACTTTTCAGAAAAACGAAAACACGACCATTGAAAGTAAATTCGAAACTAATATTAACCATTTGCTTTTTGCCAAAAAACAGTCGAATCGATTTCTTGCACAATGTAATCAAGGTGAATTTTTTTAATTCAACGAAAAACTTTCACAATTTTTACATTGATAAAAGCGCAATTAAATAACTCAGTTATATCCAAAAACCTTGCATACCCTGCACAACTGATAATAATCTTCCCGGAGAATTTATCGTATACCAATAATTACTTTGGCTCACTGAAATTCCTCAAGAAATCTTCACGACTAAATTGAAGGGTTAATGGAGGGTTGTGGGAATACATTTATCTTTCAGTCTCCTCATTTGCTGGTTCTCCTACTGAGGTAAATTTGTAATCCCCCGCAGCGATAGACTTGTAATTAAGGACGAAATCTCTTGCAAGGCTCTCCAGCTTTTACTTACGTTCAAATAATAAATTTGGGTCTTGAGTTATAAGCTACCTACTGTAAAAATTAAGATAACAGCAGGGATCTAATATCTGAAACTTCATAACTTGTTGGATATATTAAATTTTCATTGAAGGTCAAGTAGATAAAGCTCGAAATATTTCATGCTGCAAAAAATGGGCAAAACTCAGTATGCAAAAAAGTTTTAGCAATTAAAGATTTTAATAAATTCCAGTGCCTTAAGCTTGATTAGGAACATAAAATTTTTTTTTGTTTCAGTTATCTTTTGGGGGTTTTTGTAAACACTAAGTTTAGGCTTTCCCCAGCTATACTGTAAACAAGAACATTTTCGGCATAGCAGTGGGTGGACTTTAGTGATATTTTTAGTAGCTTTAATTCGAAAAGTTTTTGGACAAATTTTAACCAACATTTTTTCAGTTAACACATTGCGTACCAAAAATTTTTCATACTTAGTCAAAAGCCAAGACAAATGTTTTCAGGTATGTCTTTATACAATTTATTGTGAAAATATTTTGTTTGTTGGGTTTTACTTTGGTTTTTTAGACACAATATTATAGAAAAAAATCTCTTCTCTATCTTATATACTATAGATAGATAGTTTGCAAGGTCTTACATTTTCCAGACACCATATCAATTTCAGTAAAATTCCATAATACACTGCAAACCCCAGTATTTAACACACTACACACTTCATAAGCGTGTAAATTCGGCTAATCGTGTTAAAATAAAGCGTTTTAGGAATAAACCGTGTTAAAATAATGCGGATAAAAAGATATACGTGTAAAAATCACACATGTTCTGCATATAATATTTTTTACACGCTAAAGAAATTGTAATGTTTTATCGTTTCACGTCTTAAACGTGTGAAAATCACACATTATGTGTCATTTCACCAGAGATGCGACTTATTTGAAATACTTGTATTTAAAATGCAAATACAAAATGCAAAATACCTATTTTGTATTTTGCATTTAAATACCTTTTTAAAAAAAGCATTTTGTATTTTATTTGAAATACTTTTCGAGACATATTTTCCATTTTAAAAATTCAAAATACTTTGGAATTAAGTAAAGTCAACATTACCAATCAAACTTCATATAAAATGAACGAATGGTGCTTGTATTGGCTACTAGAGGCGCAGCTCGTAGCCACATCATCGGACTTGGACTATACAGGCCCCTTCCAAATGACGGTGTGGGTGAGTGAGCGTGTGGTTATGGCTTGTTGGCGGCCTTTATATGAATGGGGGCCTTTAGAAATCGCCTCGTGGAAATATAATATTCCTCTCTTGAACTTTGACTATTAAATACGAGAAGAAAGAATACCATTACTCTATATAACACTGGTCTATTGTTCTAATATTTTTTCATATCCAGTAAGTAATAAAAAAATGAGGCCTTAATTTAATTAAATTTTTTTAATGCTATTCCTAAACATTCGCATTTGCGAATGTGAAAAATATAACATTCGTAAGATCCCTAGTACGAATACCACGGTAGGCTTGGAAACCCTTCAATATTTAAAGGATGAGTGTACAATTCTGGCGATATTAAACACTTATCCTACAATAAAAAAAGTGTTTTTAAAATAGAACACATGCCTCTCAAGCTCAGCACCAGTAGAAAGACTTATTTCATATGGTGGCATGACAGAAGGAAAATGAGCGATAATGTGTTCGAACAACTTGTATTATTAAAAAGTGTAATAAATAAAGAGAATTAAATTGAACAAAAGGTATTTGTAATTAAAGTATTTTGAAAATACCTATTTTGCATTTAGTATTTAAAATACAAAACACAAAACTATTTTGTACTTTGCATTTGAAATAGGAAATCAAAAAAGTAGTTGCATTTTGTATTTAAATACATTTCTTAAACTATTTTGCACATCTCTGCATTTCACACACTTCACTATATTAACACGCAGGAGAGGATAACTTAAAGGAAAGTGAGACAGTTGAAATGCTATATTTAAATTGTCAATGAACAGAGAGCTTCACAACCTCTCTTTACAGTTAGTCGGTAACAGAAAGGCATCGAGACAAGTCGTTGCAGTTTACATCAAGAATTTTAAGCTTACGGTGACGGTTTTTCTAAGTTTACTCCCCGCAAAACGACGCTCAAAAAGCTTCACTCAAAAGCTTCCAAGCAATACTTTTAAACACACGCATTAAGTGTTTTAAATTTACACACTTTTCGCGTATTAAAAATTAACACATTTTAAACGCGTAAAAAGTGACTACATGATTTTACACGCGAAATGCGTTTTAAAATCACACACTTGGGTTTGCAGTGTAGTTATTACGTTTACATAGTTACATACTTGCAGTAGGTTTCAAGTAACCTATTATGCATGTGAACTCGTCTTGACTTTAAGGGGTAACACCACTGTAGAGGTGCGAAAAAAGGCCAAACTTTGGGAATTAATTTAAAAAGTATGGAAAAAGGGATCGAAATTCTTTTCAGGCAATTGATCAAACATGTATTCAAGTGTAAAACAAAATTTTTTTATTGACTTTTTGTTACAAAATGGTGGCGCCACAGTCGTTTTTCGAAATCGCCTTTTTGTTAAGGGCCTCCACGGGTGGACGGATTCCTCCGAAAGTTGAAGACCTGGAACAAAATCCAAATAGTTTCCTAATCTATTTGATCTTGCCCATAAAAGTCGTAGGATTTTTTTTTAAACTGACTTTTGTAAAAATGGGGCACTTATGAAAAAAAAGTGATTTTCGGCAAAAAATTGTTTATAAAATTTTTTTTACAACGAATCAAAAAACGGTTATGTACTTTTGTAAAGAATGCAATTGTGAAGCTACTGTCAAAATTTCAAACCGATCCATGAAATAGTCTCCGAGTAATCCGTCCACCCAGTTCGAAAAACATGGTTTCCAGATAATCGCGCTTAAAGTTTTGAAAGTACTCTAATCTTTGAAAATTGTATTTTACTTTCACTGTGCGATGGAATGTAAAACACGTTTATTATTGTGTAGCACACCCTGGTGGACACCTGGAGAACCCAAATAACATTTTTGCTATAGCAGCACTTATTATTTCGATAGTTAAAAGCAATATACAAGCAATAAGTCGGACCAACGCGTGCTCCGAGGCGCCGCCGGGGGAAAATCGAAAATTAAATCCTTCTAAATTATTTTTCTGTTATAGGACCAACTGCACATTGTTTTTGTGATCGTGAAGTATATTTCAAGCCAAAAAAAAATTCCATTTTTTTAAAATCCTGCAGTGGTGTTACCCCTTAAGTATACTTGAGTCAAGTACACCACAAACAGTGTGAAAAGGACGGATCATAAAGGGCTCTTGGACCAGGCAGTACAACTTTTATTACCGATCGGATCAAGGTAAGCCAAGAATTTTATCCTGGTTAAAAGGCACGGTGTTGCAACAATTTGCATGAGGAAAGCAAATTTGTTTCAGCAAACAATTTGCATGCAAGTTTTGTATAAGCAAACACTTGCTGCAACTTATTGCTGCAAGTTTTTGCTTGTCTCTACATAGCTTAAAAAGAGGCTTCAAGAAGCCCGAGTTCTACAAGGACTGTAGCGCCATTTAAGAAGAAGTATAGTTACGCGGTGTTTTATAAAAATAAATTCATCTTAAAGTTTTTCTATAAAAACCTTTTATTATAACAGTGTTATAATATCAAAATAAAGCTCTGTAATAGAAAGTTAGAAAAGTTCTAGCAAACAAAAACAGAAGTTAGACAAGATAGTCATTAAGTGGTTTCTGAGAGCCAATAAGGGCCACAGATTTTAATAGGATAGTACAATTCCGTTTAATTTCCAAAAAGTTAATAATCCGCTGAAAAGACTTAATTTTTTTCTATAACTGCGTAATGTTAAATATCGTTTGCCTTTACTTTTCTTATCACATCTTTTTACTTTTTGAATATAAGGACATCACTTGCCCACGGTTTCACTCTGCGCATCCACATATTACCATTTTTATTTTTGCGCAATAAAATGCATACATCTGATGTTTTATTCGAATTGCACGAGAAAACAAAACTCGCACATCACAGAAAGGGAGCAAAAAAATTTCTTTAGGTGACTTTGGAATATGAAAAATTTCAATGGCAATGACATACTAAAGTGCACCTATACACGGAGGACAGTGCAGAATTCCTCAATCATGTGCTCGAAATAGACTAAAGGGTTTTCTAAAGTACAAGCCTAATCAAACAATCATCTGACAGACAAACACTTTAATACATACCTCAAGTACTCACTTAACCACCATGCCTTTGGCAGAAACAGAGCCCCTATATGGATTCCAAAGAGCAAACTTCCCCTGTATGCAATGTATTCGAGCACGAGAATCCAATCAACAAAGATGATTCCTATAAACCATTATAGACTACTTATAGACTCCTTCATAATGTCACGACAGTCGCATTCATGTTTGTATTTATTTCATTTCATATGTACCTTTCCCTCGTACAAGACGACAAGAAATTCAAAGTATTATATTTGAATGTTATGAAGAGGCTTGCTCCTAAAATTAATATACACCTAATAATTCATGGCTGATCAAAAGCTCTTTTGGGGTTAAAGTTCTAATAACTTCAACTTCACAAACAATCTAGGAAAATAAAAAATGGTACCGATGATTAAACTGTATTCGGAGTTACTAATCTTTAATCAATGTTCAAATCGCATTTTCGGTAGCTGATAGCACGGAATTTCTCACATGAAAGGAATAAATTGATTAGATTTCGACGTATGTTTTAAAAAGCCACATCGAATCTGTTAACTTTTGATGTTTTAGTGTTAAACCTGCAATAAAAATTCGTGCAAATTTAAAATAAATAATTTCTGTTTCCCTTCGTGACTTCGCTACTGAAAGGTAGTTACTATTTCCTTCTTTGTGAATATCCATTACAATGATGTTATTTCAACTAAGATCGGTTAACTCATGATGGCCAGTTAAAGACTGATTTACGTTATCATTAAATATTTTCGTGATTCTCTCGTTTAGATGTAAGGTTATTTTCGCCATCCTCTTAGATGTAAGTTGGACTCGACAGTCCAGTCAGGCGCGAGAATTTTTTTGGTTTTATGAGTTCTCTTGCGCTTAATAGACACCGTAAGTTTTTCAAACCAACCTAAAATACAAAGTAAAAATTGAGATAATTAAACTAAATTATTTCCCTGCAATTCTAAATATTCTCCCATGGTTGACAGAACAAGTCCGATCAACATCTAAATCTAATAATTACAAATCTTACCTAAGGTCTATAGTCTTAGGTAAATTCAGTTAATTTATTATTTCCAACAGTTAAAATAGCACGTTTTCTAACATTTTTTTGTGATAGTCTAAGCTCAGGTGGCATCTTTTATACTAGGTCCTCCCAAGGAAGAAATGACCGGTATGGCTAAACGGGGGCGCACAGTGGTCTGAAAGTTTATAAAAGTGGTAGTTAATACTAAAACTTATTTCTGACCTTGAGAATTTCTATATAGGGTGTTTCACACCGCTGAATCCAAATCTGATGTCGAAATTTCGAAATTTTCAAAATCCAAGATGACGGATAAAAATGGCGGATCAAAAATTAAAAGCAATGCTTTTTAATTTAAAAAACGGGATTTTCTCGTCGTTAAATCGCGTGTTTTCATACAGTTGCATAGTTTTATCGTATTTTATGTCAGTAATAGTCAATTTTTCTCGAAATTTACAAAAATATTGCGAAACAGCAATATTTGTAGAATTTTTAGTTTTTTGATTATTTTCAATACAAAAATGAATTTTTGTATTTAAATAATTTTATTTTTAATGTTATTTTTTTGATCTTTCTTATTTTATTTTTTGACTTTTTTTAATAAATTACAATTTTCCATCGTTTAAATGTGTGGTTCATTTTTTTCTCTCAAAAAGTCGACTGTATAATATGCAATTAATGTAAAATTCAAAAATTTTTAACCATACACGAAGAAAAACTCGTTAATTGGAAAAATTAGTTAATTATTCAATTTAAGTTCTCAATGTTTAAATTGAAAATTTAAGGATTTATAGGCTCTTATAGGCTCTTGCAATGCAACAGTTTTGAAGAATATAAGATATAGAATTTTCTCGATGCATTGTTAGCTGCAACTATCTGCTACTAACAAAGATATGCAGTGTGAAAGCAGGATATTTTTTGATCAAAAATCAATTTTTTCTAGTTTTTTTTTTCATTTTTCTTCTATTTTTTCATAGATTTTTCGATTTCACAGTAATGTATGAAGAACTTATGAATGGCAAATCACCGAAACAATACAATCTTGTTTCTAAAATCTCATAATCTGATGAAAACTATGAATAACAGTCATTTTTTATGTAAAATAATTAAAAAATTTAAATTCATGCAAATAACGCTGTTTTGCAATGTTTTTTGTAAATTACCGAAAAAACTTGACTATGATTGTCATAAAATACGATAAAACTATGAAACTGTATGAAAAAACACGGTTTAACGATAAAAAATCCAATTTTTTGCCATTTTGATCCGCCATCTTTGATTTTGAAAATTTCCAAATTTCGACAGCAGATTTGGATTCAGCGATGTGAAAAACCCCTATATACAAATTTTCAAGGTCAGAAATAGGATTCAGTATTAAATACCACTTTTATAAACTTTCAGACCACTGTGGGGCGGTGGGGTGAGCGCCTTTTTGAAAATGGCGTAAAGATGAAAATTTTTACTCATTTGAATAAAGATCAAATTTTCAGGAATGATAGTTCGTGCTATCCTAATAACGAAAATAAAACAGCCATACCGCTGAGGAGGTGGAAAAAAGGGGCCATACCGGGTCAAACATTACAGTTTTGGGGGAAATTGTATTCATTAGTCTATTCATTCATTCTATTCATTCATTCATTTATTCAAAACGCGCTTTTGGATGTCGAAAAAATACCGTTTTGAAGCCCTTTCCCTATATGTTGTTTGGGTCTGTTTGTGCATATGTACGTATTCATTTTTTCCGATATCGCGCGAACCAAAAAAGTTGTCGACTTCGTTGGGGTGTCGTTAGAAGCGTATTAATGGAAATATGATCTGAAAAGATTTTCATAAAATTCGGTCGAGCCGTTTTTCTGTTTAAACGACGTATGTGATTTATATACCAGCACGATATCGCGCGAGCCAAATATGATACCGCCTTCATTGAGGTGCGGTTCAAAGCGTATTAACGAAAATATGATCTGAAAAGATTTTCATAAAATTTGGTCAAGCCTTTTTTTGTTTTAACGACACGACGTTTGTGATTTTTGTGCCTGCACGATATCGCGCGAACTAAATCGAAATCGACTTCTTTGAGGTACCGATCGAAAAATATTAACGAAAACATGCTCTGACAAAATTTTCATAACATTCGTTTGAGCTCTTTTTTTGTTTAATGAAAAGACTTCGAAGGGGTTAAGAAGCACCTTAAATTGATTAGTTTTCTAATATCCAATATACTTGTTGGAATGGAACCCGTTCTAAATGAAATTACCTTTTCTGGATTCTTCGGAGTGATAGCTTCCCAACAAGATTTCACTTGTGAAAATCCAAGCACTTTTTAAAAACCGTGCAAAAATTACGTTACTTACTTACTTTGACGGCTTTACAACCGAGATCCGGGATTTCATCCAAATTCTGAACCTACTGGTCTACGCCATCTTACCATCCTGTTTTACACGTCCTACAGTTTCTGGAAATTGAAGTTCATCCCGGAATTTTACGTTCATCGTGTAGACCGAAAGGGTCAAACCCACAACCCTTCTAGTTTGTAAATTTTTGTAGTAAGCAAATAATTTAGTAATATTTCAATAGAGTAATAAGATATCCAAAATTTTAGATTTTAAACTGTGAATAATAATGGATAACCGCAAACCCAATTGGTCGAGTTCCGAAATAAACACATTATTGGATGCGATGACTGTAAACAGTAAGTGTGAAAAAGTAGTGAATTTAATGGATGACAGAAAGATGCGGAGCAAAAAAATTTACAGGATTTAAAAAATAGATTAGTAGAATTGAGGACCGTTTTTTCCAAACTCATCATTTGAAAAAACCTAATTTTGAACCTAAAATTGAAAGAAAACTAAAAGTGCTTTTGTTTAAAAATTTTATATTTATTCCACTAACGAGGAATATAAATACACAAAAAAAAATAACAAAAACCAGAAAACAAAGGCAGAAAACTAATAGAAAAAATGAGCTGTTTTTTCAAAACTCTTTAACAACCACTTTCCAGTGTTGAGCAAAACTCAATAACAACATTATAAATCATCTTCGTTATTGAAATCTAAACTAACAGAATTCTTTTCTATATTTTCTTGCTCATGTCCTTTAAGGACATCTTCGTAGAAAACGTTTGCATCCCTAGGTACCTCAAAAAAATGAAGCAGTTTTTTTATATCTTCACTTTTCTTCAGTGAAACCTTGTTTACTATGGGGAAGACGTTCCCCTTCATACGATGAGAAAAGTCTTTTAAGTCCTTCTTTTCTGAATTCTGACATCACAAGTAATAAATTCTCCAGAATAAAGTGGATGTCGATATTTTTACATTTGGTCCAAATTTTTTATACGTCATAACCCTTTTGCCTCTGATATTTTAAAAGGTAACTTGGTTTTAAGTTTTGCTTACTTATTTTCTGATAGTTATAAAATTAAAAATCTTTTCCGAAACCTAAAAAGTGCAAATATTGGTTATGAAACAAAGCGACAAGTTATTACATGCATTTCTACACCCACCTGCCATTGTTGTCCACTACTGCCTGCAGAACAATTGATGTCCATCCTTTCCTCTTGAGAAAATCCCTGCTTCCTCCACTCTTGACGGTTTCTCAGTGGGTAGTGCCGATATGCCCTCTCCTTAGAACAATGTTTTTCTCCAAATATACCCAGGAATCGCCCCTCGGATTAGTATTTTAGTCTGAAACACCTTGAATAAATGCGTTTGCAAAATATAATTTATAATACAATTTCTGCGTATTATTCTAATTAAAATTTAACGATAACATTGCAGCATTGCTCGGATTTCTTGGTTTACCTCGTCAGCTACAATAGACAACCCAGGAAAAAATTAAATATAAAGACTCTTTGAGGAAAGAAAGAAATCCAAACTGGATTCACGACTACTCCTTGCCCGTATCCACAGATGTTTATACCATCAAGGATAGACACAAGAGCTTGGACTACCAGAAGCTCCTTTGAGTGTAAGAACAAAAAGTCTGATGAGTATTACCACTGGGGACTATCAGAGGAGCTTGTCGTCATAAATAGATTAAAGTGGATTTATGTCATCCAAAGCTATCCAAGCAAGACTAAGCACCTTGTTAAAAAATTTGTGGCTAAATAGTAAGCCTTCTGCTGCAAGCATTGTTTAAGCAAGTTGTGTTTTCAGAAAATTTTAAAGGGAATCGAGTATACAGGAAAATTTAATAATGAACCTGGAGCGGTGAATAACGAAAATTGGAGCTACCCATTCTCATTATAATAACAAGCCAAACGCTGTTGAAATTATCAAAATCCCTATAACCTGCTCTTACCTTACATGAAAATTGAAATGTGCGTTTTTTCCTCTGTCATAATTGAGCGAGAGCAATTACAGCGCTGCATTCATGACTAAAATTTCAGTTTCGGCATTAAACGTGAAAAGGCACATATAGCGCTGAAGCTATATGACTAATGGTGTGGCCACACTACGCGGTCTTGGGTCGTACGCGCTTTTGCCTTTTTTTTTCATATGGAGTTTTATGGCTTTTTTACGACTTTTTTACGACTTTGTCCATGGTAAAGGCCGTGCGGCCAAACAACGCGGACAAAAGGCTGTGGTTAAAAAGGTACATTGTGCGTCCACACACTATGAGCTTTTCAAAAGCGCGTACGCCGTTTCAAATGAGAATTGATTTTTTCTCACTCATGACTCAGAAAATTAAAAGATCACGCGCGCTTTTGGCTGGCCGTACGACCAAAAGCGCGTGGATTCTAAGTCCGCGTAGTGAGGACGGGCCTTAAGGTGACCATATTTTGAAAGTCAAAATACGGGACATAAAAACAAGAATACAGGATATAAAAAAAGTGAAAATTATGTGGGAAAAATAAAAAGAATCATATTTTCAAATCAAAAAGAACATCAATATTTATTACTATTTATATTAAAATTAAAGTATAATTTTTGGTACTTATCTGATGAATGAATTTTTTTTAATAATTGGTTATTTTTTTTCAAAAATTCATAAAATTTGCAACAATTCATATAAAAATTTAACTTAGTTAATAAATATGATTTTAAAGTTTCACCATTTAATTGAGTTTTTTCACTAGAGCAGTAGTTGTTGATTACTGAAAATACCCTCTCTTCAACTACTTTCAACAAGTTGTGGAAAGGAATGTTTTCCTTATCAAAGTGATTAAAAATTTCTATCCACTCTTCTTCCGTCGATTTAATTTTTTCTTCCCATTCATGTATTTTGTCTTCTGATGAATAACATTTTAGAAATGTTTCTTCATCAAATAGTTCTTCTTCATTTATCTTTACATCTGGCAAAATATTTGGAATGAATTGAAGACATTTTTGGACTTTATTCCGTTCTAATTTTTCAGTTAAGTTAATCCAGTCAAACAATTGCATTTTGCCAAATTCACCTGAACGTTCATCAATATATTGAACGCAGGTTTTATAAAAATCAGAAATATTTTCTTTAAAGTGTTCAGTACTTGGAATACCTTTTTGCTTTAAATCTTGCAACATTTTTTTTAGCTGAAAAGGTAAGAAGATTTCATTTTTTCGTTCAACCAGCTTGCTTCTAAAATTTACTAATCTTTTAGATACCTCTGGCATTGAAATTTTTTCACTTTCGACTTCCAAAATAGTAGTGTGAAAAACGGAAGCTTGAGAATAAATGAAAAAAAGCCAAGCTTCACCGCGAGGATTAAAAGAACACTTTCTTCTAGGAGCCATTTTCAGTTAACATAGGAAAAGCAAAATACAGTAAACTGAAATGGCAAAATGTAATAGTAATGAACGCGTTCACTTCAGCTTCATTTGCCTCTCACTCTGTCTCATAGAATTTTTATATTCCTTTTGGAGAAAGAGACTTTGCCAAACACACGTTGTGTGCGCTCAGAGTTGGCAATGCCCTGGCCCAGCATTAAAGGACGGTGATTAGACTGTTCGTTCCTACGTATGTTTCTCACGAGCTTTTTAGATGAACGTACGTAGGAACGAACAGTCCAATCACCGTCAAAGGAATGAATATCAATTGAACTGAAGTAAATTAGGGTTGTCGAATGAACTTTTTTTAATAAAGTTTTTTAATTTGAATATTTTACGGGACAAAAGTTAAAATACGGTACATATTGCATCCCGTATTTTTTTTTAAAAAATAAGACATAAGCTTTCAAAATACGGGACTGTCCCTTTAAATACGGGACGAATGGTCACTTTATATATGACTGATATTAGTAATAAGCAGATATCAGTCTGAATATCACAGCGTTTGCGAATTTTCTTGCATATTTGTGGTTTTGGTTCAAAACATACATCGTATATCAGTGAAATGTCTTTGGCACGCAGATTGTATATCGCTTATACTGTCTACGTAGATTATATGCCTGAAGAAGCTGTTAGAATTAATACTAGCATTTTCGTAATTAATTAGACTCTATTTGAGTCGGTATATTGTTTTTATTTAAATATTTATTTATCTTTAGAAAGTTTAAAAAGTGTTAAAATTACATTAGAAGAAACAATTCTTAAGAGTAGTTTTCATACAAAAATTTGGAACATATCTTTGTCGCAATATTTTTGTTTTCAGACACGATTTCGATTTCTTTCACTTTAATTTGATAGAATAATAGGCCAGTCAAAAACCGAGCCATCCGAAAAGTAAAATATGGGTAAAATATGAAAAATTCCGTAGAATTTGATGAACTACTTTTGGCACTCGTAGGCCTTTGGGAAAGTTTCCAAAATGGCGTCAAAAGAGGGCCAAAAACAGATTTTCGCGTTTTTAAAAAAAACTACACATTGTACAAAAAAAAGGCAAAACAAAAATATCTTTTCTACGACCATCGTAGAAAATTAACTCCTATCGATAGACAATAAATAGAATTTCGTGAGCAAAATTGTTTTTTTCATTTTTCCGGCCATCTTTTCGCATGTTTCCAGTGAAGTAGCAAAGTGCGCCCAAAACACAACTACAAGCATAACTCTTCCAGAACATTTTGAGCCCAAAAACATTTCTGTAGGTGTTGATGGCTATGAGCTAATCGAATTCGACAACAAAGGTCTTTTTTTCGAAAAAACCGTATTTTGCAAAAATTATTTATTATTTTGCAAATTTACAAAAACGGTTTATTGCACTCCCCAAGGGCTACACTTTCCAGGAGTTTCATTACAAAATCGTTTTTTTCGTAAAAGATATGAGCATTTAAAAAAAACGTGATTTTTAGCGGTTTTTTTTGCAATTACTCCTTTATTTGTTTATGTATTGACATCAAACTGGTTTCTTTTTATTAGTATGAAGAAGATCTACAAACTTTATTTAAACCTTTTTTTTGTGTAGTTTTTTTTTAAAAAAATTTTCTGCAAAATCGGTCCTGTGCTGCACGAGAAAAATGCATAAATGTCTTTTTTTGATGCATTTTGAGTGCATTGCTACACTATTTTTTTAATTTCTCCAGTTCTGTTGGTAGTAGAAAAATAAAAAAAATTGGAAAATACTCGTGAATGAATATACTATCGAACTGATTCAGTATAAATACTCTAAAAATGAATCCTAACCTCAAAAAACCACAATGTATGAAATTTTGTTTTATTTTACTAAAAATGCTTTAAATAACGGGAAAAGAGTCGGATTTTGATAAAAATTGGAGAAAATTGTATTTTGATGCTATAAATACGTGGTTGAAATTTCAAAAAAAGCTTTCGATTTTTACGGCAACAATTGGCAGTTTTCGAAAAATTTTAATATTGCCGCCATTTTATGCCACGGTACGGTACGGTAAAATATTTTTTTTTAAATTGTACGTTTTTTATGTACTTTCTTGTGAGCATACGCAATACTTCGTTACTTTATTTAAAATGCCCATTTTAGGACTTTGAAAAAAATAAAAAATTTCAGTTTTTCAATTTTTTGCCTTTTTTTTCATAGTTGGCAAAAGGCAAAAAATTTAAAATTGAAATTTAGTGAAACTCTGACTGGGAGTGAGATGACCGGAGCATAATTTTTTATTTTCAGAAGGAAAAAAGCTTAGTGAAGAAGCAGTTGGGTGTTTTATTTTGCTACATAAGTTTTTTTTCTTTACTTATAGATTTTTTTAAACACAGTAAATTAAACATTGGGTTTATATTTGTGCTTGTTGCCATTTTAATTTTGAGCTTGGAGCTGTCATCTCAAACTACAAAGTATTTTGGATTTTCACTCCCGTTGCTCATAAACGCATCGGGAGTTTCACTTCGGATTGAAGATACGGGAGTAAAACTCCGCTTATAAACGTAGTAAATGTGTGAGAGCCTGACGCGAATAAACCAATTCACTGACATTGAAACTTTTTCGGCTAGGCGCGCCTAAAGAAGTTTTACTTCAAAAATGGGATCTAGAGATTTCTTTCAATGTAGTATTGCAAGGCGTTGAATCTAGACGCCACCCCATCTCTGCTATTTGGTCCCAAGGGATTAATTCTAAAACCAGATCTTTTCCTAATATTTATAAATGATTTTTTTTCAAATGTGCCTCGACGGTGCTTCTTTTCATGCATGTTCTCTTGACCGAAAATGGCGTTTTCCAGACCTCTCCGAGAAAGTGGGCGGTAAAGTATCGAGGTAATTGTGTATTCTTTTATTTGCTATAAAAAACAATTCTCATTTTTACCGTTCCCGTTAATACTCACTACCAGGGAAAGTGTACGACCTAGACCATTCTTGTGTATGGAACTATTTTAGAGAATGGTTTAGTGCAGTGATAGGCAACCCCCTACCCGCGGGTAATACACTTACCCGCGACCATATTTTCAGCTACCCAATCCTTTTTCCTTTTTGCATATTTTTTGTGAGTTTTTAAAAAATACATTTTTAGAATGGGCAGATTCACTTTTTGATGCCTTCAAAAATAAAAAAGATATACTGAAACGTATAAATGAAATCCCTTTGTCAGCTGATCAACGACGTATTATAGCTATGTCGAATGATATCGATATGAAAGTTAAAGATCATCTGTTAAATTGTGACGTTATTAGTTTCGCTATCGATGAAAGTACAGATATTAATAATATTGTTAGGCTGGCAATAGTTTCCCGATACGGATTCATTAATTCTCCAGAGATACATGAGGAATTTTGTGAACTTGCATCTATGACAGGAACAACAAGAGGCGTTGATATTTTTGAAAAATGAATGGCTTTTATTGATTTAAAAATTGGAAAAGCCCCGATTTAAAAAAAAAGCTTCTTTCTGTTACTACTGATTGCGCACCAGGAATGTTGGGAAAGAATGTTGGTTTTGAATAGATTCCTTTTTCTGATTGATGCCATAGGAGAAAACTTTCCTCAACTCGATGACAAACTCTGGCTGCTGAAGTTAAGGTCAGCACACAATTCTAAAGTTGTTTGAGGAATGGAATAGTTTCGGATTTAAGTTACAGCTCTTTGAAAGTGATATACAAACTTCAACATTCCAATACTTTCTTATGATCAAATTAATTAGTAAAGAAATTGATAATGGGCCTGATCATGGTTGGCGCTTGAAGTGAGAAATGGCGCGGCGACTGTAAAACGGAATCATAGTTCTCGAAAAAACTGACATTTGTCGGGAAAAACGCCTTCAGGTGTATCACGTTTGGCCTTTTTAAAAGACAAAGTTGCGTTTTTCACGGCTTATTTTAAATTTTTTTAATTATAAGAAATGTTCAAACATTTTCAAGCTACAACCATAAGGTTTTTATCGCTGCATTCGCCAACTATGATACGAAAAATGACAACGACAAACGGCGCTGTCATTTTTTCGTCGCGCCAACCATGATAAGGCCCAATGCATAGAAATGCTCATTAATTATAACCGTTACATATAAGATGATTTTTCATCTAGATTTGATAAACAAAAAAAAACACGGTTCAATATTTTCATTTGAGGAGCCGGGAACAAAACGATCAAATTACACAAATTTAAATTTTACAGGAGGACCCAAAAACTGAATGATGTATTTGCGATTGACTTTTCACGTGGTTTTTAATTTTCCCATATAGTGTTTGTGATTTTTTGACATAATGTTTAATCCAGATTCTTACCGTAAAATAAAACGTAAGATATTTAAATTTAAAAAATGCAATTATGTCGTTTTGTTTGCAACTGGTGCAATTGTTACGTTTTGATTGCTACTCGACTGTATTCAATCCATTTTTATTGCAAACAATAATGTTTTTGTACACGTAAAGTTGGGAATTTAAAATAAAACTAGTTTGAAAAAGTTTAGTTATTATAATTTTAATACTTTTAAATAAAAAAAATCATTCGCGCTCGGTTGTCCGAAGCTGTTAAAATTGTAGTGTAATTATAACGTTTTGATCGAAATTCCGAACTTCTGAGACGATTTTAGTACATTTTTGGGGCATTTTGAACGAAAATGTGCTTGCTAATCCGAAGCTGGTAAAATTTTAATGTAATTACATCGTTTTCATCGAAAGCACCAACTTCTGACTCTATTTTAGCATACACTCTGGTCATTTTGAACGAAAACGAAGACTAAATTAGATTCACGGGATCATAAACACCCAGGTTAATCGAAAAAAAAAAATGTTGACCAAAAGTGTAATTAGATCGTTTTGTTCGCCAGTTCCTCATTTATTAGATGACCCGATGTAATGGATGGAAAAGATATAAATCTGCATTATTTTTAATTTCTTGATATAAATAAATTTTCACTTGAATTAATTTTAAAAGCTCAAGTATATGGCAAGAAAAATTCAAAGAAGTAAGAGGAGAACTTGAGAAAACTGAAGCAAATAACCTCAATTTAATAGCAACTTGTTGGTCATCCATTCCACCAAGATTTTCGTGTTTAAAAAAAAGTTGGATTTGCTTTGCTATCGGCTTTTGGTTCCAGCTTTATAGGCTGGTAAAATTAACTTTTAGTAAGGAACAATTGCGTTCAAGCATTTTTATTGTTTTATATGGTAGCTGAGTACCTAAATATGATAAAATCACAAAGTGCCCCTTTTTTTAGGGGTGCGTTTTTGAGCGCCGACCCTAAATACCCCCTTTTCAGTTTTTTCAAAATAACTCGAAAACAAAGCGAAATTCGAGTTTTTTACTAAAATACTTTTTTGTAGAAAATTAAATTTCCCATCGAAATGCGCCTTTTAAATTTTTTTTTACCATTTTTAGAACCCCAAATGTTTAAAAAACGAAGCCGAAAATTTTCGAAAAATCGCGTTTTTTTTTTTTCACTAAATCGCTTGTAACTTTTTGAAAAAGCCTTTTAGGTATATATGAACCTTCAGAGAAAATAAAGTACTTAAAAAAACAAAGAGAATGGTGTCCGATAGATTTCTGTACGACCTAAGGTGACTGAGATATGGCCATTTGAAGTTGACCGTTTTTATCATTTTTCGCTGCACCCGAACTTAAAATGTTATTCACATCGATTTCCAGTGGACATACTTATTTTTTTATGATTCAAAAGCAACTGTAAGTTTATTTTATATTACCAAAATGAAAATAAATATATCGGGGAAGTATTAAAAATAACAAGAATGTACAAAATTTTAATTAAAAAGTTTTCAATTATTCTACACGAATTTTTTCAGTGATAATGTCAATATCGTCATCGATGTCTTGATCGATATCCTCTTCAGATACTTCTAAGACATCAGCGTTTTCGCAGTTTATTCCTGCACATTCTTTACAAAACATAGAGCATTTGATGCCAATTTTTCTGCAACCACAATTTCCATGACAGCCCTTTAAACATCCACATGCTATTTGTTCAAGTAAGGATTGCGGTGCAGCAGGTAGGGTTGTTTGAATTGGCATCAATCCATTCTTGGTATCCCTCCAACCCCATTCAAATGGATTTAACAGATTTCCCTTCCACTGTTGCAGTTGTAAATACGTTCTTTGTCCATGCAATCTTGCGGCGTCTGCTGTTGGAGGTAACTGATTTAGAGAAAACGTCGTATTTTTTGATAGTTTTTTAAATAATTGAAAGCGACGCCATTTTCTTGGTGGTTCATTATTTATAGTACTTATACCAAGTTCGAAGAAAATCTGACTAAAGAAAAAAAATTCCACTTACAACCTATTCAACCTCTTTTAACCCCCTTAGGGGATGGATTTCGAAAAATCGCTTTTTAGTGGATGTCCACGTCATTATAGCGATGCACTGTCAAAATTTCAGTCCTTTAGGTCGAGGGGTTTGGGCTGTCCCGTTCTCTGTCAGTCAGTTACCGTTTTATAGGGAAGAAGGTTTTTTCAAAATGTTACAGGCTTGCGTACAAAAAAAACACGTTTCCATCTTTAGCTACTTTAACTGAACGAAATTGTAATTCTGCTGAACAAGGGGGGATTCCGCAATCTTCAAAAAGAAAAAATGTTAAGAATAAATAATTTATAAAAAATGGCTAAAAATGCTCAACTTTGAATGGCGATTCCTCGGTCACCTTTGGTCGTATGGAGATTCTAAAAAAAGCAATTTCTTCATTTTTTCATAACCTTTCTTTTCTCTGAACATTTATGTATACCCAGGATGCCGTAAAAAAAGTTATAACCGCATTAATAAAAAATAAAAAAAACGTGATTTTTCGAAAAAAATTAGTTTAGTTTTTCGATTATTTTTTGAATTACAAATGGTAAAAAAAAATTTAAAAGACACATTTCGATGGGAAATTTAATTTTCTACAAAAAAGTATTTTAGTAAAAATCTCGAATTTCGCTTCGTTTTCGAGTTATTTTGAAAAACCTGAAAAAGGGGTATTTAGGGGCGGCGCTCAAAAACGCACCCCTAAAAAAAGGGGCACTTTGTGATTTTATCATATTTAGGTGCTCAGCTACCATATAAAACAATAAAAATGCTTGAACGCAATTGTTCCTTACTACCTTTGATTTTCCCTTAATTTTACTAGTCTATTATTTGTGAGCAAATATTTTCACAAATTAAATTCATTTTAAATCCAATGAGAAACAGATTAAACCTGGAAACTTCAGATGCTTGTCAGGTTGAAAACAACAATATTACCAACCATTTAGAGAAACTGTCCAAAAATGTTCAGCATCAAGTAAGCCATTAACTAAAAATAATTGAAAATTTTCTATAATAAATTAATAACAAAATAGTAAAAAATATGAATTAATTATTAAACTACATATATGAGTTAATTTTTTACCCCAGAAACCCAGTAGAAAATCGAAATTATTGTAATTTACCCGGTCTTGAAAAAGGTTGCCGACCGCTGGAGTGCATCAGAAACTTAAGAAAAAAATCTACAGTCTTTGCAAACACGCAAACGACGGGATCATTGAAAATGATTTTGCGATATGTTGAAACTTACCTCTATATAAATATACACGCGAAATAATTATAAATGTAACAAAATAGAATTTCTTGTTTTCTGCCTCTTCAAATGCACTCGCTTTTTTCGCCTTCCTTTGCACACACACTATAAAAACCTGAGCACTCACACAAAAAGAATTTCACTACGCTAAAATTCGGCGAGGGCCTTCCTGTAGTTCTGTATTCCAAGCACGATACACGACGATACAAAGACACATGCATCTCAGCATCTCTGCGTAACGCTTTTTCGTTACATTTTTCGTTACCAATTTTCATACTTACCGACCCTATAATCATTTTCAATGATAAAAGTACCGTTAATAATGCATTTTTCTAAGAAAAATGCTACAAAATGAACATTTTTAGAAGGCTCAGATGGAAAATATCGAAAAGGCTCCTAAATGGTGTCACTAAACTTTCCGTTCTTTATAGCAAATAAAAGAATACACAATTACCTAAAAAACAAGCCCAATTATGTTGCTCTACGATAAGCGGTATAGGGGCAATTAACGTTTAAGTAGTAATTAAACACTAACGTAAAAGGTGGTCACTTAGCACCGGCCCAGACCTGGCACACCTGTGTTTCTAGTATAAAAATGTTCACACTTTAATTTGGTTATAGTTTGAAACTGTTTCTCGATAAGTCACGTTTTTTTTGCAGCGAGCTCTCGCTCTATAACCAATAGGTACAGCCGTTACAAAATGTTATTGCAATTATTATAGCGACTGCTCCACTGGAATTACTGCCCTCCTACCTGTACCGCACGGCAATATATGTATATCCGGCAAGCAAGGCTAGTTCATACGACTCACTCTCACACTCTACAGTTATCCTTTTTGGTGCACGTTGTTTTTTTTTTGTGTGAGGTAAATGTAAAGAAGATTTTCCATTTTTATCAGTATGCAGAATTGTGTTGCTCCTAGAATATTTTCTGTGAACGTGAGGTCTTGGGCCTAGTGACCACATTTACCGGTTTATCTAAGGATTTGTGACTTAGACTTTTCCCGCTGTAACATTGCAATAACCTCCTGTATTTAGTATTTTCTGAATGACATTACGTCCTATTACAAATTTATTTCCTTTATTATTTTTACATGGAGTGGGATTAAGAAAGTACTGAGTTCAACCCTTGATTAAATGACGTAATCAGAATTTCCGACGCCACTCGCCCTACCGTTCTATTAGGATATGCTCTTTTATTTGTTTGAGATTAAAGTTATGTTTTATTTTTTGTGAAACAGTTTAGATTTGGGGTACATATTATACTTGCTCTTTCTATAAATTTAACTGTCCATCCACGCAAGACGAATATAATTATAACAGATCTAAAAACTTTTACAACTCAATGGGCGAAGTACATTTCCTGTTTTTTTTCGTATTTCAATCAGTCGTGCAATGGAAAAGCTAAAACCAAATTTTTTACACATAAAATTGTAATCATATTTTCCCTTCCAAAACTCCGATTAAGGATTATAGAATTTAAATTCAGATAGGCCTTAGCAAAGTATTCGCAATGGCTTAAGGAGGAGCAAAATTCCAGAGTTTTATCCCCTAGAGGGAAAGTATCCTGCTACACCAGAGACAATGGGGCATTTTCGTAGCATCACTGCCCAAAAGAGTGCGGGGAGAAAATTCAGTGCGTCAGCAGTGAGAAATGATATTAAATCAAGATGGCTATATATCACCTGTACCGCTGGATTTTAGGTCTAATGGGAATGGAATTTAATCATTCCCTGATTAATCTTGGCAATTGCCAAGTTGAAGCATTTGGAGTTGTGTACACATTTTCCGTTTGAACCCTGGACGCCTATTTGTCTTATATTGGTCTAATTTGATTACCCTTCCATTACCCCGTTATTGAATTCTGATTTGAGTAGAGGGATATTGGAAATTAAAAAGAGTGAACCATTTGTATTTACGTGCACGGAAGGAGGTAATGTAGGAGTAAAATAAAACATATTCAACGAATTGTGTGTACATGTACAGTACACGTATCGAATTTATCTTTAATTTTATTGTAAATGTAAACACACGTATCTACATGAAAGTAAATAAAAACGGTTGAGCATTAAAAACATGGAAAATAAGTTCTATTTGATTTGATATGAGTTATGGGTTGGAGTTGTTGATACCTTGTTTCTCAATATATTGGGGAGATTTTTAATTTACTCATAATTAAAAATATGTATTCAGCGAAGCTTGGGGGCGAACGGCTAACAATGACCTCGAAAGGTGGTGGCACCCGATTTGTCACTTCTATCAAAACTCGAGAAGAGTCACAGTAGACGAACACCTAGGAGCTCTGTTAGCAAGTCCTAATTCCACCTCTGTGGGTGCCACCTGGGGTACTTCTTCGGAAGGAGCTAACGGGAAACGGTCGAATGGCAAGTCTTCTGCGTCATAAAACAGAGTTTTAAGTTGGTTGAGTTGAGGGTTAGCAACCCGCTCCCATAAAAAGCACCATTGCTACGAATCGGCAAATAATGCCTCGGAACCGGATGGACAACACGACGACGACCTTTGCTTTTCAAACTAAGACACGAAGCGGAACATGGAATGTGAGAGCACTGCTTTCCGATGGACGGCTGCATGAAGTCCTTAACGAGAGGAAGCGGCATAAAATTAAGGTCGTGGGACTCAGCGAAACCAGATGGCCCGATACGGAGGAACATATCTGCCCAAACGATGAGTCCTTATTATATTCTGGCAGAAATGAACTGAAAGCGTTGGCGTACTACTCATCAAGGATGCAGAGCCGGATTAAGGATGTGGAGGGTCCTAGGCGGATCCTGTGGTGCGGGCCCCCTTCCCAAAAAAAATTTTCAACCATTAACCTCGGCAGTAGAATGAGAACAATATTTTAATGGTTTCAAATTCAATTTCTATACATTCTAGTACCTTCTCCAGTAGTAAGAAATTGGACTTGCGTAATAAAAAGAACTGTGGTATAGACCTGGAGGGAGACGTCATCTACAGGAAGTTCGGAAACCTGCACCTGGACATTGCCAGGGTCATCCTGACTTGTCACACATAAAAAACTGCTACATTGACCTAGGGCATGACACCGGGCGAGACAATATGAGTTTTGGACAACTGGAAGGATCCCCCTCGACCGAGCAGGTTATGTTAGGTTTGGGTGTATTTCTATTAACGCCTGCCTATTTCCCTTTGACCGAGATCATTCTGATCGGATAAAAAAGCTAGGGATATTTTAAGAGCACTCTGTCGGATGAAACACTTTAAGCAAGCCCGTTGGTTCTCTGGCTTGAAAGTAAAGCAGGAAATAAGGTGAAAAGAAAATGATGATATGAAACTCGAAACCTATTAATTTTTGTTTGGTCGTTGGTCAAGATTACGAAAATAGAATTGAAAATTGAAGAATTCTGCTACCAGGGAAAAGTGTCTTTATGTTATAATACTCTGGCAATGGAACTAGTACTCGAGCTTCCCAAAGAGATTCTCTTGGATATGCACTCTACTCGTACGACAATAGGAAGGAAACTATGTATAAAAAAAAGCTCGTGCATCTGTAATCTAGCAGTCATCAATGACATTCTCTATCCTTTGAGGTTATTCCAAACCTCTGTATAAATAGAAATCTCACTTAACTTTTGTAGCAATCGTGTGTGAAATAATAGGAAACTTGGGGAAGTCTAATTCTGATTAAATTGTTGAAATTTCACATAACTATTCACCCCAACAGAACAAGAGATTTTGTTTCTTATTTGTTTAGACCAGCGAGACTCGCACCACCTATACTCCGGGGGAGCTGAACTACTTCTCGTCGTCGTTGCTCTATAGAAGCTATCTGATGAAGGTTAGAACACAAATTCGCGCGACACGTACTTATTGCATCCACACAACAAGCTTTCTTTTCAACCCAGTAGGAATTCTAGGTAGCACTTACCGATGGAGCACTGATATAAGCAGTCATCTGGTAAGGGGTACTCATATTTTCTTAGGTGTTAGAAGAGCCCTTATATAACACATTACAAGAGAAGGCAGATGGTAAGGGGTAATCCAGAATTAGACCCACCCCAGTAGGACTTGTAAGCTTACAGAAGTACTGAAATAAGCCCTTACTAGTAAGGGGTAGGCCTTACCATTCCCCATACAGAAGTACTTATTTTTACACACGATGTCATAGGAGGTAAGGCCTTACTTTTTACTTTCCTTAGGGTAGTTACATAAGTACTTACCTTTGAGTACGTACAGAACTGCTCATCGATTAGCCCTTATATAACGCATTACAAGAGAAGCCAGATGGTAAGGGGTAATCCAGAATTTGACCCAACGAAGTTAGAAATTTACCCGATGACTCATTTGTTTTCGTATTTTTGTAATGGTATTTGAGTCATCGGGCAAATTTCTAGCTTCTTTGGGTCTAATTCTGGATTACCCCTTACCATCTGCCTTCTCTTGTAATGCGTTATATAAGGGCTCCTCTAACACCTAAGAAAATATGAGTACCCCTTACCAGATGACTGCTTATATCAGTGCTCCATCGGTAAGTGCTACCTAGAATTCCTACTGGGCAGAAGTTAGAAATTTGCCCGATGACTCAAATACCATTACAAAAATACGAAAACAAATGAGTCATCGGGTAAATTTCTAACTTCGTTGGGTCGAATTCTGGATTACCCCTTACCATCTGCCTTCTCTTGTAATGCGTTATATAAGGGCTCATCGATGTAGTAAAAAGTAAGGCCTTACCTCCTATGACATCGTGTGTAAAAATAAGTACTACTGTAAGGGGTATGGTAAGGCCTACCCCTTACTAGTGAGGGCTCATTTCAGTACTTCTGTAAGCTTACAAGTCCTACTGGGTACTTGCTACCCCGGGGTAAGAAAGAGTTTACAGAAGCGCATTGTGTATGTGTTAAGTTTTCACGCCGAAATTATCTGGTGAACATGATAATAGACTACCTCCCAGTAGGACTTGTAAGCTTACAGAAGTACTGAAATGAGCCCTCACTAGTAAGGGGTAGGCCTTACCATACCCCTTACAGAAGAACTTATTTTTACACACGATGTCATAGGAGGTAAGGCCTTACTTTTTACTACATCGATGAGCCCTTATATAAGGCATTACAAGAGAAGGCAGATGGTAAGGGGTAATCCAGAATTCGGCCCAACGAAGTTAGAAATTTACCCGATGACTCATTTGTTTTCGTATTTTTGTAATGGTATTTGAGTCATCGGGCAAATTTCTAACTTCTGTGGGTATAATTCTGGATTACCCCTTACCATCTGCCTTCTCTTGTAATGCGTTATATAAGGGCTCTTCTAACACCTAAGGAAATATGAGTACCCCTTACCAGATGACTACTTATATCAGTGCTCCATCGGTAAGTGCTACCTAGAATTCCTACTGGGCTTCGTGTCATTTCTATACCTCTCTCGTGAAAAACCGGTTCTGCTGCTGAAGTAATACTAGTGTAGATTAGGCTAATGAGGGTATCTACACTGGAATTCGTTCAACTGTTACCGAGCCAATTCTACAACATAATCTAGGTGTACACTGGTATTCCTTCATCACGAGTAACTTTCTCTCACGGAGATATCTATGTTTGTGCCTATAATTAGTGAGCATCAGGGCGCGTAAGCAGAAGCACATTATGCATGTGTTAAGTTTTCAATCGAAAAATTTCTGCTGAAGATGTTACTATACTTCCCTCTTGCCCTTTCTATACCTCTCCTATAAAACCGGTTCGGTAACAGTTGAAGGAGTAGTATAGATACCCTCAATGTGATGATGATAAAATTTTATATAATAAGTAATACTGCATCGGTAATCAGCCCGGAGCGCCGAATTAAAATGTTTAGGTGGCAGGAATACCGAAAGGGCTCAATGGCTCATATACGCTTTTCTGTTCGATTCTTACGAAACATTTTTGTGAATTTACAGTCCCGTCATCAAATGACGAAAAGTACATTATTCATTATTCTACGGTCGGATCGTACCGTACACTATGTGAAAACGAAACGATACGTCTTTTATAAATTCGCGTCCCCTAATTTTCCGAAATCGCAACTTCTTGCCAAGCTTCTTGCATAGTTTGAAATAGCTCGAGTTGTAAATATATTTGGAAGTAAGAATTTCTATGATAATTTTCAATAGAAACATAATCTATGTGCCTCCGGCTCCACCTGCGCGGCAAAGTCGGTGTTTTATGTGGTGGACTGCATAAAATATCTTTGTGTGTGGTGCGGGCCCCTTTGTGGTGCGGGCCCCTAGGCGAGCGCCTATGTTGCCTATGCTTAGATCCGGCCCTGCAAGGATGCCAGGTCCAGCCTCATTAGCTGGTCACCAGTTTCTGACAGGATTATTACCGTGCGCTTGCGTACCAGACTAAGAAGTTCTACGGTAGTCCAATATTATGCTCCAACTGAAGACGCAGACGATGACAACAAGGACGAATTTTATGTGGGACTTAATGAGGTGACAGAAATAGTAACCGCAATTAATGCAATGACCAATGGTAAAGCAGCTGGAAAAGATGGCATCCCGCCAGAATTTCTGAAAGCCGACTTAAGTCTCATAGCAGATGCTCTACAGCCAATTCTAGAACTAGCATGGAACACCTGCACCTTTCCGGAGGATTGGACGGAAGGTATCATAGTCAAAACACCAAAAAAGGGGGACCTAACAATATGTGACAACTGAAGAGGCATCTGTGTACTATCTACTGTGGGAAAAATCGTGTCTCACATATCATTATCAAGGATAAGAGAGGCAGTAAACCGAACGCTTAGAAGACAGCAAGCTGGAATCAGGCAGGGCCGCTCCACCACAGACCATATTAACACCTTGAGAAAAATAGTGGAGCAGTTTACTGCATTACGATCACCCCTTTACCTTGCTTTCGGAGACCATGAGAAAGCGTTCGACTTGGTTAATAGGAGAAAACTAAAAAATACGCTTTGATTTTAAAATGAACTAAAAAGTAAAAAATAATTTTGAATGTAAAGTTTCTATTGCTCCAGCAAGAATATGGAACAACCTTTCGAAATGTAAAAAAGCGTGGGCCGCTAGCGAAAATTTCCGGTGTTAATAAAATAAGAATATAGGAAGAGAGTCCCACGCTGTTTTGCATTTGGAAAGGTAGGTTGTTCCATATTCTTGCTGGAACAATAGAAACTTTACATTCAAAATAATTTTTTACTTTTTAGTTCATTTTAAAATCAAAGCGTATTTTTTAGTTTTTTTAAACTATATATTTTTTTATGTTCAAAAACAAGCGGCACACAGAATATGATGAAGAAGAAAGACGCGCCCGGGCCGCCGTCAGTCTTTCACTTCTCTCGTCTGGTGCCGGCTGTTTTTGACTTAACTTCCGGTCAAGTTTTCTATGACAAAAAAAAACAAAAAAATAAAAACTAATGGCTTCCTTAGAAAGGCTAGAGTCTCCTCTTTAAAATCCTTCTTTTATTTTTATTTTTGCGCACATTTTAGGCAAGGATACTTTAGTTTTTCCCCGAATGCTTTGCTAGAATATTTGAATTCAGCTTTTTGGCGCGCTTAGATTTTTCGAATTTGCTTCTTATTTTTTATAATTTTTTATAATAATAAAACAATTTTTTTTAAAATAAGCGATGGGTCGGGTCGGACATGTTTTTCCAATTGGAAAAAAATAGTTTCTCGTTGATAAAATAGTTTCTACGAATATGACGCGTGATTATTAGTGGTGCTCATGGGACCAAACATACATTACGACTTTTAAACTATTCAAATTTGAATAAAAATGTCATATGTGCAAATCTTCTAAGAAAATATTCTTTAATACTTATATCTTCCATATTTCGACCTCCGAAAGAAAATACGAAAATTTATTTATTCGATATTCCGATGTGATTAGAAAACTTTTTCTTTGGTGCAAATATGAGAAAAATAGTCACTCACCAGCTCTTGAAAGTATTCTTAAAATTATCTTTACGTAAAAATACAGCAAACATTTGCACATATTTTATTTATTCAAATTTTTGTGAAGTACAACATCTACAAGGGAATTAAATAAAAGCCGGGGCAATTATCTTAATGTGTCAATAAGGCTCTTATACTTGAGTACACATGTGGGGAACATGGAATATCATTATACAAGCGTAATACGTATATCCCACGAGGCTTATTGAAACATCAAAATGTTTGTAAACATTGTCAAGAGCTTATTTTATGGCCTTGTTCTTTATTTGCATGGAGATCAGCAGCGCCAGTTTCGAACCATTGATGAGTATCGAAATTGATTATATTTGCCTCGTACATACTACCCATGTCAGCTTTAAACCACCATGGAAATATCCATGAAAATTCTTGTCCCGTGTGCAGTAAGTGTATTAATATGTACACCGTTTCGTTTATGTGCCCTGGTGCTTTGGTGAAGCATGCAACAATTTTTAATTTTTTTTATATAAAACTGAATTGAGTTACATTAAATACTTTCAATTATATATGTAAACTAGCTGTCCCGACACACCTTGTCCTGTCCAAATTTTAATAAATTTGTTCTAATCGTTTTGTAAATTTGTGAAAAGCTATTGGAAATGTGTAAACAAAGCAAAAATGAGAAAAGAACGTATTTCTAAGTGATCATTATATGAGGAGTGTCTGTTCAAAAGGGACTAAAGTCACCATAAGCAAATTTTGGGAGAACAACAAAAACTTATGGTTTTGTCTGCCTTTTTATTTTACGTTAATATAATTGCTTAGTCCTTAAGAACATACCACAGCTAATATTATAGAGTGGTTTAGAATATTTAGATATTTTTATTCAAATAGATATAAATTGTCAAATTTCTGAAATATTCCCTTTTGTTCATGTAATGCATAAATAGTCCCTTCGATTGGACACTTTTGAAATTAGTCTTTTTTGATTTGACTAAAGGAAAGTATGCCCTATTGATAAACCGTAATAATATGAAATAACATGTATTTTAGTAAAGTCTTTATTGCGTTATTACACTATTAGGTACTATAAATTAGGCTCCAGGCATTCGCATGCTTCTGCCTCACTATCTTGTACTGATTCATCGCTTGTAGTATTATTTTCATCCAATAAGATCTATTTGTATCAGGCAAGTTCTGACTGCTCAGCCCAATTATTACCAAATTGTTTATATTGTTTGTTTAAAGGGCATCCGATAGCATCCCCGCTTCTGCAATCCCTTCTACAATGTTGATTATTATAGAATGTCCTCGCCCAAGACCAGCGCCCAGATAGCCACTCGCTTTCAGTCTCAGCGCCGCGTTTATCGCGGATTTCTCGACATCAAGATGGAGTGGTACCAGATTGAGGAGAGTCTCCAGCGCTGCCGTCGGGGAAGTGCGGATGGCTCCACTGATCGAAAGACAGGTCATTCTTTGAATTTTGCGCAAATTGGTTATGAAACCCTTAAGCGTAGTTCTGTGCCACCAAACTAAAGCTCCATAAGTTACCATGGGCCTAATGATGGTGGTGCATATCCAGTATATGGTTTCGGCGCCGATAGTCTATGGAAATGACACTTTAATATTGCAAAAATGCAGGCCAAGGTTTTTTTTTTGGATTGTGTGGGGGGGGGGGAGTCCGTGTAAGCTTAAATTTGAGTTTTCGGGCTTTGGGCCCCCATTTGGCCGCCTTCTTGGAAAAGGTGTGCAAATGGTTTTTCCACTATATATCCGTAACTGTACATCTTACAGAAAATCATTCACTGAACGTAAAAAAAAATATTCAGAAAATCTGTCACTTTGATACCTTCGTGGCGCTGTAAAACCCTTCGTAGGGAATGAAATTAAAAAAGATGAAGGAAAATTATTCGTTATGAAACCCTCTAAAAAAACTTGTTATTTTTTTTTTGTTAATATTGAAGGAAAAAAGTTATAGCCCTTAAAAGAAAATATTGTGACTAATTTTTGTGTTCTAAGTTTTTTAACAAATCGCTCTCAAATAGTTAAACTCGGTGAGTGTAGCTCCACCATTGGCCTACTTACCAATGGCGTTCCCAAAGGCTCTATTCTTGGGCCACTTTTATTCAGCGTTTTTATTAATGACCTTCCCTTAGTAATAAAACACTCTAAGGTACATATGTATGCGGATGATGTACAGCTATATATATCTGCGCCAATAAGTCAAATCCACACCCGTATGGAGAAGATTGCAGCTGATTTACGCGGTGTCTCCTGCTGGTCATCATCTAACTTACTGCAACTAAACCCATTGAAATCATATTATATTCTGTTCTCTCATTCTCCAATTCCTTACGCTGACCTTCCAGAAATCGCCTTAAATGGTGTACCTCTCGACCGCGTCGATAAAGTAAGAAATCTAGGAGTCATTCTTAATAGTAGTATGACCTGCTGTGACCACATAAATTCCATTATTGGCAAAAGATATGGGCTCCTGTCAAAACTTAGATACCACTGTGGTTTGCTTAAAAGGACGGTCCGATTGAATTTTCTTAAAGCCTTACTTCTACCTCTGTTAATGCATGGCCTCTCCATTTTCCCCTCTCTCGATTCTTCCTGCACTCGAAAGCTCGAGGTAGCCTTTAGTGATTGCGTCCGCTTTGTTTATAAATTACGACGTTTTGACCATGTTTCACCCTATTTAAATTCTGTTTTGGGGTGCTCTCTAGGCAACTATCGTGAGTATAGGCTTTTTCGCCTATTACATGATATACTACACCAACGCAAGCCTGCATATCTTGATCAGTTCGTACAGCTCTCACAATCGCTTAGGAACAATAATTTGATAATCCCGCGTTTCCGTACTATAATTGGACAACGTTCTTTCTTTGTCTTCGCAGCTTTGTTATGGAACTCTCTACCAGTTGATATACAACGCATCGATTCAATGGGCATTTTCAAGAAGCGTCTTTACGAATTAATATCTCGTCGAGCAAATTAAAACATGAATACAATTAATTTCTAATTTTTATATTTTATTCTTTATTTTTACATTGATTCTTCTTTTTATTTTATTTTTTATTCTTTGTTTATCCTGTTGTATCAATTATTTGATGTTAGTTAATGTACGTTTTTAAGATTGTTATTTTTGTACATGTTGTTCAAATAAATAATAATAATAATAATAATAAGGCTTATAACTTCATAATTATTCAGTTTACGACAAAAAAGCTTATATCATAAATTGTAGATAATTCAATTCTAAACAAAAAACCTTCCTACAAATTTTCTGTTAGATCTACTGTTACGGAGATATAGTGGAAAAACCATTTGCCCACCTTTTCCAAGATGGCGGCCAAATGGGGGGCCGAGCCCGAAAACTCAAATGTAAGCTTACACGGACCCCCCCCCCCGCCCCTACACAACCCCAAAAAAAACCTTGTCCTGCATTTTTGCAATGTTTAAGTACCATTTCCATGGACTAAGAAGTGGGAATGCTTTCGGATTGCATGCCCTTTAAAATCTCAAAATTTGAGCAACCCTCTGTTCATGCACATACAAGACAGGCTAACCTGGACTTTTCCTAAAGTAACGCCGGGTGGACTAGAATGGTACACACATGGATCCAAAACAGAGACAGGTGTGGGCGCCGGAATCTGGAACGAAAGCCCCAGATTCAGCAGAGCAATAAGCTTAGGCACCCTAGCAACTCCCTTCAAAGCAGAGGTGTACGCTATATTGGGCCTACCTAAACAAACACCCAAATTTTTATCTCCTCTGATAGCCAAGCGGCAATTAGAGCGATAAGGTACCGTCGGACCAAGTCTAAATTAGTTTGGGGCTGCCAACGGGCTCTTAGTAAGCTGGGCATCCTCAATCACGTTACCCTTGTCTGGCTCCCGGGTCATCGGGGCTTCAAAGGCAATGCGAAAGCGGTTGCCCTAGCTAAACGGGGCTCTGACATTGCATTCATCTGTCCAGAGCCAGCTATCGGAGCATCTACCAGCTTGCTGCAAAGGACCCTAGCCGATCGGACTTTGATGAAACATACTGAACACTGGAGGTCCGCGCCTGGACTGGCCAACTCCAAGCGGTTCCTTCCTGGCCGTCTCCTAACACGGTCAAGAAATTGTTAGGGCACAGTAGAAATTATGTCAGGACACTTGTTGGCTTGATTACCGGACACTGTGCCCTAAATTACCACTTATGGAGGAGAGGAAAGGCGGAGGACCCCACCTGCCGGCTTTGCCTGGAGGAGGATGAGTCTGCTCTCCATGTCCTCTGTGAATGCCCCGCAATAGCGAGGAGCAGGGTTTCTTTATTTGAGGAGTCCCTGCTCGATTTTTCAAGTCTAAGCAACAAGCCACTAGGCAGACTGCTGAACTTGTTCAAGCGGTATGGCCTAAAAATGTGAGGTATAGGGGTGTAGTACAATAGGCCAAATGAATAGCCAAAGTATCTTTGGATCCTGTACCTCACACAAGAAAAAAAAAGCTTCTCACGAGGTTGTGTGCATATTTAAGCCATATTGCAGATAAGCTTGATTTATTTAAACGCAGATCTAGTAACATTTGGCAAATGTCCTATCTGTAAAAACGCGATCGAAGTTTTCAAAATATTGAAACCGAAGCAAATAAAGTAAATGTTCAAAATGACAAAGCCATTTTGACCTTATAATGCATAAATATAGGTTATTTGTCCTTTTCACGGGAGATTTGCTTCGAGCCATAGTAAAAATGAAGCAGCCCTAATAGTGTTCTTTCTTTGTTAATATTAGGACTGTCTGCGCAGAATCAGCATTCATGCAATACAAAACCATCTCAATGGGCTTTTCCTAATGCTTACATCTTTATTTTTCACGCACATCCCAATCCAGAAATTCGTTTATTGTTATGTTATCACAGGAATTATGGAACAACCATTTTTACTCAGTATTTTTCGAACTTAAATAATACCAAGGATCAAACATAGACTGCAAAGTTATCTGCTCGTTCCTTCGGAACTCCAGTTTACCTATTCTATTTTCTACTTCGGTACTACATCAAACTAAAATATTTATTAGGCATTCCACCTTAACATCACACACAACCTAACTTTGTGGCACCTTTTTAGTTAAAATTAATTAATTCATTTTATGTTCTCAGTCTTTAATTTTCTTTTATGATTAAGAGTACATTTGTCGTGTGAGATTAAACTTTCTTTCTCCGTGCTTACATACTTGAGAAACCGAAATCGATTTTGCGAACTCAAAAACTTTATCAGCAGAAATGTGTAATCCTTTAATTTCCTGTCAGCCAGAAGACATTAACGCTATATTTATCGGCCGAAGTAGCTTCCGCATACATAATTTTTTATTATCTCTATCCCGAAGGATGTTGACTTTCATTCCGGGATCGATTGAATCCTAAAGGTATCTCATCTCAAAGTCCGAATTTCCAAGTAATACCATTAAATTCCCTTTTGAATTCCCAGAATCAGATAATCAATTCATCCTTGTGTACCTGATATTTTACATTGCACAGTAGAGTTTCTACAATATCCCGAACCTTCTTAATTGCCTTAAATGGTAACGTTTGGAACGGATAGATGTACTTAGCTTCATCCCTTATTACACCTTTTGAAATGAATTGGATAAACCAACCCTGAGGCAAGCAGCACGAAATTCTGAAAATTTTACAAAACCAGTAACGATATTGTCGATATCTCTAAAACAGCAGTTTTTTGGGGATTCCGTATTCATAGTTCATCATAGAAAACTAAGTATGCAAAAAGTAATCCTGTTACTGTTAATTTATTGTAGAAGCAATTGAAACTTTTCTCTATCCGGAAATCAGTTATAATTTTTTTGAATAAATGTGAAATATTTGGATATTTATCGTAGGTGGATAATTAACTAACACAAGTTAAACGTTATTAACTTCTCAGTTTATAGCGAAGTTATTGTAATCGGTCCGAAGATCGAAATCATAATTTTCAACGTCCCAATAGTATTTTAAGCATAAATTTAAGAATTAAGCATGTATATGTGTATGTGTGTGCCTACGTACCTATGTGGTCATTTTGTCCTGCACGATAACGCGCAAACCCAATAAGATATCGACTTCGTTGAGGTGTCGTTCGAAGCGTATTAACGGAAATATGATCTGAAACGACTTTCATAAAATTCGGTCAAGCCGTTTTTTTGTTTGAACGACGTACGTTACTTTTGTATCTGCCCGATATCTCGCCAACCAAATATGATACCGACATCGTTGAGGTGCCGATCGTAGCGTATTAACAAAAGCATGCTCCGAAAAAAATTTCCTAACATTCGGTCAAAGCCTTTTTTTTTGTTTAAATGAATAGACTTTGGCCACAAGGACCTTAAATGGATTGATTTGCTAATATCTAATAAACTCGTTGGCATGAAACCTATTTTAATAATGAAGTTACATTTTATTGATTCAGCAGAGCGATAGCATCCGAACAAGGCATCAATCGTCAAAATCCGAGCACTTTTTAAAGCTCGTGTAAAAATTACCTTACCCTTTACAAACATCACGATTCTTTCAAACCCTAGCACGTTCTTTACGATGAATAGTTTTGCTAATATCTTCCGAAATCGTTCGAATTTCCAAATGAAGCCATTTGCTTCGCTGTTTATCAACGGCGTTGCAGAACGCTCAGGACGACTTCGACCATGCGCTCTAATATAACGAAGTACGAAGCAAATGTTCGTTTGCTAACGTTCTAAAAAAATATTGTGGATTTACCACTAGTATCGTTATTTGAACTAGCTTCTCTCAAGATTACTTTGGCACCAGTTCTAGTACTAGTCAATTCCCAACTAGTGCTAAAACTATTTCTACATATTTTCTAAGTAGTCAGTTTATTACTATTATATTATTTAATATAGCAAAAACCCGCGGGCGTTGCAACGCCTTTAAATAAAAAAAGATTGTAGGTCACAGTCCGGGATAGGAAAAAAGTATAATGAAAAAAAGAACAAATCTGCAAAAATTGATTTTGGATACAAATAAAAATGTAGAGTTACCTATAAAAAATATGTTACAACTTTTTATAAAATTGTTTTTATAAAATATAGCTGAACCGTGAAATAGGAATCGAATTAATGTTAAAAATGTTATCACGAAAAACTTGTAAACATTATAAATCACTTCAAATATTAAAACTTCAACTATCAAAAATTCAAAAATGACATGTTGACTACAGCTGAGCGAGTATTCAGCATTGTCAGCAAGTGTTTTATACCTGTTTTATTTTAAAACACGTCAAAACCAACTTGTTTAAAAAAGCTCGCATCATATAAAATATATGGGTAAAACACATGTTTTACCCTGTTTTGCACCGAAATTTGAAGGGCTTTCTAAAACATGTTTTGGGCTTCCAGTGGGAACCACGCATAATATTAAACCAAACGAGTTTCAATTTTCATCTTTCATCGAAATTTTCGTCAGTTCCACTAGGTAAATAATTCATTACGGTTCACACTATCGCAAGCATATTTTTGTAGTCTATGAATACCATTACTAAGCCAAGCCGGCTTCAAGTAGGCTTGAAAGTCATGTAACCTCAGATCGACTTCAAGTCTACTTCGCTCAAGTCAGTCCAAAAAATTTGCTGGATCGACTTAAACTAAAGCCATGTAACCCCAGTTGAGCACTTGAGTTTTGACATATGAGTCTTAGCCGTTGAGTAATTGAATCGCAAGTAATTTTTAAAATGGCGAAGAGAAATTTTTGGACGACCGAAGAAACAAAATCAGTGCTAGAAATAATGGAAGCTAATAAATGTTTAAATCTTTTTAATGGGAAAATGTTTCGAAATTCCGAAATTTTTAAAATAGTGGAAACTAAAATGAAAGCCAAAGGACTGCAAAAAAATTTTTTAAACAAATTGAAGTGAGGTGCAAAAACCTAAAGTGCAACTACGTGCAAGTGAAACGAAATAATAGTTTGAGTGGGGTGTCACCAGAGACTTGTCCTTTTTTTGAAAATTTGGATTGGCTCAAGTCACGACCTTCATCTACAACAATCCAAAACGGAGTTGATACTCTTTGGCGTAACTCTGCAATTTTAATTGCCCACCTGAAGCATCTATTGTAACAATGTTTAATGCTTTCAGTTAGTATGCAAGGAACTCAAGGAGGGATAGAGGGAAGTGCGTCTTCAAGCCAAATTAATGTAGCTGAAGAGGAAGAGTCTCCGTCACCATCACCTTGAAGTAAGTAATACAAAATTAAATTATTTTTAAAAGTAGAATTAATAAGTTAGTTATAAGTTATTTATGTACTTCATACATATTGTATTTTTCCTTATTATTTCAGCATCTCAACCAAACCGGAATTCCAAAAAAATTTATGTCATAGTCGCCAAAATTCAAAAAACTCAGGAAAAAATCAACGAGGATTTTTTTCAATAACAAAAGGAATTGATTCAATACGAGTTCAATTTATACAAGGAGCAGGAAGAAAAATATGAACGCAAAATGCAAGACACAATACGCGAGACGACGAGAGAGTGTTTAAATGGTATAAAAACTTTAATGGGAACAGGCAATTCAAGCAATTATTCTTCAAATGCGGATAGGCCCATTTTACACGATGAAACACGAAACAAAAAGTTTCATGCAACTTTGCTCGGTTTGATGGGGAGAGGAGAGAGAGGGTTTGAAGGGACACGTGTTCCCTCCTGCCCTCTCTCTCCTCTTCCCTTCAAACCAAGCAAAGTTGCATGAAACTTTCTGTTTCGTGTTTCATCGTGTAAAATGCCTTATAATGATGACACCGAAAGCTTCACTTCGTTTTATGAAGCGTGGATTGAAGAAGAACCAATCGGACCACAGAACGAGTGATATATTGTTTATTTATAGTGAAATATTGTTTTTTAAGTTTTTCTTTTATATAGTCAATTGAAGTGTTTTGTTTTTATTATATTTAATAGTATTAAGTCTGAATTCATTATGTATTTTTCTTTTTCCTGAATTTGTATATGTTTATTTATTTTTCTTGAATTTGTTTCCTGTAATTTAAGACCATTGAAGTAATAATTTTTTATTAATAATACCACAAAAAGACTGAACCTTTTATTTATGTAATAGTTTAACTAAAGTAACAAATCCAGATCACATTTGATCTTCTAGGTGTTTTGAGCTAGAAGAACCAAGCTGAGGCTAGTGATCTCAACCCAAAAGGTCTGTTCGTTGACGTCTTTCCCTACACATCCTGAAGGTTTTGTGACTCAGGATCTTTACATTCCCTCATCTCATAGCGAATGTGACATTAGCATAGTCAATGGACCCTCTCTCGTTTGATACGGAGGATAAGCAGCTTTGGACCTGGTTAGTATTTAGTTGGGGACCAGGGGCCGTATTTGGTTTCTCGAGTCGATAGATCGACTCGACAAAAAAACCTTCTCGATTTTCTCCAAGTTTCATATTTGACATCACGACCAAATCGACAGATAAACGCTGCCATAGAAAACCATCAAATTGTGTCATATTACTCCAAGTGCACCAAACCACGTACTTCTTCTTTAACGGCTCTACAACCGGGATCCGGTCCTGGCCTCTCGCAACTGTTCTCTCCACCGGTCCCGATTCTGAGCCGATGTCATCCAATTTGGCATCCCTATGCTCTGAGCGTCCTGGTCTACGCCATCCTTCCAGCGGAGGTTGGGTCTCCCTCGCTGTCGCACCCCATAAGTCTTACCACGTACATTTAATTAAAAAAGAAACTGTTAAAAGCTTATTGTATGCATAAATTGAGCCTTTTAATAAACGTCAAACGTCTTTATCGAGACGAGAAGGTTGTCGATATCGTGTCGACAAATGCCAATTTTGAATTATCGACAGAAGTCGATATCGACTCGAGAAACCAAATACGGCCCCTGCTTTGGTAAAACCACACTCGCGCTTGGAAAGGAAAAGGCAATTTCAAAAATGTACAAAAATAAAAGCTTTTCGGCACCGGAGCTTATTTACATATCAGGCCTATGAATAGCTCTACTTGTAGATATTTAAAAAAGCTCTCTAATGCTCCTTTTTGTCTTCAACCAAATCGTTACAGGAGTGCTCCTATGGGAGCTCAAAAGGAGTGCTAACCTAGGCGGACATCTAATGTTAAAAAATATATGAAGAGGGAGCGGAAAGGGAGCACTCCATGCCTCTACGGGAGTGCTCTTTCATTGTCTTTGGAACACTCAATTTCCCGCTGGGATCCTACAACCATCCTGAAAGTTTTGCACTCAGGATTTCTTGATTTCCAAACCAAGTAGCAGCCAAATCACGGAAATATTCTACTGGTGAAGAATCGGTGTCGGACTAGATTAGAAACAACGTTGGAAATAAACTTGAGATATTCATAAATAAATTTGATAACTTGACTGATTAAAGTAAGAAGACAAACATTTTTTTAAGTATTGAATTAATTGAATTTATATGCGTAAATATTACATTATTTTTAATTGAATTGTACTTGATATTTTTGCGTGAAAGTTATTTAAATTGAAGTAAGAAATTACTTAACAAAAAATTTAAAAATTAAATTTGAAATTCGTGAGCGCCCAAGTATTTATTGGAAAAGTTTAATACATACTTATAACAAAAAGAAGTGATATGGATTAATCAAAATGAATTGTTAATATAGCATGAAATAATTAGTAACGTACATTTACGAACGAATTCAGTGTGGCTCAGTATGTATATAGTTTTTCTAATGAAATTTGTTACATTTAGAAGAACACCTCTGATTTATGCTATAATAAAACGAAGTTTACTGCCAATTTTTTTTAAAAACTCGATAAATTATTATTATTCGAAACCGCGAAAAAGTATATGTCATTTGTCCCAATAAATAGGGAAAGAGAAAGAAATACCGAATTAGCCTGCGAAAATCTCGAGTTAGTCTGTGTTTATATTCTCTACAATGAAATAAGCAGGCAATCGTCTGATTTTATTTAAAAACTCGTTGTTTACTCTTTTACAACGAGCAAGGGTATGAAAGGAAATTATAAAACTCGATACAAATGCCATTATTCCAATCCCTTTTTACGAACCAAATGAACCCATAGGACATAAAAAAATGCGATTCCATTCTTTGAACGATATGCTGGTGTTCGATTTCTCTTAAAATTTAATGAATTTTTTATTAAAGATTCCATCACAAAAGAGCACGGATGTTTCATAAAAATTACACTGAAATATAAAGTAGAGATGTTCGTGTTTCCTTACAAGGTTTTTTCATTTCAAAAGTTTGAAAAAAGTTCTTTAAAAACCATTAAATTTAATTAAATCTCTAAATGAATAATTTGTTTTCCTAAATTTCTAAAATTGATTTAAGTTTGTTCTTGAGAAAAACCCTGAAGTTGGTAAGAATAATGCAAAAGATGTACAATTTATTCTTGAACAAAATTTTCAAGGATAAATTAAACCGAATTTTCTAAACGTTCCCATTGAGGGGTTTTACATTCTTTAACTGAGTGAAATAACTGAAGATATTATCTAAAATTAATTGTGATATTACTTTTAAATTGAAATAATTTAGCTTTAATTGTGCAGTCTCTACAGTGGCATTTAGTGCGTAGAAAGAGGATTATTGAATGCTATGAAAGACGAACTTCGGTAAGTTAAAACTGAATTCTCCTTAAACATCATAACTACAGGCAGGGCCGGCGCTTGGCTTTTTTGTGTCCGGTACAGCGTGCCATATTGCGCCAGCTGTTGATTTTTTGATCTTGTAAAGGACAATGGAAATTCTCCTCATTTCGTTCATTTACCTCTTTTAACAAATCTTGGAAAAAATTTAGCCGTGTTCCAACAGCGCCTTGAACGTTATACAGTAAACAACAGTACACAATACAGAGCCATCGGAATATGTTTTCCCTTTGTGTGAGTTAATATGGCGCGTTTTTTAAGAATTTTCAAAAACTGAGAATGAGAGATTTTTCTTTCTTTCTTCTTTTACTTCTGATTTTCGAAGACGAAGGTGTGTTCCTTCACTTTTGAGTAAAAACTTTGCATGTACTTACATAGGCAGAAATTTAATGAAATTCTCGAAGCTAAAATCTCGGGTTATAGAGGGAGAGCCAGCGACGTATTTTGTGTTGTCATTTCATCCCTCATGAAAATTTCCACACTAAATCTTATATGCCTGCTTAACAATAAAACATACTTCTGGCAGCCCCCTGTGGCCGGGATGAACTACCCCAAAATTACAAAGAGGGTAAAAAATAAAGTTCAATTTTGTTATAGTATTACTCATGAATTTTCTGGAGATTATTTTTGATAGTATTCTCTATTTATAAAAATTAATGCCAGAACATTTACCCTTCACCTAATGCTTGCCAGAACGCTCTAAATATTTATTTAAAGGGGTTTATTGCATAAATAGTCCATTCAAAACGCGAAGGGGGGTGTTCCAACTTAACACCATTAAGAAAATCGAACCCTACATGTATTTTGGGTCGCTGATTACGAAAATCGGGGTCCTGCGGTCCTAAAATATGGGCGTCACCATTAAAAACGAAAAAAATACCCCTTGTTAAGGGTTGTTCGCGATAATTTCTATAATAATGAAAAATAATCTAACGAAATCCATTTTTTTATATTTATTTGCGATTTGGTGGTTGATTTATACTAAATCAGCCAAACTTTAAAACAAGGGATAATCCTAAAGGGTTAAAACCACCCCTAAATCAACTGAAAATAAAAAAATTTGTAAATTTTTTTTTCAAGTTTATGCTTCAAATTCGATATTGTAACCCAAAAATTATTTATTTTCACCACTTAAGGGGGTAAAACTACCCCTACATTAAAGTTGAATTTGAAAAAAATTGAATTTTTATTTTACATTAAAATATTATTTTTGATGAAATTCTATTAAAACATTTGGAAAATTTATTTTACCCCCTTTTAAAGGGATTAAAGGCCCCCTAAATCAAAACAAAAAAAATACATTGAAAAAATGTTCTTTTCGTAGGTTCCAATTTAAATTTTAAATAAATTTTCCAAATGTTTTAATAATTATTTCATAAAAAATAAAATTTTTGGCTGACTTAATGGGGTAAAGTGTTGAATATAATTAAGCAGAAAAAAAAATTTTTGCTTATTTTTTTTGTTTAAAGTTGATTTCTAAAGTTTTAGGGGTAGTTTAACCCCTTAAGGGTTGAAAATAATTTATTTTTGGCTAACAATACTCATAAAATCGAATTTGGAGCATAAACTAGAAAAAAAAAATTTACATTTGTTTTTATTTACAGTTGATTTAGGGGTGGTTTTTACCCTATAGGATTATCCCTTGTTATAAGGTTTGGCTTGATTTAATATAAATCAACCACCTTCGTAAATAAATATTGAGAAAAGTGTATTTCGTTGGATTATTTGTCATTATTATAGAAATTATCGCGAACAACCCTTAAAAAGGGGTATTTTTTCGTTTTTAAGGGCGACGCCCATATTTTAGGACCGCAGGACCCCGATTTTCGTAATCAGCGACCCAAAATACATGTAGGGTTCGATTTTCTTAATGGTGTTATGTTGGAACACCCCCCTTCGCGTTTTGAATGGACTATTTATGCAATAAACCCCTTTAAATAAATATTTAGAGCGTTCTGGCAAGCATTAGGTGAAGGGTAAATGTTCTGGCATTAATTTTTATAAATAGAGAATACTATCAAAAATAATCTCCAGAAAATTCATGAGTAATACTATAACAAAATTGAACTTTATTTTTTACCCTCTTTGTAATTTTGGGGTAGTTCATCCCGGCCACAGGGGGCTGCCAGAAGTATGTTTTATTGTTAAGCAGGCATATAAGATTTAGTGTGGAAATTTTCATGCGGGATGAAATGACAACACAAAATACGTCGCTGGCTCTTGGTCTATTAGTTCCTGCACAAGGGGTAATAAAATTTCCCCGCCTTGCATGACAAAGTACAAGAACAGAAATTGGGTAAATTTGTGCAAGTTTTTGCTCCAGCGGGATTCACATGAGTTCGGGGGAGACGTACAGAATATTTTATCGAGATAAATAAATCGTGGTAATAAAAGAGAATTCCTTTAATATATGAAAATAAAGTCACGGAAACACTTTTTCAATTTTTTTTATAGATTTAAATTTTTTTTTAAATCTTAATTTCTGAAAATGCGCCACCGTCCAATTGCGTCTGGTGCAAGTGAACCATTTGCACCTATGAAAGCGCCGTCCCTGACTACAGGCGGCTGCATATGTATGGCACGTGAAAAGTTGTGCAATACGTTTCAAAGATAATGCCGCATTAAGGGTATAAGATGCCCGGTCCTACTGGTAAACTGAGCCCCCTTTTTTAACAAGAGAACTGACAAATTTCATTTCCAGTTTGAGCTCAACTGGTGTATTTGTAGAGCAAGTATATTGAATTTAAAAAAAATAGTATTTTACATTATATTGACATACGAAGGTTGACATATAACATATAATTATGCCATGCATAGTCAATCACAATATTATTGTAAAGATGGAGATATACAAACTTCGGAGCATTCTTCTATAGATGTCACCTTAGGGTAAAAAACCTGTGACTGACCGACCCAGGCCTTAGGCGCCCATTACACATTCATACAAGCGGCAATCAATTCCATCAGTCATCAATTACCTTTGAATGATGTTTACTGATGTAAGGCGGCCATTACACGTTCATGAAAGCGGCAATCAATTCCACCAGTCATGATTAATGGAAATCAAAATATACGGAAGATTACGTCAGTCAACACCTTAGACGTTAGGTTTTCCGTCAGTCGTAGGCACGCTCATTCTGGCTGATCGTCAGTCAAATCCAAAATTTCAAAGAAAGCGAAGCTGTTTCGCTCCGCAAGTGCACAGTCGCCTCTTCTTGGATGTGATCCATGTGCGAATTCATCGCTGTCCTGGCGCTTACTGACGGGGTGATTAACGAAATGTGTCTACACGTTCACTTCAAAGGCATGCTTGGTGCTTGCATGGCGAAAAATGGAAATATCTAAATAATCGTCAAGCAATTTTATGCAAGGATCAGCCATTACCTTAGACGGTAGGCTTTCCGTCAGTCATAGCACTGACTGCTGCAAAACTGATAGCAAAACCTATCGTGTAATGGGCGCCTTAGAAAGGCGGAGTCTGAAGTCACAGCCAGCTTCTCAAATTGGCGTTTGAGCCGCCTGAACACTAGGATATAGATTGAAGAAGTGCGGATCTGTAAAGGCACAAACAAATTGGCGCGGCAGCTGTGGCGTCACCGCCGCCGCGCCAATCTGTTTCTGCCTTTATACTTCCATTCTTCACAGTTCTTGATATTCACAACAAAAGGTTTTCAAAATCTACCTTGGTCTCTAGTATGTCAGAGCAGATGGTCGTCGATTCAAAATTCGAATCATGTAAGATGCTTAGATAACTAATTATGTCGCCTGGTGTAAATGTCTGCTTTTTGTAGTGACAATGCTCCACAGATAGCATGTGTTCTGACTGACGTGAAAAAAGCCAATTCTTAATATAATCCGATGATTGCAGTAGGATTGGGTACATTATGCACTTGAGATACTTATGAGGGCATTAGGTTCCAGGTTTTTCAATTGGGCTTCTGGGCGTTTTTGTTCTGTTCCAGCTTAGGCCACCACACTAGTTCAGCGTAGGGTCGCAATCTGCCTAAAAATGATCGTATAAGTCAATGCATACGTTACATTCCCAGTTTTTCCCAGGCCATAAAATGATAAGAATTTTTCATCACACCAGTTGGATGGTATTTGAAACAGTGAACAAATACAGTGTAAACGGCAGTGGCTGAATTTTCCCACCCAATTGCTATTGAGTCGAAATATTGTAATAGTATCAAGTATACTTTTTATGTAATGAATTCATTATTCCTTCTCTATGTGCAATATGTATATTGATAAAACCTTTCACCATGTTCATCTGGCGTATCCAAAAAGACGATTTTAAAGATTTTCTCTTTTACAGATATTGTACTTAAAATTTAAGAAAACAAAAAGATATTAAGAAAAATTGCAAAAAAAATTGCAGAAAAATCGAAAATACCCATTTTTAGGGCTAAAACCCCTAAAAAGTGGGCTAGGGTAGGTAGACTTTATAACCCCTTATTAAGAACCCTAAAAGGAAGCTCTCTGCCAATTTTCAGCCTTTACCTAATTATTTCCGCTACATATTTCGCTTTTTTCGGCTTAATTTACTTGTTCTATTAATTTAACTCAGTTTTCACGCAATTTTACACTGTTTCTTGCGGGAAAAAAATTACGTGATGTTTGCCGAGACCCCCTCCGTCCCCCACGTGATTGGTGAGATTCGGCTCGACCCCTCCCCGCCTAATCGCCTCACGTAATTTATGGATGTCCCCAAAGGAAAAGCTTGCATCCCGGGGCTATAACCCATTTAGCCCTGTGGTTAGGGTGGCCCTGCTAGGACACGATAAGCTTTCAACGGTTTTTCGAGTAACACTAGATCGGATATTGTCGTTTCGAACGCAATATCTATAACAATTTTTAGCATTTAGGTAAACGGTCTTATTACGTATTTTTTTACATGTATTAAATTTGTATTTTCAAAAAAAAATTGGAGACGCCGCACGCATGCTTTGTAACATTAACTTATATCTAATTGAATCTTTATGGCGAATTTTGAAATTCGGGTATATGATAATATTCATACCAAGGTTAACGATAAACAAAGTCAGCTGCAAGTATGTGGGTGGAAAAGTCGTCAGCTGACGCTATAAAGGGGGTGGGCGCCTCTCAGGCAAGTCAACACTCAGCACCCTTACTGTACCAGCTGACGACTTGTCCACGCACACACACGCAGCTGACGGCGTTTAGCGTCAATCTTAGTATAAATATTATCATATACTAAAATTTCAAAGGTCGCCGAATAGTTTAATTTTTCATGTTTTTGGACCCTTGCGATCGATCAGCTGACGCACAATCCACCACCCCTCGTCCAGCTACCTTCTACTTTCATTATATAACATAATCTTTTTCTCATATATGTATATGTAACTTACGGCTTTCGCCGGATAATTTTTTTTTGCAATTTTTTTTATATGTTTTCAACCCTTTCGCACCCACCTCCACCGCTACCTAACCAGCTGACGGTCCATTCATAGTTCACTTATATCTTAACAATCAATTTCACACATTGTCAAAGTTCGCCGGATAGTCAGCACCTTTGTACGCGGGCTCCCGGACTATAAAGGTAGAAACAGAATGGCACGGCGACCGTGGCGGAGTCCGCCGCTCAGAGAGTTTCCCATACATTTAATTTGTCCGCGCCGCCTGGGGAGAAATTAAATGTATGGGAAACTCTCTGAGCGGCGGACTCCGCCACGGTCGCCGTGCCATTCTGTTTCTACCTTAAGCTTGAATGGTTTTCTAAGGACGGAATTTTCTGGTTGCATAAAAGGCGGAGAATGGCCATAGAATAAAAAGATTCAATTTAATTGGATAAACAAATAATGTAACATACATAAATGTTGCCTTTAAACTTTGAATCGGAACGCATTTTTCAGATATCACAATATTAAAAATTTTGCTTATTATTATTACTTTGTTCCAAATTAAAGCAACGTCAAAGTTGCATTATGCAGTGCAAACATACATATATGTGTTTGCTAACATTCAATATGCCATCTACGTAATGACAAATGTAAATTGAGTTTGTTCAACTTTGGCCTAAAGACTGCCGATTTAGGAAAACGAGACCCCAATATCGGAGTTCAATAAGACGTTACAACTACCCTTAGCGGCTATAAATTAAACATCTGCTCGCCATTTCTCCCCAAACCTTGTGCTCAGTAAACCAATAATTTTAAAATAAACACCCCACCTGCTTGAACTGGAAAGTTAATACCTGGGTACAGTTCGGGCTATAATTTATGAATTTCCGTTTGATAGCTTTTGTTTTTCGTGTACACTCTTAAGTCATAAAATCAACACAAATAGGCTGATAAATTGCCAATTTGTCAAATTGGGTGTTTTCTGTTCCAAGTAACAAGGAAAGAACAGGTACCGACTTTGCCGCAAACTTCAAGTGATTTTAGGAAATTGGAAAAACGTCAAACTTTGAAAACTGGAATAAAGGTCACGCAAAATTTTTTGAAGTTGGAATAATTTATGTTTTCTTTTAGCGCGGCAAAATTAAAAAGAAAACCCCATGTGGACTGCGGATGAATCGTGTGTTTTTAAACTTTTTATAATTACAAGCCAAAGATATAAATTTGTTATTTTAGTTTCGTAAAAAAGAAATAAATGTTTTAAACCTGCAGTACTTGTTATACATTTTGCAAAATATACGACTGACGACTGGAAGAAGACGACGACTGGAAGAAGATACTCCCAAGTAGCGCAATTTAAGAAGAAGAAGGAATGCATTATCGACAGCTACACTTATTGATAAACTAAATAAACTTTTTGATTGTTTAAAATAGTCATGTGTTTTATGATAAGAATCCATACAAGTCACTTTTAGGTAAAGAGAATCGAATTCAAGCCTTCTTAGAAAAAATGAAAAACTGCTTGAGTTTTTTAAAGTTTTCACGATATGTTAAAATATATTGGCCCTTATTATGGTTGTCACTTCACCATAGCGAGAAATGTCACCCTTAAAATCAAATGAGAAAAATCTCAATTACAAACATCAAGTGAGAAAAGTCGTCACTGAATTTGCCGTTTCTCGATGTCAGTGACAACTGTAGTGTTGAGCCGGACTTACACGAGGCAGTACATTTGTCCCTTACACGATGTAAATTGTACTGAGGCCTCAGTTTTTTTAAATGTCCTGAGCGGTTATTCTGTAGCTGTCAAAAGTCTAGTGAAAAGTCTTTTCAGTGAGAATTCCAATAAATGCGATTCTGGAACGATAAGAACGTGAGTTTATCTGTCAAATTATTTCATGGTGAAAAATGACTTCTCCCCAAAATTTTTCTAGTGAGAAATGTGAGAACTTGTCATTTTCAAATAACAACAGGTTATTTAAACAACAGTTGAAGGTACAATTTTTAAAAATTGTATTGCGGTTTCTTAGTGAAAAATGCGAAAAATTTTAATTTTCAAAAACTAACAGTTTGAAAATAAAATTTGTAAGTAGTGTTTGTAGATTTAATAATATATCGGGATTATGTCGGGATTTAAAAGAGTTGTTGGCCGAGCGAGGAGCAAAAAAACGCTCTTGTAAATTTACTTAAGCTGCATGTGGACTTGGCAAATGATAAGTATGGGTGAGTTCAAAAACTCATCACTGCCGCAACACTGCAATATTCAGCTACAGACTTCCAATTGCTGAATTCTGCAGTGTTGCGGCAGTGATGAATTTTTGAACTCACCCTATATCTTTAAGTTTTTCCTGCAGTTTAATATATTATATTTATTAATTGCTGCAGATTTGAATCTAGGCGAGAATAATGGGGGTGGGTGCCACTCGTTTAAATGGTGGTGCCGTTAAAGATGGTAGAAAATAGCCCTTGCATTTATTTTCCCCTGAAAATAAGTAATTTGGAACTTTTTAAGTTCAACGGTTATTGCAAAAAACCTGAATTTGAAATGTAAAACGAAGTATGCTACTCGAATAAGTACAAAATATGACACCTTTGACGTTTATACAAGTGAGAATTTCCAATATGAACTACATTCAGCTCATTTCTCACTGGAATATCTCACTTTAGGTTATAGAATCGCTTTGCTGAGAAAAATGAGAACTCAAAATGAGAAGACCCGATGAGAATGTGAATGAAAAGACTTTTCACGTTCTCACTTTCTCATAGTTACAGAATAACCACTCTGGTTCAAAAATAATGTCCTACTGATATAAGTATGAGCGTGTATCGAGATAAATGAAGCGCGGTTTGATGGTAAATTCTTAGTGGATATATATTTCTTCTTTCTTTTGCGGCAGTAAAATATCCAATTGGAACTGCGGCGAGGTGAGATTGTAAACACGAACTTGAATTAAAAACAGAGCCGTGGTGAGATTGTAAATACGAACTGGATGGAGACACATTTCTTACATTTTTCGAGGGAGTGAAGTTTTGTACTGGAGAGACAATTATTACATTTTTCGAGGGAGTGAAGATTTTTCCTGAAGAGACAATTCTTACATTTTTTGAGGGAGTGAAATTTTCTGCTGGAGAGATATTTTTTACTTCTTTTGCGGTAGCAGAATTTCCAACTTGAAATTAGTCGGGGTGGGATTGCAAAATATAAATATGTATATGGCCACGGACAGATAATAAGAAACAGTTTCATAAAAATTGCATTTATACAGTTTTTATTAGTGATGAAACGATTATCACTTAGCGATTACGATAACGATTACGATTATCAGCCACAATAATCGACGATTACGATTACGATTATCGCAAATTTTTGCATATTTTAAATAAACATATTTTAAAGTTAACGAAATGTGTATTCAAGTTGTAAAAATCAAGATGTTACAAATTTTACTATTAAAAATTTAAATATTGCAAATTTTTATTCAGAAAACACAATATTTCTAAGTTTTCTGCAGACATTCTGCTTCTTTTGTCGGTCTGAATCAAGCCGCGGCAGTAGAAAACAACCTCTCCGATGCGACGAAAGTTTTAAACACAAATCTTTTTTGCGGTTCCTAGCAAAACAGGGTATTGTGTGGCCGTTTTCCAAAACTGAAGTACTCTTGCAGTAGATTGGGTGAATTGACATAAGAATCTAATTCTTCTATTACTGGATTTCCTTATAAAAAAAAAGTATAAATGGTGGCGTTGTCTTTGAAATTTTAAAAAGCCAAGAAGTATGAAAAAAAAATTTCCGATTAGAGCTGAAAGAAGCTCCTCTGGATGAGCTCATCAATCATCATCATATAACATTTATTTGAAAATATTTTTGGCAGATAATTGACAAATAATCGCAATGATAATCGACGATTACGATTAATCGCTAAATACTGATAATCGTCGATTACGATTAATCGTAATCGAGATCGTTTCATCACTAGTTTTTATGTAGGAATCAAAATAAAGAATTCCCACAACCTCCTCTTAATTTTTTTTAAATATATAATGATTGAAGGAAGTTAATATCAATATCATAATGAATTCCAAGCAAGATTGCTACATAAAAACATATAAAATGTATAAATGCAATTTTTATGAAACTATTTTTTCCGTGGCAGTACATTGTGGAGGCATAGATTTCTTACTTACTCTAAGGCAGTTTAATGAATATTAGAATTAAACTTCTAAAAATGGACTTCATTGGTATTTATTTTCTTTCTTTTTTTTAATCTGCTTGCTTTTGTTATTTTGGCATTACAATAGCACCTCGCCTCATTTGAAGTGAGACATTGTACTGGCTCAAAAGAAAAAAGAGGCACCTCTTACAAACTCATTTTATAATCGTGTCCTACCCAACACTAGACAACTGTAATTCGCCTTATTGATTCCAGTACATTGGAAGTGATTCCACTTTAGATTCAAAAGGATGTAGAGAACCGATTCTTTTTGCATTGGGATGTCATACGACGGAACCAATTCATTCCTCTCTGCATTCCCTAGAATCGGTTCGGAATTGATTCGTTAGTATTGATTGGAAATTTTTTTACGCTTAGCAAGGAACTGGGAATACATTCGATTCCTTTCTGCATTCTCCAGAATCAGAAAAGGAATGTACTGGTTCCTTCGGAATGCATTCAGAAACAATTCTTCTGGAATGGGTTCTTCTTTTCCTAACTGGGTGGTTTCGTTCGTATCACGCTCTTACCCATTGAAAAATCGTCAGAGCTTTCGTATAACGCTAGAAAATGGAAGGACGGGGCGCAAGAAGCGAAGAAACTCGAGTCTGTGTGTGCAACAGTTCACATAAACTCAGCCTTACTGAATATATTTTCTGGCATATGTTTGCTACGTTCTCACCCAGACTTTGCTTTATCTCATTATCGATCCATTCATCCAATGGCGCTACAGCCCAAATGGAACTCAATGCTTTAAAATGAAAAAAAAAAATATGAAGCGTGGCGATAAAAGTGGAACCGAGTGAAGGAAAAAGGATCATCGTGTAACGGCTATTGAGACCTTCAGTTCAACAAGTATCAGTATTCTATTATAAGCAAAATGATTCATATATATCTTACACTTCCGTCAAGTGTTGGAACAGCTGAGCGGTGCTTTTCAACACTACGTCGGATTAAAACTTGGCTTATGACTTCTATGGGTGAAGACAGGCTTATAGGTCTAGCCCTGATAAATATTCACCATGACCTTAATGTGAATATTGTCAAAATTATCGAACGATTTGCTAAACAAAAAGCAAGAAGGCTTACCTTAATTATTTAAATAAATAAAAGTTCCATTCATCAGGAGCTCAACGGCCTATTGTTGGCCTTGGCTTCCTCCAGCGTTCGCCTCCATGATTCTCGATCTCTGTCCCGGCTCTTCCAATTTCTTATTCCCAACCGTTCCAAGTCCTCCTCGACGTCATCTAAGTATATATCTTTTCTTAGGCCGACCTGGTCTTCGTTTTCCTGACGGTACTTTCCTCAGCACTATCTTTGTCAGGTTCCGTTTCGCACCTCGTTGGACGTGACCAAACCATCGTAGTCTGTTTATTTTGCTCACTTTGACAATGTTTGGAATCTTACTGATTTCATGAGTTGTATCTTCTCCTCCAAATGCCACCAACAAAGGGCCGTAGCCAGCAGTAGGACCCGTAGGGCCCAGGCCCCCCTAAAATTCTGAGAGACAATATTGTAAATTTTGAATTTTTAGAATTTTGAATGTCAAAGAGTTCGGAAAATTTTAAATTTCCATTTTCGAATTTCCTAAATTTGCATTTTCGAAATTTTCCCGTTTCCCTAATTTTTAAATTTTCCAATATGCTCGCAACTCCAAATTCAAAATTTTCAAATTCGGAATTCCCGAAAATCGATACTTTTCACGTTTTAATCGCTAAAAACCGCGAACCCCAACCCAGTTTTTGATATAATTGTTTACGAACGAATCGAATCGCAATGAAACGCGCACAAAGCAAATTTTTCAAAAAATCAAGAACGAATGAATTGAAAGGTGAGTACTCTGCATTTTGTCTTTACTGACAGTCGGGTGTGAGGGGACGTAGGAGAGGAGGGTTTAGATGGTCGGTGGTTGAACCGTCAAAGGGGTGGTTGTTTGGGGTACCCTTTGGGTGGACTACAAGAATAAATTGTTTTACATTCAGAAATCTGTTATATCCCTCAAGCCCCGGCGTTATAGGGCCTTGGCCCAATTGAGAACTATCAACCTGCAAAATTTCAAGAAAATTAGCCGAAAGCCATTTTCGATAGGAAAAGTGCGGGGTCCTTTCTGGGAAATCTTGGATCGTCTCAAAAACAGCGGTGTGCTTACTTGCAGCAGTTCAGAAAAGCTAGTTCAGCGTCAGTCTCTTGGTTTGTAACAGAGTTTTCAATTTCACGCTTCGTTTGTAAGTTCGACTGCAAGAAAAATCATGTAATTTGCAGTAAAGCATGTTTACGAAATTGTGGATACGCTTCTTCAAGAAGAACGTAAAAATGCATTTGGCGAAAACTCGCGAAGAGGCATTCGACTCAAAGTTCCGAGACTCACATTGAAGCAAACAGCTCGTTTTAATTGTCAAACAGATTCTGTTGAAGCGTACTTTCGTTCTGATATTTTATTCGTTGGCTCGATACGCTGATTCAGAATTTTTCAGACAAATTTCTTAATGATATACTTTCAAGCTTACAGCTACTTCTCCCTGGATATACCGCAAATGAAAAAGTAGATTACTTTGATCCCCTTGCTCCATTCTTCAATGATCGAGTATCAGAATCCGCTGTAAGAGCTGAATGTAAATTGTGGTATGAAAAATTATCAGAACTCGAGAAAGATGCCGAGGTTTTGGAAGTTTTGGGTTTTTGTGACCCGAGCAGATTTCCAGCAATCAAATATCTTTTAACAGTGTTGACACTCTTCCGGCCACAACGGCAAGTGTGGAGAGGTCATTTTCGACACTCAAGGGAATCAAAACTTACATACCAAACTCAACGGGTAACGGACTCAGTGCACTCGCCGTACTGTCAATCCATGGGAAGGGAACTAAGTGTACGTTCACACCAATAAGTGCCACGCTAAGCGGCTACTGGCTAGCTAGGTAGCAGGATGAGTTGTCCAAGCGACCGAACGTTCGTGTTAGCACGGCGTTGTTCAGACCGACCGCGCCTCGCTATGGCTAGTCGCCAGGTGGCTATCCAAGAGAACAGACGTGTTTGTTTTTTCCTAGGATACCTACGTTGAAACGACGACCAACTGCAGCATTTTCTAATATCCTATCCAAGCAGGTATCCTCTGGTGTGAACAGTAGTATATCTTAGCATAGCACCTACCTTCGCAAACCACCTATCCTGCCACTATTGGTGTGAGCGTACACTAAGGTGTTGATCAGAATGAGGTTCTCGAGATTATGGCAGCAAAGAAATCTCGAAAATTGAAATTTTGAATTTTTTACTTTGATCAACGTCATTTGATTGAAAATAAGCAACTTTAATTAATTCTACTTCAATAATAGAATTATCCATTAAACCCCCCCCCCCCGTAGTAACGAAGATTTCTAACCACGTCCAGGGCCCCCCGGGCCAAATTTCTGGCTACGGGCCTGCATCAACCTGTATTCCTAGCTGATTGTTCCAGCATAGAATCGTATCTTTGCTCTTCAGGACCCAAAAGATACAATTGTAGTCTGCCAAAAACCAAGTGAGACATTAGATTTGCACCAGTCATTGAAATGGCGAAAATCTTTGGGTATTTTTTAACCAAACATTTATAAAGATGAAGTCAATGGTTGCTATTTCCTCATAAAAATAACAACACTAAACCCGAAGTAATACTCCAGTTTGCATTTCTGTGAATATTAATGTCAAATTCTTTTAATATCAAGAGTGATTCTTTATTCTTATATGGCTGTAGGAGGAATTTGGGGTCTTAGAGCAGGAAACTAAAGAATTTTTGTAATATGGAAAGAAGGTTACCCAAGAGCATCATTTAACTCATGCCATTGTTATAATGTATTAATTCAATGTTAATATATGTTGTCGAAGGTAGAGGGGAAGTAACATTATCCTCCACCAGAACCTGTTGATGGGATTGTGAAAACCGTGAAAGACAATATTCATTCTACCCTCAGACTTTCACTAAGATGACATTCTCTTTTGTGATTTGTATTTTATGACGCAATAAAACTCCAGACAAGACTTAAAATGCTATAAGGGATGATAAAAATTACAGTCATTTCGTTTCAATAGCTCGGTTCTTTATCTTATGGGGCTCTTTCATGCAATTGCTTCCCTCTATACAGGTGAATTCCTCTATTCTCATTCAACTGATTTGGTGCTTTATATGACTTTGAAAGCACCAACTACAAAAATCGATTTCTTTTATGCGATGCTGAGATGTACGATTTCTTCAATACATTGTTTTTCATTATCTTTAATAGTTATGCGAAATCTTTGAATTTCTTTACGACAATTCAAGTTTGGAATTGATTCAACAAAATTAAATGGGTTTACAGCTTTGGAAATTTTATAAGTTTGATACTGGTTTTTGGCAAAACAAAAGCAACATTTGTTAGAAAATTCTTTGGTATTTAAGATGGTGTTTACAGACATAAAATGTAATGTGCGGACTGATAGTGAGGGAACTTTAGCATGATTTTAAATCCGATAGCTTGAACGATTTTAGAGGATTGGAAAATTGGACGTGAAGAAGGTGTTGGATGGTTGCCGCTATATTTGTATCTATTTCTTAAAAACACTTTCTGTTATTCAGAGAGTAGGTATAATTGGATTTGTAATGCTTTAATATGACCACCCAATTTGGTTGATGCAAATGTGCTTTCATTGTTGTCTATGTAGGTCTTGATATGTATTATAACACCATGAAAATAGGAATCGTAACGGTTTAGCCGCTAGGGCGTTTTGAATTTGTTTGTTAGAGTTTTACACATCACCCTTTATTTTTGTAACGCCATAAGCTATTTTCATGAAAAAGGTGTCGAACTAAAACATTTCTTTTATTTTTATTTTTTTGATTTAATATATTTGGAAATTACCTACTTTTCAGTTTAATTTATTTTTATTATTTTTTGTTTATATTTTATTGTAATCGGTCCGAAAATCGAAATCGTAATTTAGCGCAGTTTAGCCCGCGCATAATGCCAGAGAAAGACATTATGCAAAAACTTTAGTCAAAAAGCGGGTGTCTGTATCACGGATACGGACAAATGACGTGAATACGTCTACAATGTTCTGAAAGAGATCGTTTTATTTTTTTAATGGTATCAAAAAGGTAGGAAATAAACAATAAAAAACAAATTGAAGAAACCTTGTTGATCAATTCTGAACCGATTGCTTAGAGAGCTTCGGGATACACTATGTTCAATGTTCTTCCATTTGGGGCTAGGATGTGACGATTTTCAGATTTTCCAACTCTTGAACAACCTACTTACAGCTGATCGGAAAATGACACTAATTTGGCAAAATTCGTCCGCAGTATTGGCCCTGCAAAAGTTGTGATCATAGATTTGTTATTTGCTACCTTAAAAAGCCCCATATACCGATTTTCATTGGAATCGGAATACAAATGGCAAACTTGTCGGCAATATTGGTGCGGCCATTTTGAATTTATAAGATTTGATCATAAATTCGTCATTTGCGACCTTAAAAACCCCTAGATACCAACTTTCATTGGAGTCGGAACACAATTGACAATATTCGTCAGCCTTATTGGCCCCGCCATATTGAATCTAAAAGTTTTGATCTTAAAATCGTTATTTGCTGCCTTAAAAAACACTAGATACAGATTTCGGCCATATTTGCGCGGCCATTTTGAATTTCGAAAATCGGACATCGAACGCCATCATGGGAGACCTCCACGCACTTTCATTGGCAGGTTGTGAATTTTAAGCATTGCTCATAGCTGGCACTTTTTTTTCTTTTTCACATGTTGAAACCTTCTTAGTACATATCTACAAAATATTTCGTTAAATCTTGTTGAATCTCGCGGGCCGCACAATTCCCCCGAAGGGCCGCATGCCGCCCGCGGGTTGGACACCCCTGGTCTTGACCGTAAAGAAATATTAAGGGATATTGCAGTGCATCATGTTATTGTGAGTCTCAGTAATTCGTTGTAATTTGTTATCCATTCTATGAAGTATTATGCCCCGGTTATCACATTGTTGATCTACCAATAGCACCGGACACTTCATTTGAAGTCGGTTCACTACGGCGACCTCTGTGCTCTGCTGTAGGTCGTTGGTCTGCATCTTATAATTTAATTCCAATTGTAGACCTCAAAGAGCTATATTTAAATATTCATTGTTGTTTAAGTAAATATTGATACTATAGGCAAAAGAAAACGGCGGGCGGAAAAGCGAACCTAAATATTTAGATAGAGCTCTTTGAGGTCAACAATGGAAATAATAAAAAAAGTGTTCACTCGCTTTCCTACGACCATCGGCTCAATTTTTCGATATAATCCCATAGTCGAAGACGATAATCGAATCCGAATCTACCGAATACCGAATCTTCCCGTGAAAGTCCAATGGCAATCGGATTGGCCGTTTCCAGACAGACATACAGACACACAAAAATTTTAAAAACTTTTGATTTTGTTTTAATATCATGAAAATAACCATATGAGCTTAGAAAATGACAATTGTTTTGAATTCACCGACAGACAGTGTAGATGACAATACAATCTAAGGCAAGGCGCGCACTGAGGTGATGAGAAATTGGCGTGCCGGTGGTGTGGCTAGTGAAATATTTTAATTACACGGAATCAAGGGGCGCAGCGCGCATTGAGATGGAGTGGCGGCTGTGTGGTGTTTTGCAAGTGGACTGGCATAATTTGGTTGCCACTAGTCTCCGACAAGTTTAAATTTGAAGTGGCTTGCCATTTCACGGCCAACTTGGTTTTTTTTTTGGGAAAACACGTACGAGGGCATAGGTCGCAATTTTTCTAGTAATTTACAAAATGTGGCCTTGTTCATTCTATAAACAAGTTTAAACTTATTTTCCTCCAGGTGTAAATCACCTTTATAAACATTCTAAATGCCGTAATTTGCATTTTTTTGTCACAGTGGGTCGACCCAATGCGTTTTTTTCTTTATTGTTTTTTTATTTTTAAGATTAATAATTTGCACACATGCAACAACATCTTCATCGTCCGACGACCACATTTTGATTGAAAATATCATGTAGTAAATCGATGCCGCGAAGTGGTGCTTGCCACTTCGGTGCGCATTAAACCACTTCGATGCCATTCCGCCGCAATTTCTCTAGCCCACCTCTTGCAACTTAATCACCACGCCAAGGTTACTTCACAGCCACCCTACTTCAGTGCGCGCCTTGGCTAAGGGTTTATCATGTGACTGTTCTAAGTTCAGGAATCACCCTTTGTACTATCGCTCCGCCATGCAACAAATAAGATGTCAGGTTACGAGGAGTCAGGCGGGTATTTAAGGAGATGGCGATAAACTCTGCGTGGGAACTCTTCGATATTACAGGATTTCGGAAATGCAGACTGTGTACGGTTGTTCCACAGTCGGGAATTCTATTTATGAACCAATTCTTTGTCTGTAGAGTGCGCGCAAATAGGAATGAGTACAACGGGCTAATCTGGTGTTGCGGATTTAAGACTTCCGTGGAGGCCAGGAGAGCGTTTATTGCAGTGGAGCAACCGGTTTATAGTAAGGATAGAAATTTGTCAGGGCTGCTACATTCCTACGGTGGCTCCAATGGTCGATCGTGGAGCAAACAGGGTCGCCTCCTTTTGAGGGTCCTTTTTCTAACTTTATTTAACCCTATTTGTGATAAAGAAAAGGGTGAACGACCTAAATAACGGAGTTGTATTCGAGAAGAGGCCAAGTGTTGGATTGGTATATTACACCTCGGACTATGGCTGGAGGAAGAACTTGCACCTCTCAGGAAATCCCAGCCACTGAGATGATTGGCGATTTGAAATACATACATACATACATATTATGTCGTCTTTCCATCGCAGGACTTTGGCTGATGTTAGGGATGCGTAGACGTTTAGGGATGCGTCAGCCATAACTTCTAAACCATCGACTGACACAGATTGAGATATTTGGCAGGTTTTATTGGAAATAAGATCGTATTTCGTTTTTGAGTTTGAGATTTGACGCCTTGATTGAATGGCCAGAAAGAAAAATCGCTAATTTAGATAACAGAGCAGGGTGGCAAACTCTATCAAAAGCTTGGATATATCCAGAGCAACCATATTAGGCTCAACAAATCGATGCATACTTTGGTTCAGGTATTCTGTCAGGCACAGTAAAATGTCCTGGAATGAGTGGTAGGCTAAGTAAAAAACTCAACATGTCTTATGCTGTACAAAGAAAATACTACCTAACTATATCTCTACCTAAGATGTATCAAGAGAAGAGATGTCACAATAAATTTCATAACATTTTTGCACTTTGATCTATCCCTATTTTCCATTCCTACTATAAATGATGGCAAAAGAGGCAGCCAAGGAATTGCTGTGGAGAGGAAAGACTGGGTTAAAGGAAAAATGGGACTTGAACCCATCACATCTATGATGGCAGTGAGACCCTTTATAGTCACACATAAATTTCTTTTCGACAATCATATCTACGAATGCTTTTCATACCACCACCGGGTCACTTGTTCACCACTTTTAAAAGAAGAAGCTAGCTGACAAGTTTTTCATTTTACTGCTAGACCTCCTTTATCTTTCACAAGGACAATTAACTTGGAAACGGAACATTTTGACTAAGAAACAAAAATTACATTCCTTTGGGTATTTTTTCTTTGGATTGTTGCCCTATTTACGTTCGTTTGCAGAAACCATGCAAACACACAAAAAGTTTTACACAAATCGGAATTATTAAATTCAAAACTTATTTTAATTTAAAACTGTTAACGATAGTTATCAGTTAGCACAATGTGACCATTTTAAGCTCGTCAAACTAAAATAAAGGTGCACCTTCCAACTAGACTAAAATTTCGAGACTAATACTAGGAAAATTTACTTTTATAATTACTTACACATAATGGCACTGTCTCCACAAAACAACCAAATCGGCACATTAAAGCAACACCTTAGGCCAAAGCAATTAAATCACCACGGCTTCAAGCGGTATTGCCCAGCCACCATATTTTTAATTACAATATTATGGTTGTACGAGGCCTCGTAGTATCGGAAAACGGAACACGTATACTCCTCAAATTAAATCTTCGCCTAGGCCAGCCTAGTAGAGCTCAACGAGAAGCTTTCGAGTCCCGCATGGAGACCCTTTAGGAGGTAGAATACGAACAATCAAGTGAATGGATTATTTAGAGCATTTGCGCCCTTCATATTGTGTGTCAGAGGATAGATAAAACTACTTCCGATTTTTCGTAGTTTTCCATATTTTTAAAAATGTGTCATAATTTGGCCAACTGATAATAATTCAAGGTTTTTTTTTGATTGTTTATTAATTCTAAGGTCCTTGACCGCAATCTTATTGATTTTAGCGGGAAAAGCTGACGTTGCATAATGGGGTGAACGACCGAATGTGCAGCGATGGCAAATCCATAGCCAAGAACCTTGAAATTGCCAATTAAATTTAAATTTGATTAAAGGCCTCAGCAGAAGTAGTTTGGTAAAATATCAATTACTGGATTCCTTACTTTAGGAAATCGTCGAAGAAACTTGAGAGGTCCCCACTTGATATAAGTTTAATTATTCAACTAATGAGGAAATTGTTGTGACCTCATTGGAGACCATTGAGGTACTTACTAGTATTATACTAAATTTTTATAATTTTCCAGCAAAATATTTGCAGGGAAGTTATTTTAAAAGGTCGATATCAAAACGAATATTGTTATGTTTCAATGCCATAAAGTGCATGTGCAAGAACATGAGAGTCACTTTATTTTCTGCATTAAATGTCATAAAGGTATTAGCATCCGGTCGAGCCGGTCGTTTTTTATGGCGACAAAAAGTCTGCAAAAAAATTTATGATAACTTAAAAAATATTTAACGGATGCATAGGAATTTGTTCTGGTGACCCTCAATACGTAGATACACTTGCAAGCAATAAAAGCAAAAAAAAAACAATATCTAGACCAGATAATACACCATTAAACATATTTAATACCTATTTAATAAATTATCCTTCTTGTCGTTGGCCAAAAAAGTTATTCAAGGTCAAAGGTCTCTAAAATGGTTTTTTGCAAATATTTCGTAAACGGTAAGTGCTACTGCAAAATAGTCAATGCAAGAAATATAGATTATGTGATTCTCTACAAAAAAAGCTTTGAAATTCCTAGAGGCAATTTCCCACCTCGAGGACCGAGTCAGCACAAATGTAGGTACAGTTTCTTTTGGGGTGGACTATATGAAAAATTTGGCCCGACTGTAGGAAATTCTGCATTATTACGAGTTACAGCGATTTTAGTCGAGCGTCGGGGTAAATCTTATGATATCCCGAATTATTCCCGCGGAAATCGGAAAATATTAATTATAGCTCATATCTCTCATAGGAAGCAATCTCGAAAAAACATGTAGATACCTTTTTTGTGAAGATTTTCACGCTCTAAAAGTTTGTTCTATACATTATATCGAAATTTTCAATCCCTTCCAAGTTATTGATGGAATATCAATTTTCCGAGTTTTCCCGGGAATTTTCCGAAGTTTCCTAGGTGTTCGCGTGCAGAACAATTTTTTTTCTTAAAGTATACTCTTCAAAAACTGCCCGTGTGCCAAAAATCATTTCTATTGGATTTAAGGCCTAAACATATAGCAGAAGCGAAAACGATCCGAAACGAAAAGAATGAAATAAATCCTATGAAAATGTATGAACTCGGTTATATAAACGAGCAGAACCGAATCGGAACGAATGATATAAATTTATTTCATTTCGGTATTCGTTTCAGGTATTCAGCCCGTTACTTTGACAGTTTGACAGACAGTTTGTTTTCGAATTTAAAGTAGTTGAAAGAACGAAAAAGAAGTTATTTTAAAAGAATGCAGTCAATACGAGGTTAACAAATTTAAATTGTGATTTCTCTTGTGATTTCTCGACATCCGCCATAAATTATATCAATTGTATAATATATGTATGTATTTATCGAAAATAAAAAACTCTTCTACTCAATGCAAAACTTGTCAACAAATGTCAAGAACCAATTCGCTCAGGCACATATATAATCGCTATCATTTTCAAGTTCATTTCGTTTTCGTTTCGGTTTCTTTTCGTTTCTGCTATATGTTTGGGCCTTTAGTGTCAGGTCTTAGTAAAATTTTGGCTACAGCGCCTGGGCTAATTAATAGTAGTCCAGAACAGCAGAAATTGATTGATAATTGGAAAGTTTCTGAAAATTGGTACACACCTTAAAAACATCATTGTACATAAAATGTCGAGACTGACACGCGATCGGTCGGGAGGATTTTTTTTATTCAAGGTCAAAAGGTCAAAATTTCATTTTTTTGCAAATACATCTTAAACCGTAAGTCTTATTATAACATAGTGTGCACAAGATTAAGCGACTATCTACAAAAAAAGATATTATACATTTTCCCGTACGAATTGCTATTCATGCGATATCGCCGTTTTAAAGATTTTAAAATACTCATATGCACTCATTCGCGGCAAAAGTCATCAGACGTTCAATAATTCCTTTGTTCGACTACGGAGCTAATATTTTCACGGGTGATTCCTGGATGTGTTTGGAGAAAAAAATTGTTCTAGAGAAGGGGGCTATCCCCACTATCCACTAAAATACAGGGTGTTTACGAAAAAAAAATTTATTTTTTTAAAATTTACTTAAACTTCAATTACTCCTAGACTAATTATCGTAAAGCAACAAAATTAGGCTCATCTTTTAGGTAAATGTGTATTCTTTTATTTGATATAAAGATCAAAAAGTTGAGTGACTCCGTTTAGAATGTATGTAGGTTATAGAGCTCTGTCGGTATCACAGTCTTGATTTTTTTATCTTCCGGCCTTTTCAAATCGTTAAATTTCTCATTCTTTGGACGAATTTTGTCTATGTACTCTTCGGCAATTTTTAGCTCAATATCATTTAGCAAGTCGATGCCCAACTCGGTCAATGGCTGCCGCTTTTCCAAATTCATCTCATCTACTAACTACGTTCTTTTGCACCGTGATCCAGATAGGATCAGCCGAGCATAAAAGAACGGAGTTGGATCATGGAAGAAATTTAGTTTTTTAAAGTTGTAGTTCTGATTTTTGATGTGTTCTGTCGCAATTTATATCAGTCTCTAAAACTTATTAAAAATATTTCTGCTTTAAAACCAATTTACAAAATTGCTTAATTGACTTCCAAAATTAACAAAAGGCAACTTTCAATAATTTTTCCAAATAAAACGAATATGATTTGCAGAGCTACCAACACGCAAAACTATAAAAGCACTGGATTTTCCAGTGAGATGTGTCCTAGATATGGTTGTTACACAAGCTATTTTCGTATCACAGAAATCTCATAAAATGCCGATTTCAGGCTGACGGCCGATTCGTTTCGTTCTCCCAGAGTTTGTTTGACAACAGAATCCCTTAGCATTGTTGATTGGTGTGGCTTTCGAATTGGGCGAGGGCGACTTGAAGCGAGAGCCGATTCTGTAGGCTGTAATTTCTTCAAAACATTTTTTGCTTCAGAGTAGTATTTTTCGAAAATACGTTCTGTTCTCATTTTTTCGACCGTTGTACAAACGGCAATGATTGCTATCGAATTTTTGTATACCACCGCTCGACCTTGCAATGCTTTTGTTACTGGTTCCATTGTTTGTGGCGACGGAAAAATTTTGCATTATGCACAGTAGACATTCATAATCGAAGATGATTGACAGCTACATATATATCAAAGCTTATCAAAAAATTGGCCTTGAACCAAATGAAATTGATGGCTCAGACAGTTAAAAGCCTAGTACTAAGTTTGGCGCTAAACTAAATTTTAGCGCGTCTCCAAACTTGTACCGTAGCAAGATAAAATTTGACAATCTAGAATTGTAGAGAAAGTTCTTATTAACGTTTTTTTGCGTGAATTCCAATGTCTTCTTCAAAATAAAACCCCTTAAAATCCATTGGAAATATAAACACACAAAATTATTTATTATTTTTGCTATTTTTTCGTGCACAAACTTTTATTTTAGTTTTATTTCCGCACTTGAAACTTCTACAACCAGCTTCACTTCTACAATTAGCTTATTTTTCTGTTTGTTTTATATCACTGGTTGTTTTTTCAACAAATTTAGTGTGAAATAAGGTGCCTGCACGATAAAAATGCAGCTAAAAATGGGGAGACTAACATTAACTGCATGACCTAAGATACTGCTAAAATTTAGCTTGATGAATTTTTGCGCTAAATTTTGTATGGAAATTTTAATTTTTTGCCGTGTTTTTAGAATGATGATGGATTTTTTTACAATTCTGAAATTCTGCGAAATAACTCAAATGAGTGTGCATCGTATATTTTGCAGTGTGGACGGGCCATTGGGCTTCCTCACACGGTGCCATATTCATGGCAAGTAAAATTGGTTTTATGGATGAGAGAGGGGACGGGGGGGGGGGACGGAAGAAATTTAGGAATAAAACCGGTTTTACTCAAAGCAATTATGGCATCCTGTGAAGTGGCGCTCATTAAGCAGATGATGTGAGAGTGTGTATTCTGTTGAGAGCTTGTACTTCATTCTACGTTGGACCTGGACGTCAAATTTAGTAAAATTTCTTTGCCCCCCCCCCACGCAAAACTGAGTAGCTACGTTATTGCCCTTATTCCTTAATAATAATAATAATAGTCCTTCTACAATTCGATCTAGAGAGTGTATTGGTGTGTTCATACGGATTTTGATCATATATAGACGTCTAAATTTAGAGTAAGGATAATATCGAGTACTTCTTCCCAACGCCTCAAGTTAACCGTGCTCGCAAATACACCAGCGCAGCGTAAGGAAAAATATGTAGCATAATGATAAGTACCTGGTACTTTGTACACAGTGCATTTAGTAACGTCATATTTGAAGAAGTTTTTTTTAGATGTTCTTAAGATATTTTTATTTATTTTTGTTGTAACACAACACAAATATCGTTCCTTAAGCTATTAAATATCACAAAAATAAAATCAATAAAATAATACACTATTCTGAAAAACAACAAAATATTTTAAATTACACGATTTTAGCCGCACAAAATTGCGTTAATTTTTTTAAATTAATATTTCGTTGGTAGCCATTTAGGCTTGATGACCTCTCATAGTCTTCTAGGCATTGACTGCAGCGGCTTTTTTTGTATTACCCCGGATCTCCACTGGAAATAAAGTATTGCATGCAATTTCGAATTGCAATGAAATTGCTCGTCGAGATACCCATATTGCAATTGCATGCAATATTTCAGAGATAATATGGGCATCTCGACGAGCAATTTCATTGCAATTCGAAATTGCTTGCAATACTTTATTTCCAGTGGAGACCCGGGGTAAACTGCTGTTATTTTGTGCCATTCTGATTGCAGCACTTCCTTTAAATGGGTCTTGTTAGAAATTGCATGTTTCCGAAGCCGTCGTTCTCAATCTTCCTACACATGCTCAATTGGATTGTGGTCCGGTAACTGTGGGGGAGTCGGTAAAGTGTGAGCAACATTAAGAGAAATCCACATTTTAACATTATGAGTTGTTGGATCATTGTCATGCTGGAAATAAAACTTGTCATCTAAGCCTAACTTTTCGGCACTCTTTTTCAAATGTTCCTTTAGAATATTTAAGTAAATGTATTGATCCATTGTTTTTTCAATGAAGACAAGCAGACCAACACCTGGAGCAGCCATACAGCCCAAAACCATAACTCCTCCACCTCCATGCTTTACTGTGCTTGTAATGCTCTTTGCGTTTAACTCTGTGTTGGGTTTTCTCCATATCCAGGTTCTACCGTCACAGAAATATATAATATTTACTCTCGTCAGAGAATAATATATTATTCCAGAACCCTTCAGGCACATTTATAAAGTCTTTCGCGAATTGTAACCTTTTTTTTATTAGTTTTACTAATTAGAGGTTTACGTCTGGGTACGCGTGTATTACCTATATCCATTACGATGAAGGACTCTGCGTATGGTCTTGGGGTGAACATCTTTATTAAAATGGACTTTAACTTCAGCTGCAACCTCTGATGATGTTGTCTTGGGATTTTTCTTAATTATTCTTACAACCTGTACTTTGTAATTGTAATTCATTAATAAATAAATAAAGTGTTTTCATAAACCTGCGCTTCCTCCCTTATATATACTTAGTTTTCGTGGGCGTCCATTTCGAGGATAACTTTTAAATTCCACGTCGTTTTTGTAACGTTTTACAGTACTACAAATTGTAAAACGACTCCTCCCCATTATTTTTCCGATCTCTGCATACGATTTATTTTGTTTAAAGAAATTCAAGATTACATACTTTACGTTCTTCTGGAGTAGTTTCTTTCTGCCTGGGAGTCATGATCACTCTTTTAAGGACTTTACAAATAAGCCATGCACGCAAACATGATTTACCTCTTTTCAAATATTTAAGGGGACTTCCCCGTTCTCAGTCTTGCCAGTGTTACAGCTTAGTAAATTTAGAAAGTCTTTTAAAACTCAGTGTGCGAAAACTTTTGTCCGAGGAAAAAAGTGCGTTTACGAATATTTGGCTCCTTCCGAGAACCGGGTACCATTTTATTGATTTTATTTTTGTGATATTTAATAGCTTAAGGATGGCTATTTGTTTTCCCAAAATAATGAGATAAGTATTTTGTTTTGGTTTTGTTTTAATACTTGTTTTATTCAACAAACGGCCATGTGTGAAAACTTTTGTTCACCACTGTATGTACTAGATATGTCGAAGATCTCAAATTAAAGTTTGAATTTCAGATCTTATTAATAAATTTTGTGATGGACTCAATTACATAGTTTTATTTATTTTAGTTAAAGATTTTTAAATAGATAATAAACGAAATTTTATTATATTTCCTCTTTTTCATCATACCCTTTTTCTGTAAAAGTGCACAGTGGCTCTCCTACTTGTATATACATATCTAATTTGTCCTTTTCCTAAACCATAAATCTTCTTTTTTTATAAAGACTTTTCGTTAAATTTTCCCCGTTTATTTTCAATATAAACTTACTAAATAAAAATAAACTTTGTTTATCCAACTCTTGACGGTAATCAATAAAAAAAGTGGAATAACTAAACAATTATTTCAATTAACAGGATTACAGTGAGTTGTTCTTCTGAAGTGATGATGCTTTGCGTGTTAATTGGTACTTCGTAATCATATTAAGTTGCAAAAATAATTACAATCTCATTGATTTCAGTTTTACATTTAATTGGAGAAAATAGAGGATAAAATGAGCCCAGTTGGAATGGAGTTATTTTGCATTTAATTTTAATTGTGAAACTAAGCCTACATAATTACTTCTCTTACCTGTCGTCCTTGTGAAATCAAAACATTCAAATAGAAATCAATCAATAGGTAGAGAAATTAATACTCCTGATAAACGAACGGTTCTTAGAATTCTTGTTATGTTGCTTGTGTTTAGCTCTATGTATACTTTTGTAGATTTATAGCAATAACAACTTGTGACAGAAAACACAGAATTTGCTTTGAAGATAGAAGGAGTTTATTTTGATATAAATGCAGAAAATTGAGAACCTTTATATGAGATCATAATTAGAAATCAAAACAATACTGAATTTATTGCAAAATGTATTTTGTGATTAATATTGAATCAGAAGCAATTACAACATATTTACAAATTCTTGATCTTTTGTGTAAAATTTTATACAAAACGGAAGAATTTTGATTAAAATGTGACAAGTTAAATTTTAGTCAGAGAATAGCATACTCATTGTACTACCAGTCCCTCATGTCGTCGCCATAGTGAAATGTCCTATAGTTTGTTTAGCCCAAAGGATACCTCGCAGACTAAAGGTAGGTTCACACGCAACGATTTGTTTGTGTCAACTGGCTTGCGCAATTTGCACAAGTGAATCGTTGCGTGTGAACTCAACGGTTGACTTGCGCAACCCAAAAAGTTTAGTTTGTGCAAAATATGTCTTGATAGAAAATCAGCTTGAGGTTGGGTTTTTGGCATGAGCGTCTAAAAGACGCTCAAGCCTCGGCTACAACCCTCAGCAAGCGCATTTGTGAATGGTGGCGTTCGACGACCTGCTCCTCCGACCTTATCATAATCAATATAATATAATTTAATGCGTACATAAGTATAAATATAATGAGCAATAACTAATGGAGGTAATTTTCTCTCATCATTTTCACTCGGTTTATTTGCACAAATTGACTTAAGCTAGCCAGCTTGCACAAGCAAATCGTTGCGTGTGAACCTACCTAAACAGGAATCTGGGCGTTTTAAGGCCCAGTTACATAGCAGCGTTGCGTAGCTTAGCTGACTTAGTGATCGCAACCTAGTCACATAGCAGCTTAGCGTTGCGTTATTTGACAGATAAAGTTGTTTGTATATATTATTTTTCTAAAATATAACGGTAAAATATGTGAAAATTGGTTTAATTACATAGTTTTAATTTTGAAAACGCAACGCTGCTATGTAACTGGGCCTTTCGAGGATGGCAGATTGTTCGCCAATTTGTAGTTATGAAAAAATTCCTAGTGAACTTTGATTTTGACGGCACACTCGTCATAGAGGTAGCGAAAAATTTATACTAAAAATAAATACGCTTGCTCAAGGAGTCTATAAAGAAACAAAAGTCGCTATCTCCAATAATTCGAATAACATTGTAGACCAGTCATTAGAGATTTTCTCGGCCTATAAAATTGTAGACCAAACTACTTGCACTACTACTTCAGGGGTATCCTATAGATTACTAAAATCCAAAAACCAGCCAAATTTTAGCTATGTGGAATTGTTTAAACAATAATTAACAGCAAAAAAGAGTATTTTTTTCGTTTTTTGCGTAAACAATAAAAAGTACTGGATGAATCGCGTTACCTTCAACAGGACATTTGTAGAGAATTGAAAAACCTTCAAAATGGCATTTTCTGGACCCCGATCCGAAAAGCTTGAAAATCCGAGAAAAGCTTGAATATTCCTTTTTTCAAAAATTCATACCTCTGTTAATTTTCAAAATTAAGGAATGTTTTTTTGGGAAATGATAGCTTATTACATATACTTTAAATTGCAGAAAGATGAAATTTGTCTCATGTATAGTTTAGTCAAATGTGAACTAGACAAATCTCTTACTTTCAGAAACCGCTTTGTAAATTTAAATCGGGCCACTCTGCTAATATTGGCGCAATGTGCAAAATTAAGGTCTATTTTGTTTATTTTGCAATTATGCAGAAACTATACATGCGAGAAATTTCATCTTTCTGCAGTTTAAAGTTTATGTCATTTCTCAAAAATTAATCCCTTAATTTCACTGACATATAGAAATGGACTGCTAAATAAGCAAAATCCCATATAAAAAAGTGGCACCAAAAACTATCGTTGTCTCGTTCCCCCGTTAAAATCCGACGAACTTTAATCGGTTTTAAAATAAAAAACAGTTCAGTGCATGTCAGCGATATAAACATAATTAGAAAAAACTAGACAGCTATAGGGTTTTTTCTTCTTTCTCTATTTTTAAAAGTTCGTTAAACATAGGGAAAGAACCCTCACATATTTAAAAAAATACATTTATTTAACGAAAAAACTGCTACTAAATAAAAAATAATGATGGAAAATTATTTCTATCAATTATAACATACATCTTATTACTTATTTTCCTCTAAATTCGAAAAAAAATTGTTGTTTACATAGAAAAGGTCTTCTTCTTCTGGAGAAAAATGGTACCATTGAAAGTTGTCAATTAGCAGTCCATATCTATATGTCAGTGCTTAATTTTAAAAATTAATAGAAGTATGAATTTTTGAAAAAAAAGCATATTTTTAAGCGTGTTTCAAGCTTTTCGCAAAAAATTGTTGGATCGGGTTCCAGAAAATACCATTTTGTAGGGTTTTGTACAAATGTCCTGTTGATGGTAACGCGATTCATCCAGTACTTTTTATTGTATACGCAAAAAACGAAAAAAATACCCTTTTTTGTTGTTAATTATTGTTTAAACAATTCCACATGGCTAAAATTTGGCTGGTTTTTGGATTTTAGTAATCTATAGCAGCGGTCGCCAAAGTGGTGGTCCACGGACCACTAGCGGTCCGCGAAAAAATTTCGCTGGTCCGCAGAAAAATATGTAATATATTACTCATAACGTTAAGTTATGTTTTAAGATGTATTGAAACATAATTCAATTCATAACAATACGTGAAAAGTTATAAAAATTTTCATCGCATACTGTACACACTGGCCATTGGATGAGCGGTCTTCCATCTCTGTCGCGTAGAATAACGCCACGGTAAATAAGTCGTACTACTGTAGCGGCATTGTTTTAGCTACATGTTTTGTCTCGTCTCGTTTCGCACTCTTCTAATGTTTCACTTTCCTGTATGTCGCATATGGCCCATTTTACACATTTTACAAAAATGTCCCAGAACTACACGAAGTATTATCAAATGTCATGGAAATTATAAAGGAAATTCGACATAAAGCACTCAATTTTCGAATATTTGGGGGACTTTGTGAAGAAATGGGTTCCGAGCAGTGGCGTGGCGTCTTTGGAAGCAAGGGATGCATTGCAAACAACTCGAACAAAACGTAATAAACCCTTAGCTTACTAGATGGCAGCGATTTTTTCTCCTCGTAAGTACTTGCGAGTACATCACCAATGGAACACGATTTTTGACAATTACCAGCAAAATATAACATGCGATCCCGAAATCCCACGTTCTACACGTGGTCCAAAGACCAAGCTGGACGAGCGTCTGTACAGATAGGTTCAGCACTTTTAACCCACTTAGATTCTTTGGAACTAGAGGGTACAGAAAAGGTACGATTATTTTGCGATGGCTGTGGAGGCCAAAACAAAAATTCACATATGTATAATTCACGGATCTTTAAATATGATTGCCTTGATGAAATCCATTTCAATCAATCAAAACGGGATAAATCCAAAACAAATGTGCATATATCATCAAAACGGCCCCACACATTTTTTTCAAAAATTAATAGTAATATTACCCTCAACACCTTCTACAACATTGGTTTACAAAAATATTTCTATTTGAAACGGACCTGTAGTATAACATTTTTGCGATTTACTCAAAACTAGTTTAAGTGGATTTATCGCGTTTTGCATGCTTGCTCCTCAATTGTAGAAAATAGTAAAAAGCAGTATTTTTGGAGTAATTAATTAATTATTTAAAATAAATAAAATATTGTTTTGCCTGAAATTTCGTTGGTGCGATTTGTTTTGTGAGTTAAAAATAGTTCAAGCAGTTTTAAAAAGTAAATTTGAAAAAAAATTGGATAAATTAAAAAATATTTATATTTTATTTATGTTAGTTTTTTTAGTTTGTTTTTGCTTTATTAAATATAATGGGTAATGTTGATGGTAAGCATTTTTGCATAATGGACGATTTTTTGCAGCAATCCTTTGGCTCGCGTTCATTTACGGAAAAGAAATCCATAATTGAAAATGGTAGACCGAAACCCATATTACCTATTTTAAGTGAAAATAAAACATGCACTAGGCATTTTTCTATTACAGTGGAGTTCACTTAACACGAAAACTGATAACGCGAAATATTGCTTAACACGAAATAAAAGAAAATTAATTAAAATTTGTATAGATGTTGTTTTGCCCCTTGGCATATCAGGAGCAAGCCTTTCGCGACCACCGCGAAGGTCAAGATTCTATTAATCGGAAAATTATGTTGAATTAATTTCACTTTTGGCCAAACATAATCCTGAAATTAAAAATCAGCTCCAGTATTTTCTGGATTATCAAACAATATTCAAAATGATTTATGGCTATTTCCTGCACTCTTACTAAAAATTAAAATTACTTCTGAAATCCAAAATTCTGAGTTTGTTGCAATTATTTGTGATGAAACTACGGATATTTCCTGTCGATCTATGTCGCCAACCACTCTGAAATACATTTCTTCCTCTGGTGACACGAAAGAAACATTCATTAGTTTTAAAAATATTTTCGATGATAGAAGAGCAGCTCGTTTGTATGTGAACATATAGTTCATGTTATGCAGAATATCGCATGTGGTTTCAAGTTACAATTGCCATGGCGGAGCTTCTTCTTTCAGTCAATCACAGGTTTCTCAAATTTCTTTAGTCACTCAACTAAACGAACCGTTATTCTCGAGTTGTTTTTAAAGCGAAAACTTCCAAAAGTAGCTCACACTCGCTGCGATTTCAATGAAAGACTTATTTTATCTATTCATGATAATATAGATAATCTTAATAATCCTTTTGAGCATATAACGTGCATCCGCGGAACGGAGTTTTTCCATACAAATTTTGCCAGATTGCATCCCATACAATTCAAAGCACCCCACGCCACTGGTTCCGAGTATACTCATCTTCTTTGTCATGCTGAGGTGAGATGGCTGTCGAGGGGCAAAATATTGACCCGACTATTCGCCTTGCGGGAAGAAGTCAAATTATTTTTCCAGGAACAAAATAATCCGAAATTGCAAAAATTCTTGTCCAACAGTAAATGACTAGCAAAGCTTGGATACCTGGCAGATATTTTTTTCCTGTTAAATGAACTAAACATAACCTTGCAAGGACAACTTAAGGACGTGTTCACACTACGAAGTAAAATGCGGGATTTTGTTTTTTATACTATAAATTGCAAAGTTTACCAAAAATTTTTTTTGTGCTTTTACCCTGGGGTGAGTGCCACCTCTTCTCGGGGGTGAAAATTTTTTCATTGAATATAAGTCCGGGAATAGATAGATTGGCTAATTCTAAGGAACTTTTGTTCTATAAAGGTTTTTCTGAAAGTCAATACTTTTCGAGTTGTTCGCGAGTGAAACTGTCAATTTTTCAACCAAAAAAAACACGTTTTCAGGCAGTTTTTCGCGAATAACTCAAAAAGTGAGTATTTTAGCGAAAAAATTATTATTAAAAATGTAACTTATAAAAAAACAAAAAAAATGGTGGGTTTATGGTATCCGTAGACCCAATACAAAAATATTAATAGCTTGTTGAAGGTTGCTTCTTATTTGTCAAACGCCAAAATTGAAAGTTTCAACTTGAAAAAAACAAAACACAATGCATTTTTCGGGAAAAACTCATTAAACCTTTTTTAAAGTGCTTGAAAAAACCTTTATTTTTGTTTTTTTATAAAACTCCCTAGCATTAAAACTAAGCGAGTTATGACGAAAATAAAGTTGGTCCCTATTTTTTCGGCGACAAAAAAATGTGAAAATCACCCTCTAATTACCACCCTCATTGAAAATAATCGGTACCACTTCACATATCACTTTATTAATGTACTTGTAATATGCTCTAGAAGTTTCACCGTTTTACAGTGCTTAGTTTTGAAAAAATTGAGCTTGAAGCGAAGAGAGCATTTTTGTAATTTTGCAAAATATTGCCTTTTATACAGAATAACTCTAAAACTTTTAATGATACGCAAAATTTTGTAGAGTACACAATCGTAGGTTTTGCTTTTCTGAAAATTTTGGTTGGTTTTTTTTTTTGATAAAAATTGAGTAAGATATGGCCGTTTACAGTTTGCATATCTTCGTAAAAAGTAACTTGTTCAAGCCCTTTCAGCTCAAACCCTTTCAAAAATAAGGGTTGAAAGAAAGTTTAAGACGGAAGACTTACCATTTTGAATTTATAAGTTCTGAACATAAATTCGTTATTTTGTTTCCTTAAAAACCCCCAGATACTGATTTTCATGGAAATCGGAACACAATTGGCAAATTTTGGGTGGCCATTTTGAATTTCGGTCATTCAAATCAAGATCACAATTTTTTAATAGGTAAACTTTTTTATAAATATTATTAGCTAAACATTCCATTTTGAATTTTTAAATTTCATTCACCGTAACTGAAATCCGAGGTTTTCATGTTTTTAACGCTTCAGGAATTCCAGTATAAGGGTATACACGATTCGGTGGAAACAGGTCTAGATTCGTAGGTTCGGGTGCAACGTAGGAAAACTTTCCAACGATGCAGCAATAATTGTACAGAACTACACTTTCCAATAATGCAAAAATTTTCTATACCACAGATACAAGCTTTCCTATGGCAACGAGAAATCATTCAGGTGATATGTGGAAGCTGGCGATTTTGTTTGAAATGGCTGGCGAACGGGTTAAAAAATTGCAAATTGCCCCAGACCCATGGTCAGAGGGGGCCTGAAAATATATTGAAACGCAAAAAGTTCTTTTGTTATATCTTAAGAGGCCTCCAATAATACGAGTATTTTAGCCCCAGGCCGCGCAGGTGAATGAGAAAACATTTAATAGGGGTAATCGAATAACGCCTGAGTGCTTATTGCCTCTAAGCTTATTACTGTTGTCTAGTCTACGTTTGGTTAAATATACTCATTTAGTTTAACAACTTATTAAGGTAAAACAAAGGAATTGTTTTGAAATTAGTATGTACAGGCTTTGGAAACCTAAAGTTTCATTTACAAAATTAGCATAAAATATCAATGAACAATTTATTCTCACTTTTCAGATGTGAAAATATTGTTGAAATTTTACTAGACTTAGGTTTAAATTCTGCTTCAATGAATGTTTTATCACATGTTAATTCCCTAAGTGAAAAAATAGGTTCATGTACTAAAAATACTTAAATATTTGCAAACTAATGTAGAAATCGCTCGAGAAGATATTCATGATAAGAAAACAATTTAACAGTTCATGAATTTAAAGTTTCTAACTGGTAAAATATTAATGGGCTTATTTAGTATTTTTTAGAAAATCATCCATATTTGTAGGCGGTCTGAAAGCCCACTACCTGAGAAACTTATTTGCTGAAACCCTTAATTCTTAAAGTTTGTCACAAACATGTCCTTAAATTTTGATAACTTGCCGCCCCGGTATTTGGTGGACCTCACTGAAAATAAAAAAGAAAACATTTATGAAAGCATAGTGGAAAGAAAATCATTTTGTTTTAACTTCTATATTTTTGTGAAAAACGAATTCCAGACAATGGATTGGAAAATACCAGCTCAACCCTAACCACAGGGCTAAATGAACTATAGCGCAAGCCTTTTCGGGGGCGGCAAATTTTGTTGGTTTATAGGGAAGTTATTGTAATCGGTCCGAAAATCGAAATCGTAATTTTCAACGTATTGACATTTTTCAAGGTCCCAATAGGATTTTAAGCAAAAATGTGAGAAGAAGTATATATGTGTGTGTGGGTGTGCGTACGTATGTGGTCATTTTTTCTGCACGATATCGCGCGAACGAAAGAAGATATCGAATTTGTTGTGGTGTCGTTCGAAGCGTATCAACGGGAATATGATCTGAAAAGTATTCATAAAATTCGGTCGAGTCGTTTGTTTTGTTTAAACCACGTACGTGATTTTTGTACCAATGCGATACCGCGCGGACGAAAAATGATATATACACCTCGTTGAGGTGCCGATCGAAGCACATTAACGAAAAAATTGCAAAAACGTGCGAAAATTATGTTACCCTTTACAAACATCACGAATCTTTCAAACCTTAGATCAGCACTTTTTTGACGGGGAATTGTTTTCCACGTCCTACAGTTCCTGCAAATTGAAGTTAATCCCGGAATTTCCAGTAGTTACGAAACATTTGGCCTTTTGGTCAAATCTGACAGGCCCTTTACATTGAATAGTTTTGCTAATATTTCCTGAAATCGTTCGAATTTCCAAATGGAAGTCATTTGAACTAGCTACTCTCAGGATTAGTTTTGCAACAGTCCTGGTACTCCCACTACTACTAAAACTATTACTATTTTCTAATTGGGAAATTTATTAATATTATATTATTTAATACTAAAAGATTTTTAGTGAATTTTTTTTTAAAATTTGTTGTTATTATTGTTCATTTATTATTAAAATATCGATTCATAAGATTCAACATTCATCATACTCGGAAGTTCATGGTGTGGACCGAAAGGGTCAAACTAGGGATGCCAACATTTTTTCGGCTGATTATAGTATTTTTCAGACTCATCTATAAAAAAATATAGTACACTTAAAAAAATATAGTATTTCTTGGAAAGATTTAAAAAATGACAATTATTTGTTTGTCACTTTTTATATTTTTATAAAAACTCTATTTTTTTGGACTTTTTGCATCCTTTAACATTTATTTGTTCACAACAAAAGTATCATTTGCTTTGCCCCATTTAAATTAAAATACAAGATGTACACGCTAAATTTACAAATTGCCCGGGTGTTGATAGGTTTTGGTTTGACGTACAAAAAATCGTATGAGTGTAGTGGGGGGGATTCATAACGGTTAAGCCTCTAGGGCATTTTGAATTTTACTTGCTACAATTTTTATGCCACGGCCTTTACTTTTGAAGTTATAGGCAATTTTGATGTTAAAATTGGCCTTATTTGGTGCTTTTTTAGTACTTTTTCACCTAAGCTTTGTCGAAAAGTACCAAATTCAGCGAAGATTCATTCAGAGTTGCCTGTAAAGATTCAACTGCGCTCCTTCGTGGAAGCGGCGCAAATGCAGAGTGGGTACAAAGTAAACTGTACGGAAAGTCAGCCGTCGTCATATTAATTATTAGGCAATAACGTTCCCTGCGTTTTTTCAACAGCATGTATACTGCTGGTACTGAAATATAGTATTAATATATTAATTCAACAGTATATAGTACGGAGTGTCGAAATATAGTATAATACTATAAATAGTACGGTTGGCAACCCTAGGTCAAACCTACAACCCAAATAGTTTAAAACGTTTTTATTGGCTCGCTTTCTTGTCTGTCTGTTTGATTGTCCGGTATAATACAAATTTTGCAATCCATTTTAGAAGTTAAACTTTTTGAAATGAAACTTTTTAAGCCGCGGTAGAGTAACTTTCTGTGTTTTGATATGGGACCGTCACCAAAAATGTAAGGAATTGAGGGGAATTGACATAGTAGGCAGCTGAGGGGAAGTACGCCAAATCCACTTTGGAGTTTTAGTAAGGCAAAAGCTGGTTCTGTAGGAAAAAATTGCTTATGAGGAGATTATGAGGAGCTTAAGAGCAAAAACTGGTTGTGTCTGTGAGTTTGAGCAATAGGTGGTTTTGTTGTCGAACCCACTTTTGGGGCTAAAGATGGTTCTGTAGGAAAAATTTGCCGTGGGGGGTTTTGGTTTGGACAACAGGTTGTTGTGTTGCCAAATCCACTTTTAGGGTTTTAGTTAGGGCAAAAGCTGGTTTTGTAAGAACAATTTGCTTTTGGGTATTATCTTCTTCTTCGAATGGCGCTACGGCCCAACTCAAGCATTGGACTCCTCTAATCTTTTCCTCCAGTCTTCTCGATTTCCGGCCGAAGTTCTTTATTTCGATATCTGTAGTAGTGTCTCCGCATCTGCTACAACCGCACTCTTCTATCTTTGCCGCGACTTGCCTACGGGTCTCTCTCCTTCGATGATGCCTTCTTTGCTGCTCTGTCTTCTGGCATACGCTCGACGTGTCCAGTTGAGCAAAGTATATTGATTTTTATGAACGTCACTAAGTCTATATCATCATGGATTTGATACCACTCGCTGTTACATCTGATTCTCCTTGTCCCTTGCTTCTCAAAATCTTCCTTTCAAAGGAATTTAGCATGTGCTCTATTCTTTGTGTGAGCGTCCATGTTTCACTCCCGTAGCACATAACTGGGCGAATTAGTGTCTTATATAGCGTTAGCTTCATCTTTAAATGCATTGCTCGAAATTTCAGCAATTTACGGTGTGCGAAAAAGCATTTGTTTCGGAGTAGAATTCTCCTTTGGGTGTTATGGTTTGGGCAAAAGATGGTTTTGTTTCCTAATTCTTTTTTGGGAGTTTAAGGCAAAAGGTGGTTCTGTGGAAAAAATTTGCCTTTGGGGCTTTTAGATTAGGCAAAGGTGGTTTTGTTGCGAGCCCACTTTTGGGGGTTTAGTTAGGGCAAAAGCTGGTTCATATGAGTTTGAGCAATACGTTGTTTTGTGGCCAAATCCACTTTTGGTGTTTAGTTAGGGCAAAAAGTGGTTCTGTGGGAAAAATTTGCCCTTGGCGGTTTTAGATTGCGCAAAAGGTGGATTTGTTTCCAAACAACTTTTGGGGTTTTAGTAAAGGGGCTAGTTCTGTAGAAAAAATTTGCGTTTGGGGGTATACATATATCACCAAATTAAAGAATTAGTGAAATAAAAGATTTCATACACGAAATACTACTGTCATACACAGTAGAAGGTCCAGCTTTAACAAACAAAAATTGCAGTGAAATGCCAATGCTATTGAGCGGTGATTTTTATGTAAATTTCGCTAAGCCAGAAGCACAACAACTGATGGACTTCTTGGATAATAAATTCAAATTGAAGCTGATTAATGAAAAAATATTAGCAACAAGCTCTGGAATACCGATTGAAGCTGTACGTTGTAAATATTTGAATAAACTTAAATCACGTACTTTTATATCCTACTTTAGTTATCACAAATCTGTCATTTCCGTCTGCGAAGAAGTCGGACTCGGACCTACAGATGAAGGCAGTATTTACTTGATTTAGCTGAAGAATTGAGTAAAGACTATGCGGAAGCTAGACCAAGGAATATCATTACTGAAACTTTGGATGCGGGTACGTCGGTTTATTTGAGTCGTTCAAAAATTGTCAAATACGAAAGAACTGCAACAGAAACAAGGGTAACAGGAAGTGCTCCATTTGTTCAAAAGTTACTTGTAAGAAATGTATTGGTAGAGATATAAGCAATGTGCTTCGAAGATTAAAAAGACAAATGAAAAATAATTATTATCAGTATTACACACCAATGATGGCCTATAAGGAGAGAACTTGATATATAAGTTATGTATAAATGTTCAATTTAATAAAAAATGTTCTAGCAATAATATTTTTGTGCATTTTTATTTCAAAAATCCTTTATTTAATGTCCTGACCAATTATTTTAAAAAACTACATCGAAATTACTGAAAAAAACAGGTTGCGAAAGATCTTTCGCCTTGGACTTTGAAGGGTATCAATAATGTTCGGCCTTTCTAGTGTTAAAGAGTACTACCGCCAGTGGCGTGCACAGGGGCTCCTCTTTGGTATGGCAGAATTTTTTGGGGCGCCACATTACTATATTAATAATAATAATGATAACATTATTAATAATAAAATCTACTATATTAATAATAAAATCGGTAAAAAACGGTAAAAGTGCCCTAAATCTCCAACTTTCGGTAAAAAAAATGGTAAAAATGCCCTAAATCAAAGTCTAAAGTCTTGCGCACACACGAGACCATGATTTTTGGAGAAAAATAAGACATTTTGTGATATTCGAAAAATGGTCAAAAATGGTAGAAACGCTGTCATTTTCGCATTTTTGAGAGAACCACTCTGGAAACTTGGTGGCGCGTAGTTTTTGAGTCAGAAAATCGATTGGTGACATGAAAAAAAAGTTAAAAATACCGTTTCGGTTTTTTTTTCAAAAGTTGTCCAAAAATGCGTCCAATTGTGTTTTGTGTGATTTCATCTGAAAGGACGGACAATTTCCTACAAAAATCTATATGGCCATCCCAAAAGTCAGCGTTTGTCGAGAGCTATAAATAAATGAGAAATACGTGATTTTTAAAAAATCGCTTTTTTTTCAATATTGAATCAGTTGTAACTCCGAAACGGCGCAACCAATCGCGCTAAAAAAAATTTTTGGTATATCACATCGAGTTCCCGAACATATTCCGAAAGTGTGAGCGATATTTTTTTTGCTATCCCGTTTGAAAAAGAATCCGCCATATACATATTTTTGAATATATTAAAATCGGAAACTACTTTATAAAAATTGGGATACGTGGTTTTTCTATCTACATTATTTAACCATTTTAGCCATTTGTGAACAGTTGATGGTGGATAGTCTTTTCCGTTGCGGTACTGAAGAAGATTAATCTCCGCCTTTAGCCCTGAAAAGTCGATCCTGAATTGTTTTGAAACAATTCTAAGATCATCATCACTAGCTTTGAATTAAATTAGTTGTCCTACTCGACAAATAACGTCCGTCGGTCGTATCCTGAGAATAACGCAGATTCAGGATGATCCTCTATTCGGCGAGAAACTCTTCTGTTCTTTGCTGCAGGGACAGATATTTCAAGTTTGCTGCATTTCTTAACAGCCGATGTAAATATACGTCGGAATTTCTCCTGATCTTGTCACAAACTCTTCAGAGCATTTCTGAGATCGTTGACGGAATGCATTCCTTCGATGAGATCCATGTTCGTGAAATTAATTCAATGAAGTTTTTAAAGTAATACTAACAAATTAAAAAAAAAAATTGTTGAAAAAGTTAAAAGAAGGAAAAAAATTTTTTTATTTGTATAATTTTTATTTTTTTTGGAGGGAGTTGTTGGGGTGCCGATGATTTGTTTGGTATGGCAGCTGCCATACCTGCCATACCCGTGTGCACGCCAGTGACTACCGCCTTTCAATATATAATCCTTTAAAGATTGTTTAATAAATGAAATGTCTTCCAGGTTCCCTAGCTCTCACCTGCAATGAATGGAACAGTTGCAATATTTGCTGTCCCATAAATTCAGTGACACAAGATATAGAAGAGGTTTTGCAAGGTGCTGAAGTGTATAAAGAGGACCATTCTTGTTTTTTAGCTTCGAAGGGAAAGCTAAAGATTTGGCAAGAAATGGGAGAAAATATCTCAAAATCTCTAGCAGATGCTTACAAAAGAGCAAAGATGCTTCCAAATATTAAAACTCGGTGCCAATTGTTGTTCTCGTTTCGTGTAACTACTGGCACTGCCAGCGATCTTTCTCCGCCTTACGCCGACTAAAAGCATATCTTCACAGTAGGATGACAGAACGTCGTTTAAATGGTCTAGCTTTAATACATATTCATCAGACATTGGATCAAAAATGAACCCTAATGATGTATTAGACATTTTCAGTAGGAAGCCTAAAAGAAAACCGCCTTTATCAAATATGTAATGTTTATACTAAACCTTATTTTAATATTACAAATATATTACTTTCAGTTTTGTATGTTTTTGTTAATCCCAAAAATTAGAACACCTGTGTTGCAGATTTGGTAATGCTGCTTAGCACAATTGAACTATGTTGGGGGATTTAGCAATGCATGACATGTTTAGGATAATTGGACGCTGACAACTGGGAAAAAATCAATTGACAACAAGAACCCATTTAAAATTGTCGCATATTAATTTTCTCCTGTAAAATAAAATAAAAATAAAGATAGTTATTTTCGTGTTAGGTCAAAGTTTTATTTGGCGTGAAACTAATTCCTAACAATCTTCCCCTTGTACCCCTGCCTGACAGAAATCCTTCCTTCGCCCATGCCTGCCATTACCAATTATCAGATAACTAAGTCAAATTATTCCACATCACAATATGAAAGTATTAAACTCTTCTCCATAACTATTACGTACAAAATGTCAAAGACCCTCAACAGAGGTTTCTACCTTATCCCGCACAATTGATTCAAAGATTTGGAAAAAGAGAAATATGTACCGATCAAAAACTCTACTTATTTTATTACTTCCTTAACACTCCCAAAGGATATTTCACATTGATTCCTTATCTGCGTATTGTTATAACAGACCAAGAATAACCTATTTTGAATTTAAATTTTTCAAAGTCGCCTGAAGTGAAATTTTCTAAATTGTACATTTATTCAAATCAGTCCTGTATAATCAACAGTTGGATAATAATAATTCTAAAGCGGAAACGCACCTGCCGCTTCCTTTCTTTATTCTGAAGTTTCTATGTGATGAAAAGAGGGATTAGGGAATTTATCAAGCACGTAAGTCCTTCTATCAACTTAGAGCAGTTTTGTGACAAAAAAGGTATACACCCTGTCGTCAACTTTCGTGCTCACGTTCGTCAGAAATAATATTCCATAAAAATTAATTTGCATATAAAAAGGCGGATGGAAATTTCTTTGCAATAGGTCTGTTGTGAAACTTGAAAACTTTCCACGAAATCTTGATCTAGGGATTTCCTACTGAATTCTGTGTGGAATCTGTGCAGTAAAAAATAAAAAATTCTTCCTTTGTGCGTAATTTAAGAAACAAATTTAAAAAACATATTGGAATTTTAATCAATTTGCTGTTTATTTGCCATTTGGGATACAACTTTGTAATTTAAATACTAATTCGTTACTAAGAAGTGAAGGAAGGATAAGGGTTATATGCAGTATGGCTGAAATAGTTTTTGCCAAAAAGGAAAGTGTTTGAAGCTACAGATAAGGTTCAATAAATAATTTCTACCTTCTTATGACCGGCGCCGGCCCTAGCTCTTGATCAGGGTAGAGCGAGATTGTCTTTCGGCGCCCTTTGGTCAAAGCTTTCTTATCACATAAATTGTATTTCAGTTTATCTTCTGTATTAATATAGAATAAGAAATCTGTGATTTCAAAATAATCGTCATTTTCTAATTCCATATGGTTATGTACAGTACGTGTTATTAATTTCAAATTCAAGTATTTTTAAATTTTTGTCTGTCTGTTTACACGGGCTAATCTCAGAAACGGCTAATTCGATTGCGACGGGATTTCATAGGCAGATTCAGTAGTATTGGGTATATTTTAGGCTACTTTTTCGCTCCGATCCGACTATCGGTTCAGACCGAAAACTTGACCTGATCATCGTAGGAAAGCTAGTGGAAACTTTTTTTATCATTTAAATTGTAGACTTCAAGGCTCGAGAGCCGCTAATAGGATTTTAAGACCGCTAATCCAATTGTTTAGGCTACTTTCTTACTTTGATCGGACTAGTGGGTAGTGTTGAGTAGGACACGATTATAAAATGAGTTTGTAAGAGGTACCTTTTTTCTTTGGAGCCAGTACAATGTCATACTTCAAATGAGGCGAGGTGCTATTGTAATGGCAAAATGACAAAAACAAGCAAATTAAAAAAAGAAAGAAAATAAATACCAATGAAGAGCTTTTTTACGAGTTTAATTCTTATACATATGCATTAAACTGCCTTAGTGTAAGTAAGAAATCTATGCCTCTACAATGTACAGCCACGGACAACTAATTAGAAACAGTTTCATAAAAATTGCATTTATACATTTTTTATGTTTTTATTTAGCAATCATGTTAGGAATTCATTATGATATTGTTATTGATTTCCTTCAACAGACCCACCATTACATATTTAAAAAAAATTTAAGAGGAGGCGGTGGGATTTCTTTAATTTGATTCCTACATAAAAACTGTATAAATGCAATTTTTATGAAACTGTTATTAGTTGTCCGTGGCCATATATTTATATTTTGCAATCCCACCTCGCCTAATTTCAAGTTGGAAATTCTGCTAGAAGTAAGAAATGTGTCTCCAGCACAAAATTTTTCTCCCTCAAAAAATGTAAGAATTCTCTCTTTACTACAAAATTTCACTCCCTCGAAAAATGTAAGAATTGTATCTTAAGTACAAAACCTCACTCCCTCGAAAAATGTAAGAAATGTCTCTCCATCCAGTTGTATTTACAATCTCACCACGGCTCAGTTTAAATTGGATATTTTACAGCCGCAAAAGAAGTGAGAAATGTCGCTCCAGTTCGTGTTTACAATCTCACCTCGCCGCAGTTCAAACTGGAAATTTTACTGTCGCCAAAGAAGTAAGAAAATGTCTCTCCAAGAGCGCGTTTTCGCGCTTCAATTATTTCATTAATCACTAGTTTACAGTACATCTGTTGCCGGGAAAATTTTTGCTGTTTCTGACTACATATGGTATGCTAAGTAAAAATATATAAGTAGAATTTTTTGATCAGCTCTAGTTTATGAATTATAACGAGGGATGTTTTTTTTTAGAAAAAAATACTCTCACCGTACTAAAATATTTTATTTAAAAAAACTACAAACTGCATTGCACGCAGAATACTCCCACCTATCTAAAACTGTGAAAGTGAAGGTTCTACCCTACCAACTTCCAGAGATATGAGCCATCAAAGTCAAAATTTTGCTTTTTTTAACAAAAATATCAACTTCAACTACCTTTTTCTCCAAAAATACATAGTTAGTCAATATTTTTTTTTCCAAAATTGGAAAGCATGGACAATTTCCTATAAATAATTTTGAGGCAATTTTTGTGTTACGGCCTTTATTTTTGAAGATATTAGCAAATTTTGATGTTAAAGTTGGCTTTATTTGGTACTTTTCGTCATAAGCTTATGTGAAAAATGAACCAAATAAAGCCAACTTTAACATCAAAATTTGCTAATATCTTCAAAAATAAAGGCCGTAACACAAAATTTGTCTGGACATTTTTTATAGGAAATTGTCCATGCTTTCCAATTTTGGAAAGAAAAAAATTTACTAACTACGTATTTTTGGGGAAAAAGGTGGTTGAAGTTGATACTTTTGTAAAAAAAAACAAAATTTTGACTTTGATGACTCATTACTCTGGAAGTTGGTAGGGTAGAACCTTCACTTTTACAGTTTTAGATAGGTGGGAGTATTCTGCGTGCAGTGCAGTTTGTAGTTTTTTTAAATAAAATATTTTAGTACGGTGAGAGTATTTTTTCTAAAAAAAAAACACTCCTCCTTAATTTATAAACTAAAGCTGATATAAAAAAACTGATACTATATTTGAAATCAGTGACCTCAAATTAGTAAAGAACCATTAAAATATTTTATGCAACAGAAAAAATGTTTGATTTTGTAAACTAGTGTTATGATTTATAATAATCCCGCAAATCCCACTTTGATTTGTTCATGTGTTTAACATTAAAACAACTGTCAGAGAGTTATTTTTATTCTTCTTCTTCTTAACTATCGCTAACCATGCTCCCGAGCAGGGTTAAAATTTAACTACACCATGGTTAACCACGAGAGTTTTTGAACGCCAAAAAGTTATGCTCGTGGTTATGTTAGCCGTGTTTTTTTAATGAACTATATACATTGATTATATACTAAGTAGATATGGACAAACATTTGTCCGACTACGACGCTAGATGGCGATAGTTACACTGATATGAATTTTTGGGATTCTAATTTCTGTTGTAAACCTCTAAAATCAACGGTGGTGCGTTTTCAACATTAATTTTATAATATTATTTCGTTCTACGTGCATAATAATCATAACATACAAAAATTTTCAATTTTATTAATTTTAAGTAAAACGTGAAGAAAAGCAGGTTTGCGCCTGAATTTAAAAAAGCATTACAAAGCCCTTCACGCATGTTGGAAGAAAAGCCAGAAGTTTTGGATCTAAAAATAGATTCCTGTGCGCATATTACTTTTGTTTTGTTGTTTTGTTGTTGTTGGAAAATACGATTTCTTGGTCGGTGGCTGAAATTTATCAATGAAGGGAATTATGAATGGAAGAGATATGCGAATGTAATCGGAAATTTGCTATCGTGTTTTTTTCTATTTTGAGAAAAATGAAGTATGTAGGTTTTTTTTGAACAAAAATTCAAGCCTTTTTGTATTGATTTTATTATTGATTATAATTATATAATAATTATAGAGAGAAAATATGTATGAGTCATTTAGTTTGGGTAAACTATTTCAAAATATAAATTTTAATATAATTGTTTACAGTAAAAAAAAACAATAAAAAAAATCAGAATTTCGCAAGAGTAGTGGAATCATTGAAGGGAGAACAGTTCCGATTTTGAAATTTCTTTTAAAATGCTTGTATTAAGGGTAATTGTTTACTTTATCACCCCGCACCGCTTTGTGCGGAACACCAAAATAGTCGCGCCGTACTCCGAGAATGAGATCGAGGTTGGGGTGGGGGAGTGTTTGGGGGCGCGCAATCCAGAGTCAAAATCGTTACTAATATAATTGCTTATTAAACCGCTATTTTTAAAAAAATACTTGTAAAAAAGTGATTTTTACGAAATTTCAACCCTGAATAACTTTTTAGAGGGTGGCCGACGGCTAATTCCAAAGGAAATGTGTTCAGGTCAACCCCCTATACAACCACTACCGCCTGCGGGGGTGGGCTGATAAAGTAAATAATTACCCAAAATTCTAAGATATGTACATACATAATGGAAGTGAATGAGATCAGTCTGTAAAAGTTTTATAGACTCCGAAACCGGAGGAGGAGAAATGGGGGTTCAAAATTTGTGAAACTCGAAATGGTCTTCATTTAGGGTTCATCATTGGCTTCATTTAGGATTCGTTTTTGAGTTTCACATTTTGTTATTTCGAATCAAAAATACGAAAAAAATGCCTTTTTTGAAACGCTCATAGTATATATGAAAATTCGTATCACCTCAACTGCAAAATAAACGGAAGCTACTATTGGCTTATGGGTGCAGCGAGGCGCAACGGGTTCCAGCTAGTTCATCTATATATCCCACGCCATCACCCTTCATTGGTTTCAATAAAACCACCTCCTTGCTTACTTCCGATGGCATTTTAAAATTCAATGAAAATAATCCAAGAATTGGAAATAAAAATACTGCCGTGAACCATAATTAGTGGCGAGTCCCTCGACACAAAAACTCTCTGGTTTTGTGGTGACAAAAAGATTGCAAACAAGTTGGAATTCTTGATGTACAGGTTGCAACGAGATCCAAAATCAAAGAAGAAAGTTGTAGATGTAGACATATTGTGTAGTTATAAGCAATATGAGGGGACGCAAACCATTGTTTGGGACGACCAGCTTCAAAAAGGGAGTATGGTGTTACAGAAGTATTAGAAAACGGAAATAGAGATACATACATAAGCACAGACGAAGAAATATCTAGGATAGAAAACTCTAGTATGTATTTACAAATTAACCGGTAATTGAAAGAAGGAAAGCCGCTTGAAAAATTTAGCACAAACATTCGGTCGACATTGACCGCACAGGCACTCCGTCACTTCAAAATACGACCGACAAAAGCCTCTTTCAAGTGGACCCACCATAAGTTCTATAATATACATATCTACAATATGTTCATTAATTTTTAATATTTTTTTATTGGTTCAAAGGTAATTTTTTTTAAATGCTTGGCTTTTTCTCAAAAGTTGTTACTTTGCAAATTACTGAGTAGATAGAAAGGCCGGCCGTCTTCTGAACTACATACATTTTTGTTCTTTGCAGAAACTTAAAAGTAGGGCAATGCGTGCAACTAATTCAAAGCCTTCTGTAAAACTGTAAAATTAACTTACATCTCAGTTCTAAGGAGCTGGTATGAGAGCTTTATTTCTGGCCGTTCAATCAAGGTGGTATTGGGTGGCTTCGAATCCAACAATAATTCCATCTCGGCTGGCGTTCTCCAAGGGTCGATTCCCTCACCTGCTTTCTTTCTAATATTCATTAATGATCTGCTCTCAATCCCATCCAACCCACTTCATAGTTTTGTCTATGTCGGTACTCTGCGTTAATCCTACGCCTTCGACAATATAAGACTTTCCAGACCTTATCTCCTAGACCGTGAACGCATGAATCGTGTCGAATTCAAAGCAACAAAAACAAAGTACTGTCTTATCTCTACAAAAACCTGCACCGTCCTTCCCTTTATCTCAGCGGGCAAAAAGAATATAATGTCTGACTCATATCTAAATATCTTAGACGTAATTTTATCTTCAGATCTACGATGGAATAATCACATATTCCAAATCGCCAAAAAAAACTTATCAATGCCTAGGATTCCTCCTTCAGCCAGCTGCCTTGGCTACAATTTACAAGTCCTACATTCCACCCTGCTTTGTATATAACTCGTCCCAAAAACTATTTTGGCTGGAGAAGGTGCCAGGCCGCACCTTTCTCCTCCATAGACCCTTTAAGCCACCGTAGGAATGTAGTAGGACTCATTAAGTTTTACCGCTTTTACCATAGCGACTGCTTCCACAGTCGGTGTTTCTGAACCCAGCAGAGTTCAAACGCAAGGTTCATCGACATCTACTCACACACCCTCCAGACCTCTAACCTATCCCTTCTCTTCTATCCTTCAGACCAAGCTTACTACTAGACATTACACCATGACTTGAACGACATGACGGACTAGTGTTGCAAAGGGAGACTCCTTAGCTTGCCATGCCCATTAAAAAAATTCAAAAATAAAAATCATTTTATATATCTCAATACTAGTACAATTATACATAAAAATTACAAGTTTCTACGAATTAAAATACCTGAGAAAAAAATCTAAAAATTTGTCACATTTTTCGCTAAAAAAAGTTAAATAATCCCTTAAAACCAATTTCATTTTTCTCAACATAATAAGAAACGCTTGATGCCAAATTTCCCATTAAAGTCGTCTCGCCCATTCATTTCTTTACCCCATTGTCAAATTTCACCCATCGGCCACGAAATCATCATCACAAAAAACGTAGGAATCTATTTTTAGACCCGCAGCCACTAAAATAAAAGCCGCAGCTAATGATTTTTTTTCCAAAAGCGCGAAAGGCTTTTTCATAAACAAGGAAAAGTTTATTTCGGAAACTAACCATATAGAGGAGAACAAAACCCTGCGATACTAGCGGACGAAGTTCATAGCGTCGTAGTCTGATGTTATTTTGACTCGCGTTTGTCCATATCTACTTAGTATATAATCAATGCTATATAGTTCTTCCCCATACAAATCTGAAAACCCAGGTTTTATCGAGGTTTTTATCCAGGTCTTGGGACATTTCAAAATTTCCCTTTCTTTTCGGAATGTAGCATACTTACCGGCTGTCGGAAAAACGACATTTAAAATAAAAACAACATAGAAGTGACGAGAGCAAATTTGAAGGCATGAGGAAACAAATTATTTATGTTTTAGAAACTTATTCATTATTTTCTAGAGGGGAATTCGTGTAACAGTTGTTTACTGACACGCAACTTCGGATTAATTTTAATATATTTAAAGCACTGAAGATGGCGCTTAGTGAAATTTCCCTTGTCGTTTTTTTAATGAACTGGATCGAAGACCTATATAGTTCATTAAAAAAACACGGCTGTTGTAGTTAACCACGGAGATTCTGAACGACAAAAGTTTACCATAGTTAACCATGGTTAACCATAGTAAGGTTTTTGAACGCGCTCCAGTTCGTGTTTACAATCTCACCTCGCCGTAGTTCAAATTGGATATTTTACTGCCGCAAAAGAAGGAAGAAATGTCTCTCCACTAAGTAATTTACAATAACATCTCGCTTCATTTATCTCGATACACGCTCATATACCAGTAGGACATTATTTTTGAACCGGGACATTTAAAAAAACGGAGGCCTCAGTACAATTTACATCATGTAAGGAAGGGACAAATGTACTGCCTCGTGTAAGTCCGGCTCAACACTACTAGTGGGTCATAATGAAAACTTGAACCGATAAATCGAAGGACAGCCTGATAGAGTGAAAACTTTTTTTAACTTCCAGTTTAAAGGGTCATCGGGTAATCGGTCCGAAAATCGAAATTGAAATTTTCATCGTATTTTCATGTTTCAAGGTCCCAAGAGCATTTTAAGCACATATTTGAGAAGAAGTACGTGTGTGTGTACCTCTGTGGTCTTTTATGACGGAGAGACAATTGTTTTCCATGTCCAACAGGTTCTGGAAATTGAAGTTCATCCCGGAATTTCCAGTAGTTGCGAAACATTTGGCCTTTTCGATCAAGTCTGAATAGTTTTGCTAATACATATGGGTCATTCCAAGTCAAATCGACCACTATTGAACCTGACCCTTTTTGATTTGGCTGAAACTTTGTAATTTCGTTCTACCCTATCAAAAACTTTTTTCATAATTTTTTCAAATTTTTTTTACCCAACCCTAAAATTTTTAAAAAATTTTTTCAAATAACCATATCTTTTTCAAAAATTGACCTATCGAGACATTTTTTTTTCAAAATTTTTGTTTTTTAATTACCTTTCTAGAAAAAAATACCAAAAAATTTTCACACTTCAAATTATATGAAATTTTTCAATTTTTTGTAAAAAACCGTTACTTTTTCAAAGTCCGACGTTTTTAATTTTTTTCCTTTTTTTTCAAAAAAAGCTTTGATTTTTTTTTTTAAATAATTCCGTCAATTTCAGAGTGGGCCGACCTTTTTTTATATTTTTTTTTTCGATTGAAAATTTACTTTATCTACTTTGGAGTTGAAAAAAACTAAAAAAAGTTGTATTTTGGAAAATTATAAGCCAACAAGAATAATTTCACCAATTACCAGTATTTTACCGAAACCAATTTTAAAATGAAAAACTTAAATTAATTCACGAAGGCACTTTTTATAAGACGGTAGGTGCAGAGTTCTTTTTGCCATAAACTGGACATAAGCAAGCACGCATAGATCAAGATTAATTACACCCTGGAGTCTATGATGAACACAGGTTGCCGATTTCCGAGCTTAGATTGCGATTTTATTGCCGAGTTTGTGTTTTTTTCGAAATTTGTCATAATTTTTTTGTGGAAATATACACTGGAAATAGAAATGGGTATGATACTAGGAATACAAATGGTACTGCGATATACAATCCTAACAGCTATCCTAACGAATTTTATCGAATAAACTCGTGGCTCTGCTTCTGCTGATGTAAACGTTCGTGCTGTGCATTTTTGAATTATACATGAAATGTATGCTTATAAAAGTCTAAAAACATGTGAATTCTTTTGCTACATTCTAATAAAATTAAAAGCGGTAAAACTTACATCAATTATGTGTAACCTGCAACCTGTCACAGAAACAAATAGTACATGACTGTTATGGCAAACTTCGTCTATGTATATTTAAAGCAGGGAAAAGGCATTCAAGCGCATCAATTGCCAAGTCAAGCCGATGATTCTTCTGATGTAGGCCAAACAAAATCCTCCATAGTGGAAGTCCCTTGTAAAAGATTACGATTGGAGGAGTCACGGGACAAAAGTACCTATGGAGATATACACCCGGGGCAGCAGTATCTTTTATAAATTGGGAAGTTTATCAGTGGACAATCGGTTGTTGTACCTGGAAAAGTGCAGGTTAAAACGTAAAAAAAATGTTGTTGCGGAAGTTGCGGCAGTATTAGAAGTGTGATAGGATTTTACTTCAGTGTTAGATTGGACAGGCTTTAGGGTAGTCTGAAATCGATTTTTTTATAAACACGAACGAGCAAAACACAATGTTCAAAGGATCCTGTTACCTACTCCATTGTTGCAAAATTTATAATATGAACTTTGGAAGTTGTTGGACCAGGATTTGATGTTAATTTGTTCTAAGTGATTGGGGTTTATGGAGTATTGTACGTAATGAAATAAATTAATGAAACTATGTCTTAAATTGTATTTATAGCTAAGTGTGCTTAATACTATATACAGGGTGTTTCTGACTAAAATGCTAATCCGTTAAGGGTTGATTGCTGGATGCATTTGGAGAAAAAAACTGTTCTAGAGAGGGAGTCTATCGTGATTATCCACTAAGATCGCTTGTGCTTACAAAAAGACGTTTGGCAAATGGTTCGAAAATCCAATGAAAATGCCTCACCGATTAGTCTATCATATATGGGGCAGGCATTAATGTTCCCTTTCAAATTACTTAGAAGAAAATTTTTCATCGTACCCGACTGAGGCTTAAGGCCCATTTACATCCCAAACACAAAGTGGAAACTTTCGTGTAACAGAGAGAAAAGTATACAAATATCTGTGCGATAAAAGAGCTCCAGAGCTGCACTTCCATTTTGACTTTGGGATGTAAATGGAATTTTATGTTCTTAAATTTGTCTTGTAAATGAAGGGTGCAACCTTTCACCATTTATTGCTTTAAAGCCATTCATGGTACGTTTCATTCTTTTGCTCACCATGAAACCTACCCCGAGTACATTGTATCTTGTGTAATAGCTGTAATATACATCATAGTCAGGTTTTTGTAAGACACCATTCCCCTGTCCATCGCATCTCTTCAATGGCGGTAATATTAACTTTAGACTTTGATAGGGTATCGGGTGCAGCTCGTGTTTGTACAGAGTTCAAACGTTCCATGCGAAAATTTTTAAATCGTTATGCCTTTTTCGTTGCTATGTTCGTCGTCTTTTTTTCCAGAATGCAAGGCCTGTTGCTTGTAACACAATATTTTTTCTCAAGTGAGTTTGCTATCGTCACGCCATTCATATATGCACCTGCATATTTTCATATACTACATTTTTTTTGCCTTTTTTTCGTAGTTGGCAAGTAGCTTTTCATAGTTAGTCCGGGGATATTAGCATTTAAAGGAGACAAAATTCGGAAATGGCTGGAAAGTGGTCCACATCTTCTTTGAGACTTTTTAAGAAAACAATTTCGGAATCACAAAAGAAAACATGGCCGCCGGAAATATAGCGATTTTCCGGTGTTTTCCTTGTATCTCGGTTTCTATAGGTCGATCAACCCCGTAAAAAGGCCCTAAATGTTGACAATGAAATTCTCTACAACTTTAATTCTTACAAAGATATTGACCCGATTAACCCTTTCAAAGTTATTCTAGGTCAAAGTTTCTAAAAATCACTTTTTGGTCAAAAAATTACTCAGAAACTGATTGTTGAGAATTTTTTTTGTTCTATTTATTCAAAAGATATTATATTTTCGAAAACTTTTCGAAAATTTTTGCAAAACTTAATTAGTGATTTTTGGCCGAAAAGTGATTTTTGGAAACTTTGACCTTGAATAACTTCGAAAAGGTTAAGTTTTCGAAAAAAATGACAGCAGGGCTTTTTGTAGGCACGTTTCGTATTGCCTGATCAAAATTTTTTTTCGAAAAAACCAGTTTTTGAGTGATGTTTTGGCCAAAAAGTGATTTTTGGAAACTTTGACCTTGAATAACTTTGAAAGGGTTAATCGGGTCAATATCTTTGTAAGAATTAAAGTTGTAGAGAATTTCATTGTCAACATTTAGGGCCTTTTTACGGGGTTGATCGACCTATAGAAAACGAGATACAAGGAAAACACCGGAAAATCGCTATATTTCCGGCAGCCATGTTTGTTTTTTTGTGATTTCGAAATTGTTTTCTCAAAAAGTCCCAAGGAAGCTGTGGACCAATTTTCAGCCATTTCCGAATTTTGTCTCCTTTCGTGCGTTTTTTTGCTAATTTCCCCGGACTAAGTTGGCAAAAGGCAAAAAATTGAAAATTGAAATTTTTTAGTTTTTTCAAAGCCCTAAAATAGACATTTTTAAATAAAGTAACGAAGTATTGCATATGCTCACAAGAAAGTACATAAAAAAAACCCTACAATTTAAAAAAAATATTTTACCGTACGATTATTTGGCATAAAAGGGCGGCAATTTTAAATTTTTTTCGAAAAGTGCCAATTGTTGCCGTACAAATCGAAATTTTAGTTTTGAAATTTCAACCACGTATTTATAGCATTAAAATACATCATTTCTTCAATTTTTATCAAAATCCGACCTTTTTTCCGTTATTTATTGCATTTTTAGTAAAATAAAACAAAATTTCATACATTTTGGTTTTTTGAGGTTAGGATTCATTTTTAAAGTATTTATACCGAATCAGTTCGATAGTCGATTCATTCACGAGTATTTTCCAATTTTTTTTATTTTTCTACGACCATCAGAACTGGAGAAATTAAAAAAATAGTGTAGCAATGCGCTCAAAATGCATCAAAAATTGACATTTATGCAATTTTCTCGTGCAGCGCAGGACCGATTTTGCAGAAATTTTTTTTTTCGCTTTATCTTAACATATGTAAAGAAAAAAAACAAAAAAATCCAATTTCCCAACTACATCACTGTCATCCCTCTACTATATTCGCTTATTTTTGGTCCCTCCAAATTAATCTAAATATGATTTTAGGATCGCAAAATAAAAGGAAATTAGAGACAAGAGATTTTCCATATGTTTCTTGTATATAAAAGAGTCGAAAATATTTCGGATATCTATTAAAGTCTTCCTTACAACACTCAAAAAATGCAACGTTGAGGCAATTCCTAACTGTTTTTGGAGAAAACACCCAACGAATTCAGCCTAGGATATGATTTTTAAAATTAATATATTAAACTTTGGGACCCTTTATTATTTTTTTGAAAATCAATTTTTATAATATACTTAAAACAGGTTGATATTTAATGCAGCCGTAAAGACTGACACAAAAGGTTCATGAACTACAGAACATAACTTGACATGAAGCCTGCATCTCGGTTTAACCAAAGAGATAAGATGATATTACAACAAGTAAACCACCAAAAAGGTCAAATTCTATGGTATCCATCAAATATCCCAGCACAGCCATCCATCGTCCTAGAATAATATGATTCCTAATATCCTTTCTACGAAGGCAAAAGTTATTTATAGCGAAAGGTGAAAGTAATTCAACCTGAAGTTGGTATCTCTGTCACCCACACTTATTGTGTGAATGTATTACAGGGTGAAGTAATTAATTAATAGCAAACGAAAGCCAACCCTTCCTTTTATGGTGACATTAGTAGGAAGTGACAATAAGCAAAGGACGTGCAAATAGTCCATTAGAGCTTCAGTGTCCTTCGAATAATGTACAGGTGGATATGTATATATGTACACGCAAAGTAAACCACTTCATTGGTATATATGTGCACATGAACGTTGAACCTAAATGTAAATACTTTTGTAATACACAAAGCGATAATGCCCCGAAGCGTTTTCTTTACATACTAGAACTAATGTCATTAATGCTCAGGTTATCTTTGCTCGTGACAGATATTGCCAAATGTCCACCTCTGTCACTGATTACGTTCCTTAAACGAATAGTCATTCCGGTTTTACACCCCATTCTTTAAGAATGGCCATATACAATGGTGCATACACAGACACACGGTCAAATGTACTAATCCAAGGGCTAATGATTAATAAATAAACAAATTTGAAATAATCACGCAAATAATCAATTAAAGAACCGTACCTGAGCGCAGTTTCAAAGAAATATGTTTTCCAGGTGATATAAGCCATTTGTGGTGAAAAATGGCAGTCAACAGTCGGAAATCTACGAAAGCAGGGGCGTGGGGGACGTGATTGCATGCAGTGTGATGAAATTCAAAATAGGCATTGAAAGTGAATTTATTTAAGTTACAAATCAATGCGATACATTTCATTATTTGTAAACTTCATCTTGTTTTGCAGTGGACAGACAAAATATTATAATCAAGAAATCATACCTTCTTAGTCCCGAAGCTACACGAAATTGTTTTGTAGCTTTCCATTGATTTTCCGCTATTGTTGTCAGATATAAATGGTACGCTTAATCCCTGCAGGACACTTTTTATAATTTACGAGTAAATTGGAGCCGTGGAGCAAGAAAGGTCAAATGAGTTTGAAGGCTCTTTTTGCACTTTATCTAATTGCGTCAGGGTGATTTTCGAAGCCCTGCTCCATATCCGGCAGACAGCATTGCATTTTGGTCGGTGTTTCCACTTCTCTCAATTTTAGTACTAATAATGATAGTTTGAACATAACTATTAAACAAAACAAGAGTCAGCCGTTTGCATCTGGGTGGAGCTGACCTTGACAAAATTGGAAACTTATCGAAAAAAATTTTTTTAAATCATTTCATTACTCTTGAAAATCAAAATATGTCAACCTTTAGTTAAAAAAATAATATTCAACATAAGTATTCGAAAAAATTCAAGAGGGGTATTTTGTAGGCAATAATGTTTTGTATTGACTGATCAAAAAATATTTTCGAAAAAACCAGTTTTTGAGTAATTTTTTTGCCAAAAAGTAATATCTCCGGCGGCCATGTTGTTTTTTTGTTATTCCGAAATTGTTTTCTTAAAAAGTCCCAAGGAAGCTGTGGTCCAATTTTCAGCCATTTTGCAATTTTGTCTCCTTTCGTGCGTTTTTTTTGCTAACTTCCCCGGACTATACGATTTACGGGTTCGAATCTGCCGTAGTTGGTGTTAGAGGAGTTGATGTGTAAGAGAGGTGGCCCTCTCAGATTATACCTGCTCTCTACGACACACGGCGACTTAGAAAAGCTGAGTCAACTCTTCCATTGAGGAGCTAATGAACGAATACAACATCGGCGAGTGCTTAAGTTAACTTAAGCCTGTATTCGTATGATGGAAGAACTAATGGGTCATCCCAAGGGAGATGACTCAGTGCGAATCGGACAAACTTCCGTTGAACCGATTCAATTCTGCCAACGTGCAAAGAGTAGTAAGGAGACTAAACCTGGGACGCATATTCAAGTAATGGTCTGACTAGAGAAATGTAAAGATGTGATCAAGTTGTTATTAAATTCTTTGGACCAGGGTTTGAAAGTAAAGTAAACTTAAAGCAAAGCACATATTTTTAAGCTTACTTTGCTGTGTAGACTGTGAAAGCTGTTTGTGTCATTGCTGCAAATGCTGTTGCTTTCAAATTACTTAAAAGCTTTCAGGAGCATACTGGTCCGGCTGCAAATGCTTCGGCTTTAAAATACTTTGCTGTGAAATGCTTTCTGTTTGCTTACAGTTTTTCAAAGCTTTGCTCTCAAAGGCTGCAAAAGTACTTTGCTTTCCTTCAGCATTTGTTTTTTCATGGTCCAACTTTCTATAGTAAAATGGTATTTTGTGTAGAGCGGGGAAGCTTTTTTGTGTATATGTGAAAGCATTCGCAGCCGGGCCAACATGCCCCAGCATTTGTAAGCAACAGCATTCGGAGCAATATGAAACAAAAAGTTTTCACAGCATGCAGCAAAAGGATTGAAAATATGATTGCTGTAAAGCAAAGCAAAGTAAACTGATGTGGTCTTCGTCAAGGGCGGCGGAGCATAATGATTGCGGGTGGGGACCGCGGGAACAGATAACCGCTAAAATTTTAATCGGCCAATTTATTTATTTGAGAATTTCTGCGTTGATATGTGAGTAATAACTGCGCCGTTGTCGAAAACTTTATATGTATTTTTAAACGAAGGGTCGTTTTACCAATGTGGTCCCCAACTGAGTACTAATCACTCGCAATGCTGCTTTACCTTTGTGATCGAACTAGAACCGATCTATTGAGCATGTTGAATAACCCCCTTCATGGCTACCAACATAATTTCCTGAAATATGAAGCAATGTAACAACAACAACTAAAGCTTTGTATGAGTAAAGCTAAAGCTTAAAGGTATTAATTTAAAGCTTCTTAAAAACCTTTCCCAATACATAAAGCAGATATTGGAATTGCCCCATTTCATTTGGTATGCCTCATAGGGCCCTTATGAGAAACTGATAAGGCATACCTCACTTCAGTATCGCTGATTTTTCATAAGAACCTTTTTTTTGGCATGCGCCATTGCCTCATGGGGTCCTCATGAGAAACCTTCGGGGAAACTCTTCTTTTGGCAAGCCCCTGAGACAATCCCCTTTTTAAATGCTAGTCGGATGGGGTTTAAAAAGCTTAGGCTATACAGTTATAAGTTCTTAATAGTAGTACAGTACAGCTGGACTGGAAAATCGGGGTATGCGCCCAAAAATTCTTGGAAGGATGATTTTTCATAAATCGTTAATGGAGCATAAAAGAAGCTTAATTCTAAATTTGAGGGAAATTTCGAGTGGACGTTTTTTGGAAAACTCAAAAAAATTTTGAAAAACGTTTTTCTCTGAATCTACGCATTTTAGAGAAAAGTTGTTCAAACAAAAAATGTAGAGGACATTGTTACCTACAATTTGTTTCATAGAGGTCAGGCTGTACAACTTGAAATACAGAAGCTAGGTGGCGCCAAAGTTTCCAAAAAAGTGTTTTTTCGGTTTTTGTCCCAGAAAAAATGGTTTTTTTACAAAAGTGTAAATCAGTAAATTGTTCCTCTTAAAAATGTCGACAACATTTATTTAAACTTTTTTTCCCTCCGACTTACCGTTCCAAAGTTATAGGCAGTAAATGCTACGCTGCGTAGTTAACCGTGCTATTGTTGCTAAGAAGCGTCAATTTTTCAGTTGCTATGCGAGTTTTCGAGAGTGTAAGCGTCAAAACTTTGCTCTTGTAAAATGAGTGTGTGTTTTGTTTGTAAAAAGATTGTACTCAAATTAACCTATGTGCCGTCTTCAGAGCACAATTCTCACACTTCAGCATGCTATAACTTTGGAACGGTAAGTCGGAGGGAAAAAAAGTTTAAATAAATGTTGTAGACATTTTTAAGAGGAACAATTTACTGATTTACACTTTTGTAAAAAAACCATTTTTTCTGGGACAAAAACCGAAAAAACACTTTTTTGGAAACTTTGGCGCCACCTAGCTTCTGTATTTGAAGTTGTACAGCCTGACTTCTATGAAACAAATTGTAGGTAACAATGTCCTCTACATTTTTTGTTTAAACAACTTTTCTCTAATATGCGTAGATTCAGAGAAAAACGCTTTTCAAAAACTTTTTGAGTTTTCCAAAAAACGTCCACTCGAAATTTCCCTCAAATTTAAAGTTAAGCTTCTTTTATGCTCCATTAACGATTTATGAAAAATCATCCTTCCAAGAATTTTTGGCGCATCAATATTACATCTGTACTGTACTATAGCTCTATATTTGATATATTTAGTTTTCGTATGAAAAGCCTTGCTTGTAGGCGACTTTTCGACCTCGTTTCTTCGTCGCAGCGACCTAGACAGATCTTCAACGTTTTGGGTTATTAGGTGTACGTACATGAAATATTTTGGGTGTGGATTTCCCGACCAAAAGCGAAAATGCGTGTGCACTTTTCCTTCCATCCCCATGCGATCCGCCTCCCCTGGTCTTCGTAGCAGCAAAGCAAAGTCAACAGCAACAGTATTAAAATTGCTGCAGCAATTTAAACCCTGATTTGGACCATCTTTTTATAAAACCTAGGACTAGACTGTCCTTGGAAGATATAGTTGATATGAGTGGAAAAGTCCAGCTTACAATCAAATCTAACTCCGAGAACTTTAACAAAATTAACACGAGGGACACCCTCATTGAAAAAAGGGTATAGTTATAAATAATAGGATCACGTCTCCTACAAAAAGTCATGGCTTGGCATTTACTAATGTTAAGAACCAGGTTGTTATTGGCACACCAATAGTAAAAGGTGTCAAGGTCAACTCGCAAAACTTTGCAATCCTCTACACTCTTAATGTGACAGAACAACTTGATGTCATCATGTCATCAATTGACAGAATAAACAGGAGAGAACAAAGAAGAATGCCTTGAGGAGCACCGGATGACGCTTCAATGGTTGATGATTTGGATCCAGGGGAAAGAACTTGGTAGGTCCTATCAGCTAAATAAAACTGGATCCATACTAGAAGGGCTTGCGGAAAGCCTAACTTTCTTAGTTTAAAAATTATAATGGAGTGGGAGAGCTTGTCAAATGCCTTACTAAAATCAGTGTAAACGCAATCAGTTTGGCAACCGGAAACGAAACCCTCGACAGCATGAGAAGTGAACTCGATTAGATTGGTAGTGGTGGAACGAGCTGCAAGAAACCCATGTTGATTCGTTGAGATAAGCCTCTTGCAGATAGGCGCGATTGCAGAATAAATGATCGATTCAAAAAGTTACGGTATGATAGACAGCTTAGCAATTGGTCTATAATTCGATATTTCGCTCTTGATACCACTTTTGTGAATAGGGATTATGAACGAGAAGGGAAGTACCCTTCATTAAGGGATTTTTGAAAAAGGGTTTTTAGTGGAGACTGGAGAACCTCCGCACAGGACTTAAGAACAGCAGGGGGAATACCGTCAGCGCCGGAAGTGAAGTCGTATGGGAGTTCGTTGATATGTTTCACGATATCGTCACTGGTTATTGATAGAGATAAGCTACGAACCTCTCGGTTTGGAATTATGTGATGAAAATTATTGTCGTTAGGTTGGCAGTCAGAAGGAGTAAAAGATTGATGAAAGAATGATGCAAACATGTTGCAAATCGAGGACGGCTCACTACTAGACTAGACTACTAAAAAGAACTGCGCGCGCACTTCATAACACATTGTAGAAAAACTACCCCACCATAATTCAATTTTTAAAGTGCCCATAAATTAATATATGAATGCTAATCGAATTTTTTTTAAACTATATACCCCCCTAAGGCATAGAAAAATTTGTTTTACCTAAAAATGTTATTTTTTTCTCGATTTCGGTTTGTGAAATAGTTGTTTAAACGATATTTTTTCAGCATTCCGAACCTGAAACTGTTACATGAAGTTCCGTTATAATATGTTACATTAAATTGACATTTTACAGAACTTTATTTCAAAGAGAGATAAAGAATCACAGAAGTTTACGGAAAAAACGATATTTGAAAAAGGAAGATTTTGGTTTTTCGAATTTTTATCGACGTTTTTCTATTGTGACACTATAATTTTTTTACACCATCTGAAAGTAGAGGTTTCAACGAAAAAAAAGCCGTCCTGAAAAGTTGAAAAATCAGAATTTTGTCCGTCAACTTTTTTGATTGAAAATTGGACCCTTTTTTAAAATTAAATTCGTTAAAAAAAAAAACAAAATTATCCATCGTTTTAAAAAAATTGCAGCTTATACAAAACTTAAAAATGAACATTTTCACCTAATTTCATTAAAATCGAATCATTTTTGTGAAAGAGAAAAATAATAAATGAAGAAATTGGTTTTTAATGTTTTTTATCGTTTTTCTCCATTTTTTTGAGGTTATGGCGAAAAATGGTTTGAATGAAAGTTATATATTTTTTAATTATCTACAACTTTTACATGAAACTTTTTTCGATAGGTGGTCTACTTTTGCCAGAAATCGTAAAAAACCGCATTTCACCCCTAAAAACACACATTTTGGCACCCCCACCCCCTTCCGGTCATCTGTAGCGGGGTTCTCGATTTTTCCGCGTTTATGTACAATTTATCCTAAATTTTGTCGCCATCCCTATACTGCTAAGAATTTTTTTTTTCTCAAAAATTATCGGCACTGGTCTAATAAGAGAATAAATGAAGAAAATATGGGGTTTGTTAAAATACCGTAAGTCTGCCGGACACTGGCTCTTAGACTATAAGCTTAAAGATCGATGAGCCATTATAGGTGGCTGTTTCTGGAATATATGTACTTTCTATAGCTCAAATCGCAAACAGGTTTCAAAATCCCTGTAATAGGGGTATATGTTTAAATGTGGTGGCTTTTTATAAAATACTAATTTTCATACCTTTACATAACAAAAAAATTTTCATGAAATACCTATTTGAAATTGAAACACGAATAACGAAAATGTGCCCTGGATACAGGAAAAAACTACGACTCATGACGCCTGCAGCAACCTGCACAAGTAGGTGAAAATATGTATGTGGGATGAAACCCATGAAAAAAATGTAAGTGAAATGAAATAAAAAGAGGTGGTTTTGCTCTATAATTCTGAAAAGTGCAAAACCTCTGAAACTCGTGACAGTTCCAAGGTAAATGAATATTACAGAAGGGAAATTTTTTGAAAAAGTTGTCGGGTGCAAAAAAGTTTGTACGTCAGAGGCTGTCATCGATGTCTTTCAGAGACAGTATTCTTTGAATTATTTTTTACATAGAAAGTGTTGAGAAATTTAAAATGCAAAAATGTTTTCTACCATTTGAAATTGGAAAGAGTGGTAAAAGAAACGTCAACTGTCCTTAGAGAATTACATATGAAATATAATTCATTAATAAAAACATTTTCATGCTAAATTACGTTTTCACTTGACGATTCAGAAACTATAAAGTAAAAATTAATAAATACATACACGCTTAAAACAATTGTAGTTTTTATTGCGCCAACCATTAAAACCAGCGTCAGATAAGAATGAATTGAAATTGCATTAATGTTGCAGCAATGTACTCGACGAATTTGTTCCTTTCAAGGGATATGAGAATAGATCTTATTTGTTGGATATTTTTATTTTTGTTTTCATGTAAAATTTTTATATCGCTGCTTTTGTTGATTTGAAATAAAACTAATATATAAAAAATCAAAATAAATGAATCCAAATAAAATATATTTTGAAAATTTTTATTTAGGGAAAAATAAAATACTTACACAAATTAAAATTTTTGGTAAATTTGAAAGTTTTATAAAAAAGTTTAAAATTTGTTAAAAGATTTTTATTTATTTTTTGGTAAATTATTGGGGCTTTAGAGTAAAATCGCTCCAAAAATTGTTTGACGCATTTAGGGTTATTTTTGAGTTTCTCTATGTATGCATGTGTACGCTGTAGTGGGCTAAACGGTCATCGCAGAGTTTCGAATTTTTGCATGAGAGTCCGTCCGAATCTGCGGAATTTGAACACTAATTTCTAACTCCACTGTAGAGGCAACCTTCTTTGTGAGCAAGCTTTCTTGCAGGATTCAATAACAGTGCTTTTTGGAGAAGACGACTGTGTATCCATAATCAGTAATATTCAGCACGGATATAAGACTCAATCGAAGATCCGGAACACATCCGTAACTGCAACGAAATCATCTTTACATCACTTGAACCTTCAACACTCGATCGCTACATGCAGCCTGTCCCAGACTTACCTAGAGGTTTCACATCCTCTTATCAAACTCAACTCGGATGGATTTTTTTTTTGAGATATTTGGTCCAAAAGTACCGCGGCCGTTCGGTTGACCTATTGTACTACACCCCTATGCCTTATATTTATTGGCCAGACCGCTGGAACTAGTTCAGCAGTCTGCCTAGTGGCTTGTCGTTTCCATTTGACTTTTCAAACTTCCCGGGTTCCCTTCCGCAGTCCTACCTTCCGTCTGTTCTCGGAAGGAATTCACGAAAGCGGGTTCGGGTATACTCCGTAGGCTCCCCAATTCCACTCCGGCCCTCCTTGCCGCTTTCAATGAGACCAGAATCTTAGGGCAGAACGACGGCGGTCTGGGTCTGCTTGTTGACCCACTAGGAGACTAATTGCGATTCTTCGCTTATTTGTTAATTTATTAATTTATGATGATGGGAATGTTCACCCTAGATTATATGGGAGCTGGTGCTGCCAATTTTCTGGCGCGTCCAAAAGCTTTGGGCAGAGCGACGGCTGTCTAGGTCTGCTTCTTGACTACCCAGGTTCCAGGCCAACGCCCTGTCTTTGGTCTGTAGGGAAGGAGTTCACGAAAGCGGAGCTCGGGTGTGCTCCTTGGGCTACACAATTCCACTTCGGCCCTCCTTCCTTTGGGCTTGGACCTCTCCAGATAAATTGGTCCATAAAAGTCCCATGAGTATGTCCATCATCACAGAGCCTCCATATCAGAATCAGGCAGTATACAACTGGGTGCGCCCGGTGCCCCGAGGAGATCGTTAAATGACAGTGCAAAACTTACTATGCAGCTCTCGACACGATAACATTACATCTTGGCTTGGTAGGCCCGATCATATTAGTCCATCCCTTTCAGGACAGTTTCCAGTGGTCACCACGAGTAGGTTATGATCGCACTTCCACCAGTCCAAGATACTACACTACATGGTGCTCCCCTTTTTTTGCTGGTGACTGACCACCACTCGGATGGATTAATCGCTAATATTAAATCAGCCTTGTCTTTCGCATTCGCAAGTTCCCTTTTTTTTCTCTGCATCTATTGGGCGTTTTAAGATTTTTATATTTCGGACGTCCATGAAAATAGGATATACGGTTACAAAATAGGGCATTGCTATTTCTTTTGGGTAATAGAAACACAATGATCACTTTTACCTCTTTATAATTTATTATAAGTATTCTGTATTTTTATTCACTCTCCGTATACACAATTAATTAACTTCACTAGTTATCACAATATATATTTAGGAATGGCGCTATGGACGGGTATATCGTGCTTGAGGAACCGTATATAAGAAGTGCGGTCAAGAGAATGCCGTAAATCGGCTAGATCACTGAATTGGCAGTTTTCGAAAAATTTTAAAATTGCCGCCATTTTATGCCAAATCATCGTACGGTAAAATATTTTTTTTTAAATTGTAGGTTTTTTATGTACTTTCTTGTGAGCATACGCAATAATTCGTTACTTTATTTAAAATGACCATTTTAGCAGTTTGAAAAAAATAAATAATTTCAATTTTTTGCCTTTTTTTCATAATTGGCAAGTAGCTTTTCATAGTTGGCAAAAGGGAAAAACTTGAAAATTGAATTTTTTTAGTTTTTTCAAAGTAAGTAAGTATGCAAAGTCATGGCACTAGTAAAAATCGAAATTTTATTTCAAATTTCAATCACGTATTTATAATATCAAAGAACATATTTTCTCCAATTTTTATCAAAATCCGACCTTTTCCCGTTATTTATTGCATTTTTAGTAAAATAAAACAAAATTTCATACATTTTGGTTTTATGAGGTTAGGATTCATTTTTAAAGTATTTATACTGAATCAGTTCGATAGTCTATTCATTCACGAGTATTTCCCAGTATTTTTCTACGACAGAACTAGAGAAATTAAGAAAATAGTGTAGCAATGCTCTCAAAATGCATCTAAAATGGACATTTTTGCAATTTTCTCGTGCAGCATAGGACCCATTTTGCAGAATTTTACTTCCCAACCACATCACTATCATATGACAATTTCCCTCTACTATTCCTTTTATTTCTTCCTTCTTTTATTAAAATTCACTAATTCATAATAACATCTATAACTCTGCACACTTGCAACCGAACTAATCGGGCGTTTTCAATAATGCAAGTTGCGTGCGCAATTGAGTTATTCAGCAATGGAAGTGTGTTGCTAAATAAGTCAATTGCGCACGCAACCTGCATTATTGAAAACGCCCGATCAACATTTGTGATTTCTTACTTCTTTCTTGATTGCCCGCACTTTCTTAATTATCTAACTATCTGCCGACTTCTTCTTTTCGTCCTATACAACATACACCTCTTATCGTCAGAATATTGTAGGTTTTTATTTTATGACCTTATAAGGGCATGTTTTGAGAGCCTAGCGCATTCGTTTAAATTACACGAATTTTGGGTAAAGTGAGCTTAAACTCGGCATTGTTGTTGTTTCTATGAGGCGTAATTTTCAATTACTTAGAAAAAAACCGGGATTGATTTTGGTGAAAAAAACCCCCAGAAACACGAAAAAGACCTTGGATTTGAAAAGACTTAAATTAAAAAAAAATTAAGAGCTGAAATAAAAACGAACCCTATACATCACTTTTGAATATTTTTGCCATTGTATTATTTACAAAACCAAAACTAACCAGCTCGATGCTTTTATTAGTTGCGTTATAGCCAAGTTTAAATGGTCATAACATTTCCGAAGCAACAAGTAGCAAAGTTTACGTTTGAATTTTTTAATTATTAATGATTTAATCAACGATTTCTCGTATTTGCATTTTACGTTTGCATTGTACTTCGAGTTCAAAATAATAAGCTATAATAGGGTTATTTATCATACAAAACAGTCTTCAACCAGCTATTTACAAAATGAGTGACTTTTGCAGTGCTTTTGTTGTACCAACCTCTCACATATAATTACTATTTCTGATGAGGGTACCTAAAAAGGCAGCCTTGAATAGAAGCCCTTAACAAATGCCGCAAATCATTTGCAGCCCAAGGCCCATTTATATCGATTGGAGCTATGAAACCGCACCGTCAAACCTTTGTCCATTGTTGAAATGATCAAAAGCCTTGAGTTTTATACACAATCGCCTACATCTAATGTAAAGAGGGTTAACTTTAGATATCCGTTTTTTATCTTCCTTAAATATTCGAAGAGAGGGGAATAATTCGTTTACCCTTATTAAAATTTCATTTCATTTCCCATAGGCCGATATTTAATCTCTTTTAAGATGTTCGTATAATAACAGATATTCACTTAAGATTTTTTTTGTTTGAAAAAAGCCTCTTTACTGTTTCCTTGAACTTTGCAGTGTCTTTTTCGATGGTTGTTTAAGTTCTCGTAAGAAGATTTTTTTGGGAATATTTTAAGCTCAAAAGGAATAAAAAGAATTCAATAATTCCAATGAAAATAAATGTGCCCAGCAATAGATATCTCAATTTTTAGATATGTTTGTAAATGTCCGATTGAGTTTTACTTTTAAGGAAAAACTTCCAAGAGCCGTAATCTCATAACCCGTTAAAGGTATTCTCAAAATAAATCGTACTAAAGTTATACTCTAGGACATTTGTCACCCTCAGAGCAAAAGCGGGCTATATTTGATGTTGCAGCAAAAGAGGAATAAGAATATTTCAGAGCAAAAATGGTTCAACTATCAAGGCTGAAGTACAATGATTCCGTTCCGAATCGCACCGTAAGCGTACCGTTCCGTGGAGTTGAATAACTGGCTATAATACAGCCTATTCATTCCGTTTTTGACAACTATTAAGTTTAAAAGAAGTGAGTGCAGAAATAATAAAATGTTGTGTCCAAATAGAATTAATGTTTTTTATCAAAAATTTCCGGATATGTTTTTACTAATTCAATTAATTTTTCGTCTTCCATATTTATGTTTTAAATTACCGACCACCAAATGAGGTTATGTCTTCCGACCTTTTCGTAAAAAGATGGAATTTGCTAATCTTTTCCATTCCGCACCGTTCCGAACCGTCCATTGTAGTCACCCTTCCGTTTTCACGAACACTTCCAATGAAAATTCTAGCAATCCGACTTTTGACATTTATACGAAACGGTACGGAACGGAATCATTGTACTCCAGCCTTTATTCAGAGCAAGAACGGAACGGAAAAAATCTTAGAGGAAAAGCGGGTTAACTGGTGGGTTATTACATGGAAATCTAAATTTAGACAAAAAAAATTTCACTTTACTAGACAAGACAACAGTGTCGGACAGTGGTGCCAGACCCACTGAAAGTAATTTCCCCAAACTTTGTGTGAAAATTCCCCAAAATTGTACCTTTCCAACAAATTTTCCCCATTTTTAAAATATGACTGCAATTATAAATTACAATGAATATTATTATCAATTCGTTTAAATCGATCAACTTTAGCTTAAACATTATTTTATTTAATTATATACTGAAACGTTTTAATCAATTAAATAAAGTCTATACAACCAATAGTTTGAATGCACACAAATTAATAAGATATGAAAAATACTACTCAAGAAATCTTTTCTGGCTCACACTGAATTAGCGTTGCCAACTCTCTCCTCGCGAGACCACTAGATTCGACTTTTAAAACGACCAGAAAACCACTAAAAAATTTTCCTCCGCCAAAAGTAACTAGATATTCCAGTAAATGTAAAATTCTTCCAACTTCAAGTTTGAAAGGCGCTGTTTAATCGAATGGAGCGCTCGTGTATTGCGCCCTTAATGGTATACACGGCTCTAATAACGCATCTTGTGGGCTTAACTGGTTAATCGGGGTACCAAAGCTCCACTAAGTTTGGGTCTTTACCCAGCGGTAAAGCACATCACATTGTTGGCCTAGTAGTCTGGCACTGCCGGCGTCACAACCCTTGTCACCTGGTTAGCGGGATTCACCATTTTCAGGAGGCTTAAAACTCCAACGACGATATCTCCCGCTCACCCCGTAGGTTGGCTCTGAATTCATACAACATTAAGAGTTCAGGCGCGAGGTTCACCGGCACCTCCTCATGCATCCCTAGACTTCCTTTAACCCATCCTAACTTTTTTATATTCTTCGAACTACGCTTCCTATTAGGCATTGCACCTGACGTGAACGACATTAATATAAAGCGTGACCCCAATTTTTGGCACGGGCATGAGAATTTCCCCAGTTTGGGAAAAAAAACCCAATCTGGCAACACTGGTGTCGAGTAAGCCACTAGGCAGTATAGGCTGCTGCCTAGGGCCGCAACGCCTAGGGGGCCGCAAGCCGGGGTCCTAGAGATATGATCGGGGACGATTTTTCCTGAAAAATACTTAATATTTTAGCGATCTCATGAAATTCCATGGCGTCACCGACTCTCTTTCAAATAAGAGTTAGAAGATGGAGTTTCTCGACGGGCGAGAGGAGCGTTGCATATATTTAGTTATTCCACTTCTCGCACAAGAGGGTAACTTTGATCTACTGTATCTCAGTCAATTTTATTGGACACCATTTAACGGAAATTACGTCGTTCTTTTTTGTTGAGTACTTCCTATACCTAAATCCACCCAGAAAAAAGTTATACACAAAAATGCCAAAAAAACAAAAAATTGAAATTTTTCGGTTTTTTTTAAAAGAGTTTTTTTGACTTATTTCAGTGAAAAAAAATTGTTGTTTACTTCAAAACGTGCTTATTTGATAGGAAAAAATTAGGTACAGGCTGAAATTTGACAGAGAGCTTCCTTTTAGGGGGTTTTAGACCTCAAAATGGGTATTTTTCGATTTTTCTGCAATTTTTAGTTAAAAGCTAAAAAGGGACAGAGAGGTATTAAAGTCTCACGTATTAAAGTCTCACGATTTTCCAGCTCAGGAAACCCCTTTTCTAGGGAATTTTAGCCCCCAAAATCAGTATGTATCGATTTTTTTTCAGTGTTTTTTTTTATCCTAATGATATTTTTTATGCATTTTCAATCTTAAATCTTATGAAAAACGAAGATTTTCTCTTTTTTTACGCCTTTTGTTAGAAAAATTGTATCTGCTTGAGTAATTGAATAAATAAATATATAAGATACACATGTGTTGGTACACATAGTTCTGGTTCTTGTTGAGTTTTCCTAGTCTCGTAAAATCCATTTCCAGTACCCAACCCCACTCGCTTGGATTTTTTTTCATTCCCAAGTCAACATTATACCTGTTGGTATGCCCTAAGTGAGTGAAACATTGCTTTTACTTTCCGAAGGAACCGTTTAAATGCATTATATCTTTGTTCATTCAATGAATGCTTTCCAGTTTTATAAGAATCACGTTTGTTGTTTTTCATAAGTGGATTCGACATTATTGAACACTTCTAAATTTTGGTTGGACTTTACCAATTCTTGGCTCCAAAAATAAATATCATTGTATGATGGAGTTAATGCAGTTAAAAGAAGAAGTAGATCAACATCCTCTCCTAATATAGTTACTTGCATTGCATACGATTTTTCAATTGCAGTATTCACAATCAAAACCTGCAATTTTGTCTGACATTTCCATCATAGCTTTTTCTCCATGACTTTCGGCCAAAACCAAAAAAAAAACGAAAATCTGCAGAAACATCGAAAAATATCCATTTTGGAAGCAAAACACAAAAAGTGGGGTTTCCCAGGGTGGAAAATCGGTAGACTTTAATACCTCTTATTGAGAACCCTAAAAGAAAGTTCTCTGCCCATTTTTAGCCTTTACCTAACAAAATTGCAGAAAATTCCACAAATGCCCATTTTACGGCCTAGAACCCCCTAAAAAGTGGGCTGTCCTGGGTACTGGACTTTATAACCCCTTATTAAGAACCCTAAAAGGAAGCTCTCTGCCAATTTTCAGAATGTATCTAATTATTTCCGCCTTTTCGGCTTCATTTACCTGGACTATTATTACTACCTTTAATTTTTGTAATGTTTGCATTTAATGAATTTTTTCAATTTACGTTTTTTTTTACATAATAGTAGTAGTAGAAAAAATGTTCAATTTTTTCAAATATTCCGAATTTTGTAACTACATTTCAAAAATTGCAAACATCAAAGTCAAAAACTGCAGATATTATTGTCAAAAATGCAAACTTATTAATATTAAAATGAAAAGGGCAATCCTTTTGAAACTGAAACTGTCAACTCCAAAAATTAAAGAAATATGCAATTTTTTTTAGAAACTAAGGCCATACAAAAATAGCATGACTGAACGGAAAAAATGTAGAACTTTTACCCTAAAATGAAAGATAAAATTTCAGAAAGTGGACAACTAGAACTAGAACTAGAGACAAACTATACTATGTATAATTTCGAAAAATATGAAAAACGAAAATTTCAAATCTAACAAAAATGTTTTTTGTTGCAAAAATTAACCTCAGAAATTAAAAAAAAAGTATTGTAAAAATGCAAAAACTATAGTTGAACCTCATTTATTGCAAGGGACTGTAAAAAATCTTCGAGTTATGGAAAATTCGAGTAAAGGAGGTTGACGCTTTGGTTAGGCTTTTATTGGAAAAGTATAAGCAAAAGCATTTTTAATGAAAACTGAGAACAAAAGCATTTCAAATTTTAGTTCTGCGCAAAAGCGGTATAAGTTTTCATTAAGAGCAAAAGCGGAATAAAAAGTTAAATAAGTTTGCCCTCGGTTTTTTTATACACCGTTCTTGCGCTGAAGTATAGTTATACCATTTTTGCTCTAAGAACACGAAGATATTCCTTTTTTGCGCTAAAAAAATTACCGAAACTTTTTCGCTCTCTTTGTTATTTTAACCCGCTTTTGCTCCTGGTGTCATTTGTGAGTCTAGAAACTCAATGAAATCATAAAAAGCTGTTGTTAATTTTACTTTTATTAAAAGTTATACTCGTATCAAAAGTTCAAAATATATTATTTGCAATGATTTGAAACAGCTGCAATGCATTACCATTTAACCTTCTTTTCTGATTATATCGGGATGCCACGGTACTGGACGAGGTGATGGCCTTTTTATTTTTTCTCAGAGTGCATAGATGGTTTAGCCCCTAGGGCCTGTTAAAATTTTTGTTGTAGAGTTTTTCATATCACCCTCTATTTTTGTAACCATATAACCTATTTCCATGAATAAGGTACCAGTGTGCGGACAATACTTCCACGTTTCTAAAAGTGTCAAAGTGAGAGGTCCCCCCTAACAACTTCCAGAACTATGAGTCGTCAAAGTCAACATTTTGGCTTTTTTAACAAAAATTTCCCTTTTCCTCCAAAAAATTCATAGTTATCTAATATTTTTTTCAAAAAGTGAAATAAGTTAAATGAAATAACAATTAACATATAGGAACGTAATCGAAGATACCAAAATATAGTATGTGCGAAAACTCATACTTCATATCCCTAAATAGAGTAAGTTATTGGGTTAAGATATCGTAAGAATAAAATTCATATTTATGATTTATCATATTAAAAACTGAAATATCGATTTGAAAAATAAATAGAAGAAAAGTAATAAATGGATATAAACCCTGGAAACCCTGCTTCGACTAGTATTGACACCACAAATACAACAACACAACAAGTGTGGATGGCTTTGCAGCGGTATGATGAATATGGATGAGTTGAAATCCTTCCAGATAACTTTTCTAAAATAATATTTGCTTTAAGGTTCCGGTCAAAGGTTATTTGCTTAGGTCCACAGAGATATTATTAAGAAATCGGATTTCATGTTGTTACACCCTTTCCTTATATTATTAGCAAATTGAATACAGTTGAAGCGTTTTGGGGAATTTGTAAATAAGTACAGTCTTTCAGATAATTTCTTAAACAAACAAAACCTAATGTTTGGATTAGTTGTTGGTAGATCGCATTACATATTCCCATCTCATTGTTTTCTTTCGTTTCGTAAACAAATTAAGCCTTGAATAACTCTGAAACAACTTTTTCATTCTGGGCATCGAGGAATTTTGTTTGCTTCCTTGAAATAAATTTTAAATATTTTTCATTTATTCACATTGTTTCATGTAGTTGGGAAGTCGGGTGATTGTTGAGTTGAAACATAATCAGGTAGGGCCTTCACGTAAAAATATTATACCTCAGTTTTATTCTGCACACCACTGCACAATGATGTGTGTAAACGATTTTATTAATTTGTCAATAGAAATGCAATCATTCTTATGAATGGCTGAAGGTTTGTGGATAGGAAATATTTATCTGCAAGCCTTTTCTGGCAAGAAAGTTTTGAAAAAAAAGATGCTGTGGAAGGCACAAGATTATGAACCATGTATGCGAATATTTTCGCCTTTGCCACAGCGTAATGCAACAATTCTCAATCTAGTGCCATTGTACAATTTTGCGGATTTAAATTACGAAGCAAAATAACGGGAACATTGACTTTAAGCTATATTTTACATATGTGTAGGAAGACTGGGAGTTGTTATGGTATTTAAAAACTCCACAGGATACGTCCAAAGAGCTATATGTGGTTAAAACACCAAAAATTTAGTCTAAAATGATTTTGTTAAGATGTGCTACTTCTTCTTTTTTAGCAGCCAGAATGTTTTTTATGAATATGTTTATGTTCTATGTAAATCTTTAAAGATTTCTTGAATCAATGTTTCGATTCGATATGTGCAACGACTTGACAAACGAAGGTTTGACTTTCTCCTTGGCATTATATTTAGAAAAATATTAACTGGAAGAAAGTTGCACTTTTTACTTCACGTTTAAAACCGATATGACCCATATGTACGTACATATTTATAGATTAGAATAATTGGCCAGAATTGAAAGAATGGGCAAACCCGCTCGGGGCAGTAAAAATAAAAGTCAAATCAAAAAAAAAATAATCTGAAAAATTTAACCAAAAAATAATTTCCAAAAGTCTAAGAAAAACTTTATTTCTGGTAATTAATTTTCAAGGGGTTGCGTTTGGCTAAAGTAAGAATTATTTTGAGCGAAAAATTTTTTTGCAATAAAAGTTGATTTTTGAACAATCTGGTAATTATTATTTATTTAACACCAGCTTTTGCCCGCAATCTAGCCCGCGTCGATTTTGCCGTGCCGGGAATATTTGGCGCCTGTGCAGAACTTTGCCCATAACATTTTCCCATTTTTCCAAACAAAAGAGCAATCAGTGTGTTTCCTAACGCGGGTTGCGGGTAGAGCACTGACATATAGAATGGACTGCTCATCATTAAATTTTCATGGCACCAATTCGTTCCATAGGTGGCAAACCTTTTTTCACTGACATGTAAACACGTCAGTTACTTTTGTAAATTAAATTTTTTTATATTCGTTTTTGGACGATGGAAACAAAATAAATTTTTGCTATAAAAAATAGCAAAAATGCAATTTTGATGTTATTTCCCTTTTAAAATGTTTTTTTTCATTAATTACAAATATTCATGTTAAACCATGCGAGGTTCTCTACCCCCGTTTCATCTATATGTCAGTGATCCCGAGGCTTATGGGGGAAAGAGACAAAAATAAAAAAATCACTATCTATTTTTTGTAAATATTCTGACATTAGTTCAAAGGAAAAAATGAAATCAGGTATGGCAACTTTAATATCGTGCAACCGTTGTGGCGGTTTTATTTTAAACTAGCAAAAAACCCGCGTGCGTTGCAACGCCTTTAAATAAGAAAAGATTATGTGTGCACAGTCCGCGGCAGGAAAAAGGTATAATGAAAAACCAGCAAATCTGCATAAATTGATTTTGGATAAATATAAAAATTTTGAGTTTCCTATAAAAAAGAAAGTGCGTGTCAGCTCCGACGGTGACTGGAGTTTACTCCTGAAAAACGATTGTCTTATAATATACATATACAATAGGCAAAGGAAGTAAATGAAGCCATATTTATATTGATTTGATAAAATATATTACATGCATCTTATTTTCTACGTTTTAGCCTATTTTATGTCGTTTACCATTTTGTGGTAGCCGCCATATTAAATTAAAAATGACGTCATACAGATTACTGTATTATAATCGTCACACCCTTTCATTTGATACCCATACTGAGAGGGTTGTGAATAAAAAGGTAATCCGTCATTTGGAATTTGGAATGACGCCACACAACTATTTAATTGTATTCTAGTCCAGGCGCTAGAGCAGTGAGACATAAAAATTTTGGTTTTGGCGTGATGTAACGGACTTTTTTGGTGGAATTGGTCAGAAATGTCGTCCCCAACAATATCTAGGGGGTGCGCAAACATGAAAACGTCTGGAAAATTTATGGGAGCCCAAAATGAAAAATTCACGAAAAATTCCCTGTTTTTTGACCTTTCTTGATAAATATTTCTTAACAAAGGCTTCTAAGCTAAAACTTACCGTAGGCTTGATTTTTGAAATTTGATTTTTTGCATTGCAAAATAGCCGAAAACCGCGAAAACCCGTACCCTTATTTTAAAGTTATACCAACAAAAGAAAATACCACTATTTTTCAATGTAATTCTGGAATTAGGTAGTTTAAGGTATGTTTAACTTATATCCAAAACACGACCACTGTCGGTCAAATAGTTTTTGCATAATGAATTAAGTGATTTTAAAAAATTAAGTTTGTTGCAGCACCAAAAAGAAGCTCCCATGTTGGTCCTATTTTTTTACGTATGCTCTAAGACTCACATTACAATATTCTACCTGTCAAGCCCCTTCATTTGATACCCATGTGGGGGGGTCGGGGAACGCAATTGCAAAAATCGGCATCCATGATTGAAACCGCCATCTTAATTTTTTTACTAAATGGTCAGATTGCATTGTCACGCGAACTATGCATATATTATCGTGGTTACATGAGGCGATCGAAAGCTCGACTTGAAAGTGGTTTGAAATACGATCTGTGTTTTCGTTTCTTCTCGATTGAGTTACTGATTTGAAATTAAATCCAAATAGGATTGAAACTGACAGATGAAAAATGCCAAGTTCGAATAATGGAATACAGTGAGGAAAATTATTTAATTTTGCATGCTTTTTCTGCTTATTTCAATAATTTAATGTTAATTTTGAAAATACATAATCAGCATGTGAAAATAAGAAGAAGGAGACTTTATCCAATTTATTTTAATTTATCCAAAAAGTTGGAAATTAATAGCTTAAAACTTTTAAAAGCATGGAAGCTATGCTTACTATTGCCATACAAAACATAACCAAGAGGAAGCCAAAGAGATTTTGGATGTTAATAGAAGCAAGCATGTTGTCTCTTCATTTGTCCATATATTTCCTTTAGTCATGATTAAAAGCACTTTTCACAACACAAAATACTTTTCCAAACAAAAAAAAATCAAGTAACCTAAAAACGTCAAAATTAAATTCGATCTAATTTCAATTTGTGTTTCTATGCACATTTTTGATTCAATTTCAATTGGATCAAGGAATTTTGTTGTACCGGATCGAGTCAATCCTATTTCAAATCGATCTGTGTTTATATAAGATCGAAATGTATTTCAAATATGTTTTAAATCAATTTCGAGCGTCATGTAACCAGGGTATATGCAAAATTTGAAGTTGATCGGTTATATTTTCCACTTTTTAGTCTATTTTAGATTGGCCGCCATTTAACTGTTTTTATGGATTTCTGCAAGTGCACGTTGTTCTCGAAAAACTTTGTTATTGAAGACACCCTGTATATGTAATACTTGGTTATAATTTAAAATTCATTATTTATTAAAATAATTTTTTTAGACAGATTGGGACCCCTCTTGTATCGAATGGCGACCCCTCGGTTGAGAAACAATGTATAAATCAACAATCGTTAACAGAAGCAAACAGCAAATACCTCGTGCATGGTTCCAACGAACAAATTATTTGGCACGGAGCCTGTTATTAGCAAGCACCCAACACATAATTAATATATGTATGTGAAAATCCGATAAATGCACTTATCGCTTTCAAGGAGAAAATCCTCCCAGAATACCCAAAATAGCAATTAGACTGAGTCAGAAATGACACACAAAATCAGCCAAGAGAAATTGAATACACACACGCCCAAATATATGTACAAGTATTATGTCAAGAGACTAGACGTGAAACAGGAGATTGTGCACAAAAGGCAAAATATGACACCAAAAGGAAGGATTTATTTGGTAAAATATCTTTAGAACAAAGGCCAGAAAAAATTAATGGAAAAGTTAGAGGAGTTAAATGATGCCGCGTTATGCATATACACTAGTATGTTGAACTGAAACATATTTATTATTTTGCATTAAATTGTAGCAAAACTGGGAGGCTCTGAACCTTCGTTTAAAAATTTTTTTATGCTTTTCCACTTTAACAGATTAAGGAGCAAATTGCCAGGCACGTTACATTTTGTGGTGTATTTCAGTGTTGAAATTTCGACAGACAAAAAAATTACGTAGAATATTGGTAGAAAAAATAAGTCTTATTACATCAGGCCATCTATAGGCATGTTTCTTTTTCCTGGTGTAGCTACCCCGGTGCACTTTGGAGTAGTTCCAACTACTCCAGCTCATGTATTGGAGTAGATGATTAGAGTAGTTCGATTTTTTTGCAAAACATGGCACCTTCAAAATTTCGGATAATTGGCGTTTGGATAATCGGCGTTTTTGTAATACATATGTTCAATTGGATGTAAGATGACGTCACATAGCTTACTGTATTCTACTTGTCATTCTCTTTCATATGATACCCATGTCGGGGGTTGTGAAAAAGGAATCTCCATTTTTTCTTAGCCGCCATATGGAATTAAAAATGATGTTACATAGTTTGCTGTATTCTACTCGTCATACTCTTTCATTTGATACCCATGTTAGGGGGGTTGTAAATAAAACGGTAATCCGCCATTTGTGGCCGTCATATGGGAATATACTATATTGTATTGCCTCCAGAACCAAAGGTATGTGCAAATTTGAGCATCACCGGATATGAAATTGATCGCAAGATTTGTCCCACACAGAGAACGAAGTTAATATCAAGCTTGTAAAAACACACGAAGGGGGGCTTTCTCTGCTCTCGTAATATAGGGCAATTTGAATTTTGGTTTTAAGGGAAAAAATATAGTGTCATGATTTAGAATAAAAAGGTAATGAAAGAACGCTCGATTACCACAAATAGTGCATCTTTGTAATCGTAAGGAATGCGGCTTTCATTTCAATAATAAAAGCAATAAAGTATGATGGAAAAAAACAGAAATAAAGGGGCGTATTTGTAAAAAAAATATGAAAAGAAAGAAATTGTTCCCACTTTTTTCACTCTAATTCAAAAAGTAAATCGTTAAGGCCTTTTTTCTGAACATTTTCAACATCTTCAAAAGTTTCTTAAAAAATTCGTGGAACACTCCAAGACTCCAGCTGCCTTGGTTTTTTTGCTATTTAGCATTCAAAAGTAAGTGTCACTCAGTGATCGGATTTTAGTATTTTAAAACACCAAACAAACAGAACATCATTTCAAAATCTTTGAAAGAAAATCTTAACAAGAATATTTGGTTCTGTAAGGCTTAACCAGAACCAATGGCGCAATAGAACAAACGACGAGCTGGAAGAGATGTATGACGAAATAAATGTATGTAGTTGCATAAATAAAATTGAATAGACTACGATGTAGTGTTGGGTAGGACACGATTATAAAATGAGTTTGTAAGAGGTGCCTCTTTTTTCTTTTGAGCCAGTACAATGTCATACTTCAAATGAGGCGAGGTTCTATTGTAATGCCAAAATGACAAAAACAAGCAGATTAAAAAAAAGAAAGAAAATAAATACCAATGAAGTGCATTTTTACAAGCTTAATTCTAATATTCGTTAAACTGCCTTAGAGTAAGTAAGAAATCTATGCCTCCACAATGTACAGCCACGAACAACTAATTAGAAACAGTTTCATAAAAATTGCATTTATACATTTTTTATTTTTTATGTAGCAATCCTGTTAGGAATTCATTATAATATTGTTATTGATTTCCTTCAATCATTATATATTTAAAAAAATTAAGAGGAGGTGGTGGGAATTCTTTAATTTGATTCCTACATAAAAACTGTATAAATGCAATTTTTATGAAACTGTTTCTAATTAGTTGTCCGTGGCCATATATTTATATTTTGCAATCCCACCTCGCCTAATTTCAAGTTGGAAATTCTGCTACTGCAAAAAAAGTAAGAAATGTCTCACCAGCACAAAATTTCACTCCCTCAAAAAATGTAAGAATTGTCTCTTCAGAACAAAACCTCACTCCCTCGAAAAATGTAAGAAATGTCTCTTCATGACAAAACCTCACTCCCTCGAAAAATGTAAGAATTGTCTCTTCATGACAAAACCTCACTCCCTCGAAAAATGTAAGAAATGTCTCTCCATCCAATTCGTATTTACAATCTCACCACGGCTCAGCTTAAAGTGGATATTTTACTGCCGCAAAAGAAGTGAGAAATGTCTCTCCAGTTCGTGTTTACAATCTCACCTCGACGCAATTCACATTGGAAATTTTACTGTGGCAAAAGAAGTGAGAAATGTCTCTCCAGTTCGTGTTTACAATCTCACCTCGCCGCAATTCACATTGGAAACTTTACTGTGGCAAAAGAAGGAAGAAATGTCTTTCCACTAAGTAATTTACAATCACACCTCGCTTCATTTATCTTGATACACGCTCATATACCAGTAGGACATTATTTTTGAACCGGGACATTTAAAAAAACTGAGGCCTCAGTACAATTTACATCATGTAAGAGACAAATGTACTGTCTCGTGTAAGTCCGGCTCAACACTACTACGATGGCTCGGACACGTTGTACTGTTGGGAATTTTATTGAAATACGATTGAATAAAAACGAATTATTTATTTATAAATTATGAAAGTGTACAATGCCTGCACGTCCGCTTGATTGCAAATTAAAAGGAGAAGTGAGAGTTAGCAACAAAAAAAAAAGAAATTGAAAATTCAATAAAAATGATAGTGCTACTAAGTTCAAAAAAATCTTTTGATTACATTTTCAATACCTTCTCTTAATCAAGAATTTTCTTTTAATCCAACTAATTTCAAAAGCTTCTTGAAAGTATCTTTAGTTACAGTTTTAGTAAAAATATCAGCAAGTTCTTTTTCAGTTTCTAAATACTATACTATTACAATCTTTTTATCAACTACATCCCTTAAATGATGATATTTAACTGAAATATGCCTTGTTCTTTTGTGATATTCTGAATTCTTTGATAGTTTGATTGCACTCTGACTATAACTTTAATTGGAATTGGATTTGTAATTTTAAAGTTTAAGTCATTTAATAGTTGTTTTAGCCAAAATTTTGAATCACCCTATATATCAACCCGGCCCGCGGGATCATAAAGCATTTTCAAAGTGGCCCGCCAAAATGTTTTGGTTTTCCACCCATGATCTATATAAACTATACAATCAACTAAGTTATATAATTAGTGATTATTGTTTAATCACATAATTCTCTTAAAAAAAACTATTGAGCAGGGCCAATTTACATTATATGTAAAAAGGTCATATTTTCGACTGTTCAATAAAATATAGGTACCATCATCTGCACGAATAAATCAATATTTTTTCTGGTATTAATCAGAAAACCAATTTGCATGCTAATTGGCGGAAAGGAGTACTTAGTGCACGATTACCTCGAGTGTGTAATTACAGGATATGAAATAGCTGATGTCCGTGCAAAAATGAATAACCAAGAAATGAGTTAAAGTCAAGAGTGGACTTATGTACGTATGCGATTTTAATCAATTTACTTTGTGAAATATTACTTTAGTTGCACTTAGATTGCAATAATATTCTGGAATTACAGATAATTGAGTTTCAATAAAAAGCTACTATTGAAAAATATGTGCTCCAGTTTCATTTTCTGTTTGCGGCTCTTAGCTACTGACTGCATACGTAAATTAATTATCAAAGTGTTGCACTCGAGGACGCGGGTTACAAACAGACCCTGAAAGTACATCCAAAAAACTATGAATTTAGATAATAAGTCTTTATATTGAATTCTTACCGAGAAAAGCAATTAAATCTCGACCAAATACATGCTTGGATTTTTATCATGGCCGTGTCGGATATAATGTAGGTACAGGTCGCCCCAGGTCAGGGGGGCCCGAAAATATATTGAAACCCAAAAAGTTAAAACCGCCTGCGGTCTGTTGGAACCTATATCCGGTGATGCTCAAAATTGGCACACACCTTTGGCTCTAAAGACAATGCAATATAGTATATTCAATTTTATGGTACATGCAATATGGCGTCCACAAATGGCGGATTACCGTTTTCTTTACAACCTCCCGACATGGGTTATCAAATGAAAGAGAATGACGAGTAGAATACAGTAAGCTATGTGAAGTCATTTTAAATCCAATATGGCGGCCACCACGAACAACCCCTCGATATGGGCAACAAATGAAGGGTTATGCAAAATTAGCTGTGTTAGTTAGATATGTGACGGCATCTTAAATCCAATAAGGCGGCCACCACAAAATGGCGCATGAGACTAAAAAGTGGAAAATAAAAAAAAATAAACAAGCTTTTATTAGATAAACTAACTAAGTTTTTAAATATGCGTTAATAAGATGAACTAAAAAGTATAAAATAAGTTTTTTTAATCCACCTGTATGTAACTACAAGTAAAAGCTTGTGGCGCTCAGTTAACAAATGTTTCAGATATTATAACTAAAATGAAAAAAATATTATAATTTAAATTTTAAACACAAAAATTAAATAGGATAGAGTTTGATAAAGTGCCCCCAAGCTTTTACTTGTAGTTACACGACGGGGTTGGCCACCACTTATGTAGATGAACACCTATTGCCAAGTTAGTTATTTCCACTATAAAAAGAACTTTCTACATCAAAGCCCGTGGGAAATATAAGAGATAAATATAAAAAAGGGTTAAATATATTTAAAAATCACTAGAAATAATTTTTATACTGGCATTTGATGTAAAAAGATTCATATTTCTGAATGGATGGCTATGAGCAAATCGAATTCTACAAAAACATTTTTTTTCGAAAAAACCGTTTTTTGCAATAGCTGTTTATTATTTTGAAAATTTTCAAATCGTTTTTACTGCACTCGCCAAGAACTATACTCTCAGCTAGTTTCATTAAATAAAGTGATTGCGTGGTCGCCTCGCAAGAAGTGAAACGTCAAAGTCAGATGAATGGGAAATTTGTAGGGAAAAAAACACTTAAACTACATACTATATATTCATTTATCCGTATAAAATATTGCCTGCCCGTACGGCCAAAAGCGCGTGGGATCTAAGTCCGCGTAGTGAGGATGGGCCTTAAAGTAGGATATAAAGTTCGTTAAAATTAAAATATCTACAAAATACAGCGTCAATACAGCTGTTGTGTACATATCTACATAACATAACGCTCCTTTAATCGCTCATGGGACATAGGGCGAAAACAGTTACCCTCCAGCAGCGGATCGATCAAAATTGCGATTTTTCAAAAATTCCAACGGGATTTCATTTTCAATTGTTTCTTAAGTTTTCTAAATGAGTTTCCCAATTATAAAGTGATCTTACAAAAAATGGTAGGATTGTTAATTAAGGTAAAAAAAGAAACTAGATCGTTAATTACTCAACAGGTAATGAACCGATATTGTTGAAATTATTTGTACATTGCCGGGACCACATAAACACCATCGTCAAGAATTTTCAGCCTTCTATGTACATTTGTTTTCCTGTAAACAAATAAAGAAAATAACGTGATTTGAAAACTTTGGAAGCTATTTGCAAGATCACCCTTACACCTAGCGACCTCTAACAGGGCTTATTTTTTAGAGAATTTCATATCGAAGAGCTTTCTCAAGGCATATGTTATACTTAAAGTTAGCAGGAACGAAGCTATTGAAAGAAATGTAAGAAAGTGCCTATTTTATTCACAATAAGTTAATTAAAAACTTATGCGGTCAACCAATTTGTGGGCAAATTTAGGGTGTTTAACTACACCCTAAAACAAAACGATTCCAACAATAATCTCGCCTATCTCGGGCCAAAATTGCAATGAAAATGCCTCACCGACTAGCCTATATAGTTGTCAAAGAGCCAGTTTAGACGGTGCGCTCCAGCGCATGTGCCTCACGGACGTTTGGTGATGAAGGGAGAAGTGGGAATGATGAGAGGTACCACCCCACTTCTCCGTTTATCCACAGAGTTCGTGAGGCACATGCGCTGGAGCGCACCGTCTAAACCGGCTCAAAGATTCAGAGAAAAATTATAGTCCAGGCGCTAGAGCAGTGAGTAGGGTTCGAACGATACTCTCGATACTGAGTAGGTATCGATACTGTCGTCTTGAAAACCGATACTGAGCACTCGATACCAAGATCATGGTATCGTCAAGTACTACTCATTAAAAGTATCGAGTACTTTGTCAACCTACATACAGTGGGCACACGCAAAAAATTTTAAACTGATGAATTTCTTTTTTCTGTTATATTTTTTTTTTAAATTTATTATTTATAATTTAAATAATAAAATTTTAATCAATAAAATTTGGTAACATAGTTTAGTCTTATATCTTCCTCAGTTGTAAAATTTCTTGGGTGTGCCAATAATTTTGACAGCCACTGTATGTACTACTGATAAACCGCAAAAATCGGAATATTCTTCAATCTTCAGAGATGTCGCTACATACAAGTTACGTTTATTTCTGAATGCAGCTTTAACCAGTAGCTGTTTTTAAAGGAGCATTTACATCGCAAACGCATTGTGGGAACCCAAAATGGAGCTCCTCTATCACACAGAAGTTTGTATTCTGTTCTACCAAAAATGTGAACATGCTCAATTTGCGTTTCCATCTTGGGCAGAAGATGAAAACGGGCCTTAGTCATGCCTTTGTTCATATGTGTCTGTGCTGTTTTTTTGTCGACGGAGTCTTCATACCGTTGGGTTATGTTATTTACGTAAATTTAAATAAATATTTTTTTCTTAAATATATGTATTTTAAAAAGAACTCGATACTGAGTAGTATCGATACTTCCAGCCCGATACTTTCTAGGTATCGATACCACGGTTTGATTCTGTTATTAGTACTTGGTATCGATACTAGAAACCGATAGTTCGAACCCTAGCAGTGAGACATATAAATTTTGGTTTTGGCGTGATGTAACGGACTTTTTTGGTGGAATTGGTCAGAAATGACATCCCCAACAATATCTAGGGGGTGCGCAAACATGAAAACGCCTGGAAAATTTATGGGAGCACAAAAACTTAAAAATTCACAAAAAATTCCCTGTTTTTTGACGTAGCACGATCATTCTCGGTCAAATAGTTTTGCATAATGGATTTTGCAATTAAGTGATTTTAAAAAATTATATTTGTTGCAGCACCAAAAAAAGCTCCCATGTTGGTCCTGATTTTTTTACATATGCTTTAAGACTCACTTTACAATATCCAATCAAAAAATTTCTGTTTTTTAATTTTTTTTTGGTTTTTATTTTTTTGAAAAAAAACCCCTTAGTTGCAAAATATCATTACTCCGGAAATGCTCGGCGCTTTTTAAATTCGCTCGAAAAAAAACTCAGTTTCTATTGCACCAATTAAGCTGTTTTTCGAGCGAATTTGAAACGCGCCGAGCATTTCTGGCTCTATTTTGCAGCTAAGGGGGGTTTTTTTTAAAAAAATTAAAATACATTTGAAAAATTAAAAAAACAGCAATTTTATGATTGGATATTGTAAAGTGAGTCTTAAAGCATATGTAAAAAAAATATATAGTTTAGAAAAACTAAAAAATACGCTTTGATTTTAAAATGGACTAAAAAGTAAAAAATAATTTTGAATGTAAAGTTTCTATTGCTCCAGCTAGAATATGGAAACAACCTACCTTTCGAAATGTAAAACAGCGTGGGACTCTTCCTATATTCTTTTTTTATTAGCACCGGAAATTTTCGCTAGCGGCCCACGCTTTTTTTACATTTCGAAAGGTAGGTTGTTTCCATATTCTAGCTGGAGCAATAGAAACTTTACATTCAAAATTATTTTTTACTTTTTAGTTCATTTTAAAATCAAAGCGTATTTTTTAGTTTTTTTAAACTATATATTTTTTATTTTCTAGTTTTTAGTCTATTATATGTCTTCCGCCATTTTGTAGTGACCGCCATATTGGATTTAAAAAGACGTCACACAGTTTACTGTACTATACTCGTCGTACACTTTCATTTGATACCCCTACCGAGGGCGTTGTAAAGAGAAAGGTAAACCGTCCTTTTGTGTTGACCACCATTTTGAATTTGGAATCACGCCACACAGTTAATGGTATTCTAATTGTCACACCCTTTCATTTGAAACCCATAACGAGGGTGTTGTAAAGAAAAAGGTACTCCGCCATTTTGTATTGGCGGCCATTTTGAATTTTGAATGGCGCTACACAGCTAATAGTATTCTACTTGTCATTTCCTTTCATTTGATACCCATATCGAGTGGGTTGTAAAGAAAACGGTAGTCCACCATTTTTGTTGGCCGCCATTTTGAATATTGAATAACGCCACATAGCTAATTGTATTCTACTTGTAATACTCTTTCATTTGATACCCATGGTGGGGGTCGGAGAGCACAATTGCAAAATTCGGCCGCCATCTTGGAACCGCCATCTTGATTTTTTTACAAAATGGTCAGATTGCATTGTCACGCGAACTATCTAAATCTAATTGCTCCTTTAATCCCTCATGGGACATAGGGCGGAAACAGTTGCCCTCCAGCGGACTCTGTTTTGCGCGACAGCTCTCAGCTCTGACCAGGATCTCCCGGTTGTTGCGGCCTCTGCTAATAGGGTTCTCCTCCACGTTGTTCTAGGTCGTCCGGCTCGACGGGTTCCTTGCGGATTCCAGTCGAGGGCCTGTTTGGCTAGATTCTCGTCTTCGCGTCGCAAGGTGTGGCCAATCCAATTCCATTTCCTACGCCTGATTTGGTCGTCTATCCTTTCTTGGCCGGCACGGCGCCATAGTTCTTCATTTGAAATTCTATCTTGCCAGCGGATTTTTAGGATACGACGTAGGCATCTGTTGATGAAAACTTGTAGGCGCCCTGTGATGAATTGGGTGACTTTCCATGTTTCGCAACCGTACAAAAGAACTGCCTTAACGTTGGAGTTGAACAGCCGCAATTTGGTGTTAATTGAGATCTCCGTCGATCTCCATATGTGAAACAGGCATGCATATGCGCTTCTTGCTTTATTTATTCTGGAACTGACGTCTTCTTCTGTACCGCCGTTTTCGGTAATAATACTACCGAGGTAACAGAATTTATCTACCAGTTCCACGTCACGGTTATTTAGCGCTGTTGGTTCAAGGGTGTTTGCATTTATCCGCATTTCTTTGGTTTTAGTCGGATTTAACCTTAAGCCTGCTGAACTACTTTCTGTTGCCAAATTGTTTAACATGTTTCTGAGGTCCTGGTGTCTGTGGGCCAGCAAACAGATATCATCCGCGTAGTCGAGGTCCTTAAGGCGGTCTAGCAATCCCCATTGTATGCCACCTGTTCTTCTATCTAGAGCGCTGACAAGAATGTCGTTTATTACTATAAGAAATAGTAATGGTGAAAGTAGACATCCTTGTCGTACTCCTGAGCTCACCTCAAAGCTGTCGGATAATTTTCCATTATGGAGAACTCTGCATTTGGAATTGTTGTATAGAGCTTTTATCAATTCTATTATTTTATCCGGCAGTCCACGTTGCCGAAGAGCTCGCCATATAAAGCTCCTATTAACCGAGTCGAACGCTTTCTCATAGTCTACGAAAGCAAGGTAAAGGGGGGATCGGAATTCAGTAGACTGCTCCACTATGATTCTCAAGGTGTTAATGTGGTCTATGCAGGAGCGGCCTTTTCTGAATCCAGCCTGCTGTCTTCTAAGCGTTCGATCTACTGCCTCTCTTATCCTTGATAGTATCTAATATGTGGGACAAGATTTTGCCCACAGTAGATAATAGACAGATGCCTCTCCAGTTGTCACATATTGTTAGGTCCCCCTTTTTTGGTATTTTGACTATGATACCTTCCGTCCAATCCTCCGGAAAGGTACAGGTGTTCCATGCTATTTCCAGGATTGGCTGTAGCGCATCTGCTATGAGGCTTGAGTCGGCTTTCAACAATTCTGGCGGGATGCCATCTTTTCCAGCTGCTTTACCATTGGCCATTGCATGAATTGCGGTTACTATTTCAGTCTTGGATGGGGCACGAGTGGTGATTCTTATTGGCTGTGCATTGTTGCTGTTGTTTTCCTGAGGTTCCTGTGTAAATGAACCATTCAGGGCGGCGAAGAAGTAATCTCTCCATCTTTGGAGTTGCTCCTCGTCGCTGCACAGCAGCCTTCCATCCGCACTCTTTACGGCATGCTTTTTAGTAGAGTGCTTTCCCGATAGCTGTTTAGTGATTTGGTACAGCACCTTACTGTTGCCTGTGTTTGCCGCGTTTTCCGCTTTCTCTGCGAGCTCATTTATCTGCCGCCTTTTATCACGCCGGACACTTCTCTTTACCTCCCGGTGCAATTGGGAGTATTCCCGTTCAAGTTGTTGTCGTTTTTCCGGGTCGCTTGTAGAGTTCACGTTATTTTTGAGGGCCCTTCTGCGTTCAATTTTTTGCCAGGTTGTGTCCGAGATCCAGTGTTGCTGGTTTCTTTGGACATAACCTATGCTTGTTTCCGCTGCTGTTATTATAGCGCCCTTTGTTGTGCTCCACAGCTCTTCAATATTCGTGTCGTCAGAAACGGTTTGCTGGTTTAAGATTTGTTGCAGATTTCCAGCAAATTCTCGCTTTTTGGTGCTCTCACGCAGAAGGTCTACGTTAAACAGTCTACGGTTTATGGCATCGCGTTGAACGTTTCTGATTGCGGCGATTTTTAGGCGGATAGTTGCTACTACCAAATGGTGGTCACTTCCAGTGTCTGCTCCCCTAAAGCTCCTGACATCCTCCAGAATAGTTCGCCACCTGCGACTGACGGCCACGTGATCTATCTGGTTTCTCGTTCTACCATCGGGCGATACCCAGGTCTCCTTGTGTATCTTCTTGTGACAAAAGTAAGTTCCACCTACCATGAGTTGATGGGAACTACAAAAGTCAACGAAAAGTTCACCATTGTGATTGGTATCTTGGCTTAGGCCTTGATTTCCAATTGTGTTTTCAAGGCCGGTGTTGTTGGGGCCGATCTGTGCATTTAAGTCACCCATCAAAACAATGATGTCTCCCCTTGGAATAGAGCGAAAAACCTCATTCAGTCGCATATAGAACTCGTCTTTGATGTCATCGTCTGCGTCTTCGGTTGGAGCGTAGCATTGGACTATCGTAGTACTTATGTGCAAAATTTGAAGTTGATCCGTTGCCTAGAAGTGGGTCAAAATCAAGTTGCAAGATTTGTTTACATGAAACATACAACATACAACATACAACCTACAGGTCAAGCTAATATAAAGTGTATAAAAATGAGGACCAACATGGGAGCTTTTTTTTGGTGCTGCAACAAAATATAATTTTTTAAAATCACTTAATTTCTAAATCTATTATGCAAAAACTATTTGACCGACAGTGATCGTGTTTTGGATATAAGTTAAACATACCTTAAACTACCTAATTCCAGAATTACATTGAAAAATTAATGGTAGCTTCTTTTGTTGATATAATTTTAAAGTGAGGGTACCATTTTTCGCATTTTTCGGTATTTTGCAATGAAAAAATTCAAATTTCAAAAATCAAGCTTACGCTAAGTTTTAGCAAACCCAATAACGAACAAAACATGTCCAACCAACTTTTCGCATAGAAGCTTTCATTAAGAAATATTTATCAAGAAACGTTAAAAAACAGGGAATTTTTCGTGAACAGGCGTTTTCATGTTTGCGCACCCCCTAGATATTGTTGGGTATGTCATTTCTGACCAATTCCACCAAAAAAGTCCGTTACATCACGCCAAAACCACTGGAAATGCTCCAGCGCCTGGACTATTGTGTTTTTTAAAGTAGATTTGTGTATGATACAAACACTGCAGTGAATATTCGAATAAATAACCCCGTAGGTACTTGATGTGCCCACGATGTTACGACAATTATTGTTTTTGATCTAGTTTCATCCTCTATTGATCACAACTATCAAAATTTTCGTGAGGTACTTATATCAAATCAAAATTTCACATTCCCCTTTGGAAAATTTGCCGTTGCTTTAAACTACATTTCGGATTGCGACGGAAATATCCCTACTCAACTTGACTTTGCGGTTTATCCTCGCGCAGTTAAGCGCTTTAATTCATTCATATAGTTTTTACTCAAAATTTAGATGCACTACATGATGTTATTCAGAAAACTGCGGTGAAAGTAACACTGCTTCCATTCTTTTCAAATATCGATTTGTGAGGGCATTTTTAATCCTTTACATTTCGGGTGTAAGTTGTTTCAACAATATTTAGTCTATGTCTGTACTCGCATCGAAAGGGTAAGACTAAATTTCATTAGAGATAATCAATCAAGTTTTGAGGTTGAATAGTATCAAAGGCTTTTATATGTTAGGCCTCCTTCAGTCGCGATAATAATTCTCGCGTTCGTAATGTTTTCTTTCTTCAGCCCTTTTATATTGGTGGTCCGTGATTTATGAGAAAACTACAAAGCACCTGTAAGCTTGTACAGGCGGTGATAGGAGAGGTTGAGATGAAAAAATAACAAAACACGTTAAAATAGTTTTGTCATTTTTTACATAAGCTTTATTGTTATTTATGTCAACCCTTACGAAAAGTTCCACTGTTAATAAAGTAACAATATAGGTAACGAGTCCCACGCTTTTTTACATTTCGAAAGGTAAATTGTTTCCATATACTGGCTCTCGACCAATAAAAACTTTACATTCAAAATTATTTTTTACTGTTTTAGTTCATTTTAAAATAAAAGCGTATTTTTCGTATCTATTCAACACTCTAATTTTTAGCTGGGACACGGTGCTACTCGCTGCACCCAACGTTAACACGTTGAATGCCATGGAGGTCACCGGTAACCGGCAAAGGCAAAACTACTAGAAATACATAATTGGAGCAAATTTTCAATGTTTTTAAATATTCAATATTATCATCGTTACTAAAATGGTTTGAAGATATAATAGTCCATTTAAAACGCACATTAAGGTGTTCCAACATAACACCGTTAAGAAAATGGAACACCACAAAGATTTTGGGTCGCTGATCACGAAAATCGAGGTCCCGCGGTGCTAAAATATGGGCGTCACCCTTGAAAATGCAAAAAACACCCCTTTTTAAGGGGTTTTCGCGATAACTTCAAATTTAATGAAAAATAATCCAATAAAATGCACTTTTTTCATTATTTATTTGCAAAGGTGCTTGATTTATACTAAATCAAGCTAAACTTTATGATAAGGGATGATCCTAAAGGGTTAAAAGCACCCCTAAATCGACTGAAAATAAAAAAAATTGTAAAATATTCTTCCTCCGCCTGCACTGCTTCCGTCTTCGCCCGGCCTCCTACACCTGAGCCCCTTTCGCTCTCCTTGTTTTTATTTAAAGTTGAATTTTCGAATGGTGGGGGTGGTTTTAACCCCATTAGGGTTGAAAATAATTTATTTTTGCCTGACAATACGTATCGTGACAATCGAATTTGAAGTATAAACTTGAAAAAAATATTTTACAATTTTTTTATTTTCAGTCGATTTAGGGGTGCTTTTAACCCTTTAGGATCATCCTTATCATAAAGTTTAGCTTGATTTAGTATAAATCAAGCACCTTTGCAAATAAATAATGAAAAAAGTGCATTTTATTGGATTATTTTTCATTAAATTTGAAGTTATCGCGAAAAACCCTTAAAAAGGGGTGTTTTTTGAATTTTTAAGGGTAACGCCCATATTTTAGGACCGCGGAACTCGATTTTCGGGATCAGCGACCAAAAATCCTTGTGGGGTTAGATTTTCTTAACGGTGTTTTGTTGGAACACCCTCCCCCCTCCCGCGTTTTGAATGGACTGAAAGCTGGAGATATTGCAGCCTCCCTATGTTGTGCTCTCAAAATTTCCCCTTAATGGGACTTCAAATCGGTGAAGTCACGTTATATTGTTAGTGTAATTTGGAGATTTGAAGCCCCATTCAGGGGAAATTGGCTCTCAATATTTTTCTACAGCATGGCTTTTAGTGTTTCCAGAGGAGGAAATATATTAAGATTTTTCTTCTGATTAATCTTAATATATTTAAATTAATTTTTATGAAGTTGCCTATTCGGTCAAGGGAAGCAGTGCTTCCTTTGCTTCCAAAGAGGAACCCCCACTGTGTTCCATAAGGCTCTATTCTGGGTACCTTGCTGTTTTGCATTTATATTAATGACCTCCCTCTTGTAATTAAGAACACATCTGTTCACAATCCAATAGGCAGGTTACAATATTGATTCCTAAGAGTAACTCGTTATTTGGCGATCGTTCTTACTTTGTCCACGTTGCGCGTAATGGAATGCCTTGACCGGGGTTTTCGGAGTGGGAAATCTAGCCGAACTTTCAGCAAGCTTTTAAAAGATTATTTTAGTTAATTCTTTCTTTTTCACTCTTCTATCTCTTTCTTTCTTTTTCTTCTTCTCTTCACATTCTTTTCTCTTTTTCAATTATTAAAATATTGTATTGACGTGAATACGTTTAACTGCCACGACAAAAAACCGATGATAACAAAATTATGGCATACATTTTTGAGTTTCAGCTCAAAAACTATTGTTTATATCGAAAAAAATATACCATGAGGTAAATGAAGGATCAAAGAATTTTATTGTTTACTTTTAACTTTCCAGATATCAACCTAAGCTTAGCTTTTACACGCTTTATATTAGCTTCACCTGTATTTTGTGTGTAGTATGTAAACAATTCTTTAAACTTGATTTTGACCCACCTCCATATAACCGATCAACTTCAAATTTTGCACATATGTATAATTCGCGTGACAATGCAATCTGACCATTAACTAAAAAAATCAAGATGGCGGTTCCAAGATGGCGGCCGAATTTTGTAATTGTGCTCCCCGACCCCCGACATGGGTATCAAATGACAGGGTTTGACAAGTAAAACACAATTCTCTAAGTAGCGTCATTCAAAATTAAAAATGGCGGCCAAACACAAAATGGCGGATTACCTTTATCTTTACAACCAACTCGGTACGGGTATCGAATGAAAGTGTGTGACGAGTATAGTACAGTAAGCTATGTGACGTCATTTTAAACCATATTTAATCACAATATGACAACGGTAATTTAATATAAATAAAATAAAAGTTTAAAGACACAATTAACCCCTCGCCTGCTACGTGCACCAGTTCAGCGAATCCCTACCGCTATATCGTCCCCCACCGTGTAACTTATACCCGACCGAAGGTCAGGTACCACATGCTAGTACACTATACGTTTTTTCTGATGAAATTTGCTTCCATTCTGGGACTTTCAGAGTTTTTGACGTGAATACGGCTGTAAGTTTGCTTCCTCCATGACAAAAAACCGATGATTACGAAATTATGGCATACAGTTTTGAGTTGCAGCTCAAAAACTATTGTTTATATCAAAAAAAATACCATGACGTAGATGAAGAATCAAAGAATTTTATTGTTTACTTTCAAATTAAATTTAAAATGGTCGCCGAAATATGACCGAAATTCAAAATGGCCGCCCCAATATGGCGGACGAATTTTGTCAATTGTGTTCCGACTCCAATGAAATGGGGTTTTTAAGGTAGCAAATAACGAATCTATGATCACAACTTTTGCAGGACCAATATGGCGGACGATTTTGCCAAATTAGTGTCATTTTTCGGGCAGCTGTATTTAGGTTGTTCAAGAGTTGGAAAATCTGAAAATCTTCACATCCCAGCCCCAAATGGAAGAACAATAAACATAGTGTATCCCGAAGCTCTCTAAGCAATCGGTTCAGAATTGATCAACAAGGTTTTTTCAATTTGCTTTTTATTGTTTATTTCGTACCTGTTTGATACCAATAAAAAAATAAAACAATCTCTTTCAGAACATTGTAGACGTATTCACGTCATTTGTCCGTATCCGTGATACAGACACCCGCTTTTTTCCCCCTGTAGGTTGGTTTGCCTGCTCTGTCTGGTCTTATGTGTATGCGTTTTAATTTCTGAATAAAAAATTAAAGCCGTCATCTTTTAAATTTGGCTTAGGCTTAGGCATAATGTGAATGTGACTGACTATTTATCACGTTGTATAGGAACTTCCTTAGAAAATCCACTGCATTCGTAATAAATGCTAAAAAAAATATGAATTGAGTTAATGCAGAATGGTTGATATAGGCCGGTAACCAACCATTAAAAAAAATTTGGTCGCTTCACTAAGAAATACTAAAAGAGCTGCGGACATCTCGAAGTAATGTCTACTGCATTACATTCATTTTACATGACCTTATGGTCAGATACCTTCACTCTTAGATTTTAGAAATCCAGTGTCCGTTCTTTCTAAAAAAGCCCAGAAATAGAAACTCTCTTGAGGTCAGCCACCAGGGTGCTGAAAATTTTATATTTGAAAAGCCTTTCATGAAATATGAGCATCTGCGCCTATCATGTTCAGTATAAAAGTCTAGTCATAAACCAAGAATAAAAACATTTCTCTTTTACTGGATTTTAAAACTTTTTTGCATAACATATGTATGTGGGCTGAGTTAAAAAACCATATTGCAAAACGTGGAAAGGTTCTAAAGATGTGTATATAAGTAAAAAAAACTGGCGTATGATATGGCTGCAATTTTTCTGCTTTCATCAAATAAGCTACAATTCCTTAATAAACAGTGTAGGGAACCAATAAAAATTTTATCAGTAGAAAATTTGCAACCTTGCAGGCTCGTATAAAGTTTATGATAGGATATTTAGGTCGTGCTGGTCCTCAAATTTGCCCCATTCAACTGGTCGCATCTTAAATAATGTCAACGATGTGCAAAACCGTAGGCACTTATATTAAATTTTCTGATCAATAATTTTCATCATGAAGATTTCACATAAGTCTAGACGTTTCCGCGGCTATTATCGGAAGCAAGGCATTAATTTTTTTGCATATATTTTGTGAATATTTAATGTACGACAGTACTCATCTAGATTGCCATTAAGGACGTGTGATATGATGTGTATCTCGCAGCGACTGGTTTTATAACTGTGTTTTATGTCCTTACTAAGGCATTTTTCCAGTTCAAGTTTATGAGCGACATTGTGCGACTGCGTGACTTCCCCCACTTCCAGGACATGACCTCAAAATACTTGGAAGGGTATTCGTTAAGTTTTAAGCATATTTCTAAACTTACCTTACGACCATGCTTAGCTAAGCTTTGTAAGCCTGCTGTGGCTATGTGTATGCGGGGCGAGATAATTTTCAGGTAGGATTCATATAAACTGAATTAAAAATTTGTGGAATAAAAAAAAGTTCTGAATGACCGATGAAAATTTTAAAGAGCACTTTAATATAATTAGCTTAATATTTTTACAGCTCATTAAATGAAATCTTTTTTTGCCTTTGATAACTTTTGGGAGAAAAACAAGCTCTGCCCATTGTTCTCTCAATGGGTAAATAATGGCGGTACTTTTCATATTGAGAGGTCTGCTATACTTTATGTTTTTGATATTCCATGGTGTTAAATTACAACCCCTTAGCTTGTAGGAAATCTCAGGTGTGCTTTCCATGTGGGATTTCTAGAGTATGGCATACTTTGAGTTATTACGGTAGATTTACCTCAGCATGTAGCCGATGGTCTACAATTACTCCCAATTTTTTATCGAAATGTTGGGGGCTTTCATAAAATTTAATCTTACTAGGAGAGATTCAGGAAAAGTAATACGTGGGAAACCCATAGAAATGTTTTAAGTTTATAAGCTGCTATAAATTTAATCCCAATTTAGTTAGGTTATAAATTTAATGCTTCGTTTATTAGAAATTTCTGAGAATTTGAGTGTGCCTATTTTTCAAGTTTTTAATATCCATACTTAAACAAGCACACATTTTACTTAATTAGTTTTATTAAATTATGTTTTAGATATATACAAAGCTATACGATATGGCAGTCGATGCAAAACAACAAAGCCAAGTATCATTTTAATATTTCTATGGCCACATTCAAAGGGAATGTTCCTGCTGCTAATATAATATGTTAGTATATCTATGTACATACGTTCCTACTGAAACCTATTCATAATGTAAGGGTTATGCTAAGTTGATATTCGAGTGTCAGGCAACCGTATAATGTTTGTTCTTAGAATATATTTGATATCCTTCTCGCCTGCCGGGCTAGAATCGCCAAGCGTTTTACATATAAGAGCGGGGTGCTCTTAAAGCAAAGATGTTGATAAATACCATAAGTTTAGTATGTATATCAGAAAAGGCCTTTCCGATATAATGTATGACCGTGAAATTATTAAATAAATATGTTATAAATATTTAAGGCAAATTCTTATAAAAATTTTGGTTTCAGCAGCCATAAATATCATAACTTCGATTAGAGGTAGTGAGCTAGTTTTATTCTAAGTATTGCGTGATTATACTTCCTTACCATTTTTAATTCGTCCGAAGGAAATTATTTTCCAGTCTTAAATTAATAGTTTAAATGCCAAATTTACAATATTATGGCCTTTGTAATGGAGAACATAAAAGCGCACACACCCCCTATATCGCTGCTGCGGTAACTGTAAACTTGATAATAACATTCCCACAACGATAATAAAAATTTGAAAAAAAATTTTTGAGATGAAACTGTTTGAAAGTGGTTAAGACCCCAGGCCTAGGGATGAAACGATACGAGTAAATACAAGTACTTACTCACTACTTTCCTTCCGATACCAAGTACTTTTTGTATCGATACTTTGAAACTAAGTATCAAGCAGGTATCGGTCAAAAGTACTCGTATCGGTACGCCAATGTCACGATTTCACTTTAACACATTGATGGACAAGATAATAAGCTCATAAAAATATTTTTTTTGTGAGTCATATATTGAAATTTTTTAACGCATCCTAGTTCTAGTTTTGTGTAGTTGGCAAGCTGTGTATGTCTATTTTGGTTACATCACAAACAACTTGCAGTTGGCCAAAAGCGGCGGCGTCCTAACTCAAAAGCCGATGAAGTTTCAATTTATTTGGCTAATCCAGTTTGCGCTCTAAAAACCAACCTGTTAGAGGAATGGGAGGATTTAAAACCCGTATTCCCATTACTATATAAACAAGCGCAAATATTCTTAATCATTGTCGGTACCTCTGTACCGTGCGAAAGGCTGTTTTCCAAAGCAGGCGCAACAATCACTGCAACCAGAAATCGTTTAACATGTAAACACCTAGAAAAATTATTATTTTTGGGGAGCACTACGAAAACCGACTTTTTTTCATAGAATGGCTTAGGCTTTGTATCAATAAAGAATTTATGACTTTGTTTCGTATAAATAATAGCTGTGTTCCAAAATTCGAGTAAAGTACTCGCGAGCAGTTGGCCTACTCGTTCCCACTTCTCAACAAAGACATGACTAGAGAGAGAAAGCCAACTGCTTGCGAGCACTTTGCTCGAATTTTGGAACACAGCTATTAAAGAATATCAATACTTGTTGCTGTTTTTAATTATCCTAAATTTTACAAAAAAATCGATCGATACGGGTAGGTATTGATACTTCTCAATCGATACCGAGTAAGTATCAATACTTTACGACCGATACTGTATCGAGTAAAAGTATCGATACCTTAGTGGTATCGTTTCATCCCTACCCAGGCCTTTTTTGAAAATGTTAAAGATTGGCGACAACATTCGAGATTTTGACATCACAGTGCCGACGGTGGATCGTCCCGGCAATATTTCAGTCTGTATGAAATAAAATCAACGTTTTCGTTGATTATTGAACAACGACTGCGAGCGTTGAACATGAACTATAGTAGACGTGAAAGAACGTACGTCAATCCCTGCGTTCCAAGGGCTCCTATGTGAAAATAAATGATTGACTATAATAAACGCACATCACATGTACTTGTTTTTGTTAATGCTTCGTTAAACGTAGTATAACGCCGTCTTATGGGACCTTGATCCCAGTTGACGGCGTTGCGTTGTAATGTTAAAATCGTAGCATATTTGTTTTATTCAGATTCAAATTCAAACAATGTTTACTGCGATTATTAGAGCCGATTGTACGTCAAGGACTACGGACGGACGGTGAGAGATATGTACTTGTATTTTCGTTAAAAACGTACATCGATCTACGTCTATTATAGTTCAGGCTTTAGTTTTCGTTTTATTTTTATTCAATTTTTTGTTACTATTATTCCATTAATTATATAATTTTTCAATATTAATTTTATTACTATTATTAATTAATTAAATTAATATTGGGAAAATTAAAATTTTTGATATCATTACCATTAATTATTAGAAAAAAAATTGATAAATTCTTCGTTCATAATAAATTTAGCGTATTAATCGATAGTTATGGAAGAGATCCCGAGTAAAAATAAGACTCGCCCGTTCTCAGCCTGCAACAGGCTACCACAGCGTGAAAACGCCTGCATGGCACCCGAAACAGGCACGGTATAGAGTGAGAGCTGGCTGCAAAAAACGTGACCTATCGAGTGCGAAGATGAAATGTTATTGAAATGTTAATAATCACAGCGACCATAAGAAAAATCTTGGTCTGCCTGGGCGGAAGTGGTGCCCAAGTTTGACAGGTGCTTTTTCCCGAAAATTTTTGCGACCGCAAAGTGACCTATTGAGTAAGAGCTTGGAATTACTCTTAAAATTTAGTACTTACGTAGTAAAAAAAGTACGTTGGTCTGCCTGATCAAATCTTGTGCTAATGCTTTGGCAGACTACTTTTTTTTGTTGTTTTGGGACCCAAACTGACCTATGGAGTGAGAGTTTCAAACTATAACCAAAGTTTGAACATTTTTATACTAGAAAACACAGGTCTGCCGGGTCTGTGCCGGTGCCAAGTGCCTGGCAACCATCTTTTATTTTAGTGTTTAATTACTACTTATACCTTAATAACTCCTATTCCGATTATCGTAGAGAAACATAATTAGGCTTATTTTTTAGGTAATTGTGTATTCTTTTATTTGCTACTACTAAGTCTGGCCCTGACAGTATTCCCCCTGCTCTTCTAAAATCATGTGCAGGGGCCCTTCTGTGTCCCTTGATGTACTTATTCCAAAAATCCATTAATACAGGGTGCTTCCCAACTTTATGGAAAAACTATTTTATAATCCCCGTTCACAAAAAGGGATCCAAGAACGAGATATCAAACTATCGACCGATTGCGAAGTTATCGTGTATACCTAAACTCCTTGAATCTATTATTTATTCCGCGATCGCTCCGATCTGCAAGAGACTTATCTCAGAAAATCAACACGGTTTTCTTGCAGCTCGTTCTACTACCACTAATCTAATTGAGTTCTCTTCTCACACTGTTCGGGGCTTTGCCACTGGTTGCCAAACCGACTGTGTATACACTGACTTCAGTAAGGCCTTTGACAAGCTCTATCACTCGATTATAGCTCTCAAACTAAAAAAATTAGGCTTTCCGCATACCCTTGTGGTATGGTTCCAATCGTACTTAGCCGACAGAACCTACCAAGTTCTATTCCGTGGTGTTAAATCCAGAAACATTGAAGCGTCCTCTGGCGTCCCACAAGGCAGTCATCTAGGCCCTATGCTTTTTATACTATCAATCGATGACATTGTCTCCTTACTAAAGCACTGTAATATCCTTATTTACGCCGATGACATCAAACTGTACCGTCTCATTAAGAGTACTGAGGGAGCAAACTTTTGCAAACTGACCTTAACACCTCCTACTCTTGGTGTTCCAATAACAACCTGGTCCTGAACATTAGCAACTGCAAGGTCATGACTTTTTGCAGGAAACGTGGTCCGATAATCTACGACTATACTTTTCTCGACAACATAGTCTCCCGCGTAAATTCTGTAACTGATCTTGGGGTTAGGCTCGATTGTAAGCTGGATTTTTCCACCCACATCAATTATATTTCTTCCAAGGGCCATTCAGTCCTGGGATATGTAAAAAGATGGTCCAAGGAATTTAACAACCCCCTTATCACAAAGCACTTGTACATATATTTAGTTAGGCCTTTACTTGAATACGCCTCCCAGGTATGGTCTCCTTACTACTCCTCCCATGTTGGTAGAATCGAATCAGTTCAAAGGAGGTTCGTCCGATTTGTGCTCAGCCACCTCCCGTGAGATGACCCACTTATTCTTCCGCCTTATGAGAGCAGACTTAAATTGCTCAACTTAAGTTCTCTCCATATGCGTCGCGAGGTCGCTGACGTTATATTCGTTCACCGGTTATTGAATGACAAGGTGGACTCAGGCCAGTGGCGGACTAAGCCCGTCAGAGGCCCGGGGCGGCAAAGCTGAATGAGGGCCTCAGTCTAAGAAGTTGATGTAATTTTAGAAGCCTTTTATTCAGTTTTCATTTGTATATAAAAGTGTGTGTATGTTTATTACCCAGCAGGGAAAGCATCTAATTACCCATCGATTCCGAAAGTAGTTCTAAAGCCGAGTGTCCACTATGGAGTTTTTTTGGTAGAGTGTAGAGTGTAAAGCTCTACCTGTAGTGTGTACACTACAGCGCGTCTCTACCACTCTACCACCCCACCGCCCGTAGAATTGCTCTAGAGAAATTTTGAATAGAGCTCCACCACGTGCTCTACAGACTGCACACTGCAGATGCGTTTTCTCTACTGTAGAGTCGGCCATAAACTTTTGCATGTCATTTAATTTCTCAGTTATTCTGAGATGCGTGCGTAACACCTATTGTGAAAAAAATTTAAAGGAAATTAATAGAAAACAAAAAAATAATATAATGAGGTCTCGCCAAAAATAAGCTGCTGCCGTTGTATTTTTGCTTGAAGGAGAGAAAAAGAAGGAAAGGAAATGTTCGGCGCGAGATTGGATTGCGAAAAGAAAATAAAACGCTGGAATGTATCGAGAATTTTTGAATGAGCTCACGGAAGAAGACACATTTTCTGCGTATGTCGTATTCGAATTTCGTTGTTATTTAACAGGCGGATGTACAACAATTCGAAGCGCAGTCGAAATGTAAATAAGAATGAATACTGTAGAGAGAAAACTCTATCAAACATGCTTGATAGAGCGTAGAGCAGATGTAGAGCTCTACACAACACAAACAAATTGCTTATACACTATAGAGTTTTTTAGCAGAGAAAATTTTCCCGTAGAGTGGGTGTAGAGTGCATGTGTACAGCTCCAGAGGGTGTATACACTTCTCTACGCGTCTCTATGGGAGAGTTTTCTCTAGCTCTATGCAAAAAGCTCTATAGTGGACACCAGGGGCTCGATTCCGAAACGGTGAGTTTTTTGCCAGTGAACACCGAAGGAAAAACTCACTGACATCCTCGGTGTTCACTTTTCTTTAAATTGCGATTCCGTAAGTGCCAGTGAGTTTTAAAGTGCTGAATGATTTTTAAAGTGGCTGAATGATGCGCTGAGTTGGTACTGTCTTGACCTTCCCATTTTAAAAATTCTAATTAAATAAAATCTTTTAGAACAATAAACTAAAACTATTTTTACATACCAATCAAATCTCTCAAAAAATTATTTTTAAAAAAAATTAAAAAACTTATTCAAAAATAATCGCACGAAATTACAAAAACAACTTTACTCACCGTAAATTCACAGCCTTTTGCTCAGTCAGAACTTTTTCACGGCGCGGCGGTGTTCACCGCAAATGTCAAAAAAATCATTCTCACTCTTGCGGAAGCGAAAATAAGCAGTGTACACTGAAATCGGTGAACACCGTAAAACTCACCGTTGCGGAATCGGGCCCCAGGCTTAAGTTTAGAAAAACTCATCTTGCATGTTGCAACCGAGATGAAAATGGTCCAGAAGTATTGAATAATAAGCGATGTACAGGTTAATAATTACATGCTGTACTTATTTGTGTCTACGGGAATATTGTACGGGACCTCCGCCTCCAAAGTACCACTTAGGTAGGCACTGACCATATTTTAAAAGCCTTGTAGACAGGCACTTGTAGACGTTTGGAGACCCCCAGGAACCAGAGGCCCGGGGCGGACCGCCCCTTCCGCCCCACCCTTAGTCCGCCACTGACTCAGGCTTCTTACGAGGCCGTACGTCATTTAGAGGGAATAACTTCAACCTGAGAGGTCAACCTCTCTTGTACATTAATTCATCTAACACCAACTATGGGTTATACGAACCGGTTAATCGCATGCTTTTAAATGTTAACTATAAAAGGAGTGTTTTTAGCATGCATACTAGTGAAGATGTCCTTAAAAGGACTCTTTTAAATGTGGCGTGACTCCCTGCGTGTCCAACTCTTTCTTTGTTTTTGCGCGCTTTTATGTTTGATGTCTCGTGCTGTGCTGTCCTGTGATGTTTCTAGCGTGAGCATTGTTAGGACGTCCTTAAAAGGAGTCTTTTTAATCTCACTTGACTGCCTTTTCTTGCACGCTTCTTTGTGTATTGCATTTCTTTCTGTTTTAATTGAATGTGCAATCTCTGGGCGGTCGCATCTCGTATGTAGGAATGTGCGAGGTGTGACCTTCTCGGGATTGCATATTCAATTTATATGTTGCATACTTTAGTTGAGCCTATCTCAGTGCTACTTGTGCTGAGCTGGTATATTTTTATTGGCCCAGCTAAGAAGTGTACCTTCTGAATTAGAAGGGTTAACTCTACTGGATGATTGTGTTGTTGCATGAAGATCCACATGGCGTTACCCGTGATAAACCTATAGGTCTTTCTGGTAAAATAAACACATGAAATACCCTTAAAAAGGTAACTACCCACCAAAAATAAATATTAGTGAAAGACTATTTAAAAATAGACTTTTACCAGCAACTATTAGGCACATTTTCGCTTGACCTTACCATCTTTCCAAAAACATATGCTGATCAATTCTGAACCATTTGGTAAGAGAGCCTCAGCCATACATTAAGAAACTGGGTAAATAAGGCTGTTCCGGAACACAATCACAATTTCCCCGCAATTTTGAATTTATAAGTTTTGATCATAAATTTGCAACCTTAAAGACAACCAGATACCAATTTTCATTGAAATCGGAATACAATTGGCAAACTTGTCGCCCATATTGGGGCGGCCATTTTGAATTTATAAGTTTTAACCACAAATTCGTTAATTGAAACCGTATGATAGCCACTTTCATTGGAAACGAAGTAAATAGAATTGACAAAATTCCTCTGCCTTATTGGCGCGGCCATTTTGTACTTATAAGTTTTGACCACAACTGTGTAAGCTAGAACCATAGTGAGCCAAGCGACATTTTTGGAAATATAGAATTTTTGAATTGAATGCACAGAAAAATATAAAATCTTTCGTGCCATACTAATCCAAGCACATAAAATTTATTTATGGGCTGAGGCCGTTTGCCAACATACCATTTCGAACTTTTCTCATTTCCCCGGGAACTTCGATATTCTTTAGTTTTATAATCAAACAATTTATTGTCATTGTGTTAAAAGAATTTAAAATAAAGAGAACATTTATTCAGAGTTTAATTAACAATAATCATTCAACGACTAGATTCATCAAAACAATGCAATCAACGAAACAATACAGTTCAATGCCTAATCAGCATTCATCCTAGAAGGCGTTTAAACCGTAAATACTAAGTGTTATTACATACAGTGCATTGCATTGGTATAAATACTAACACACTTCCCCTCAATGCAATGGACATTTAACAATATATGCAAAAAAATTTTTCATTTTATATTAAATTTCAAATAATTTTTTAGTGTAAACTTCATGTTTAATTTTCATCAAGTTCTTAGTTAATATGTCTGCTATCATCTGATTAGTCGGTACATATTTGACGGTAATCGAACCGTTTTCAATTAACTCCTTTACGTGATGATATTTTATGTCGATGTGTTTAGTACGACCACTTCGAGCTTCATTCCTGCCCAGCGGGAAATAAAGCAAGTGCTTCCACTGGAAGCTTTAGTGATGCGCTTCTAGAGTATTTCGTATCGGAAGTAGGTTTGATGCAAGCTGCGAATTCTCTTGGTACATGACAATTCCCTGTGGATTTGCTTTGATTTCAGTTTTCATAGGTCTGAGCAACTAATGAGTAGTGATTTGTGAAGGAGCATAACTGGAAATTTTTGTGTGAATATCAAAATGTTCTTTATGTCTAATGCTCAAAAATGCTCTGTTTTTAAGTATGAAATATTTACTCTCTCTTCAGCTCTTTTCCTTCCTCTTTAATTAAAAAAAACTTAAAAGCTTCGCATATCCAAACAGAACCATAATCGCAAGTGCTTCCCGCTACATCCATTTCACAAGCTTCAGAAGCGCGTTTAAGGAAAGAAAGGCGAAGCGCATCTTTCTGATGACATCCCCATGTAAAATTGCAATGAAGTGGAATGGAACAGGCAAGCACTCCGTGCTTCCAAAGAAGCGCATTAACTGCCGTGTGGAAGCGCTCTTCTTCCCCGCTGGGTGGCAATGTACCCAGCGGGGAAGAAGAGCGCTTCCACATGGCAGTTAATGCGCTTCTTTGGAAGCATGGAGTGCTTGCCTGTTCCATTCCACTTCATTGCCATTTTAGATGGGGATGTCATCAGAAAGATGCGATTCCCCTTTCTTTCCTTAAACGCGCTTCTGAAGCGTGTTAAATGGATGCAGCAGGAAGCACTTGCCATTATTGTTCTTTTTGGATATACGAAGCTTTTAAGCTTTTTTGAATTGAAGAGGAAGGAAAAGATCTAAAGAGAGAGTTTCATACTTAAAAACAGAAAGTGAACTATTGTTCCTCTCTCTTCTTTGAGCATTAAATATAAGAAAAACAATGCTTTGATTTTTGATACAAAACTTTACTTAAATTCCTAAGGTAAATACAAAAATTAAGAAAATTCAGATATTTAAATAAAGAACATAAAAAACATAACATAACACTAAATATAACATAACTTCACTAATCACTATACTCATCACTTGCGTTGCGAAGACCGACGAAAACTGACACAGCGAATTGTCATGTATCTACAAAGAATAAAGAGAATTCGCAGCTTGCACCAAACCTCCTTCCGATTCGTAGACTCTGGAAGCGCATCACTAAACCTTCCAATGGAAGCACTTTCTTTATTTCCCGCTGGGTATTGAGCTCCTATGTTATCGTTGTAAATGACGATTGGTACCACCCAGCGGGGAAGAAGAGCGCTTCCACATGGCAGTTAATGCGCTTCTTTGGAAGCATGGAGTGCTTGCCTGTTCCATTCCACTTCATTGCCATTTTACATGGGGATGTCATCAGAAAGATGCGCTTCGCCTTTCTTTCCTTAAACGCGCTTCTGAAGCTTGTTAAATGGATGCAGCGGGAAGCACTTGCGATTATGGTTCTGTTTGGATATGCAAAGCTTTTAAGTTTTTTTTAATTGAAGAGGAAGGAAAAGAGCTGAAGAGAGAGTAAATATTTCATACTTAAAAACAGAGCATTTTTGAGCATTAGACATGAGAACATTTTGATATTCACACAAAAAATTTCCATTTATGCTCCTTCACAAATCACTACTCATTAGTTGCTCAGACCTATGAAAACTGAAATCAAAGCAAATCCACAGGGAATTGTCATGTACAAAGAGAATTCGCAGCTTGCATCAAACCTACTTCCGATACGAAATACTCTAGAAGCGCATCACTAAAGCTTCCAGTGGAAGCACTTGCTTTATTTCCCGCTGGGCAGCGTCTGGTCACATATACCCACTTCTTTCAATAAATTTCGCAAGTAGACTGCTTCAGCGGATGCCTGCGACAATGCAATATACTCCGCCTCTGTGCTACTAAGTGCAGTTGAAGTTTGTTTTCTACACATCCAGCTGATTGGGTTTCCACCTATAAAGAAGATATATCCACTATATGATTTGCGATCAGTTGTATCGCTGCCCCAATCTGCGTCAACATAGCCTGTCAACGTGCTTCCTCCCCTTTTGAGTGGTAACATATAGTCGGCAGTCTTCTTTAGATACCTCAGTATTTGCATACGCAAAATGCTCCTTATGTGGGTGATTACTCATTTGAGATAATTTGTTAACTGAAAAAGAAATGTCCGGTCTGGTCAAAACCGTTAAATACATTAATGACCCTAACAATGATTGGTAAGTTTTAGCATCCATCTGGTTTTCACACTTAGTATCTTGGCATTTTTCCAATTTTATACCTGGATCCAAAGGTACGCTACTTGGATGGCAATCCTCCATTTTGTATTCGCGCAATAATTCCTTTATATATCCCGTTTGATGTATTTTAATAGGTCCTCTTGTCCCCTGTCTGTCTATATGTATTCCCAAAAAATATTAGATTTCTCCTTTGTCGACCATTTTTAGATATTTTGCCATTTCCATTTTTATTTTTTCCATAGTTTCTTCATTTGAACACATCAGAATTAGGTCATCCACATAAACGGCTAAAAAATTCATTTCCGATCCATTGTTTGTTGTATATATGCAATTATCGTTCACACATTTCTTGAATCCTATTTTTAACAAAACTTCATTTAATTTTTTGTTCCATGCCCGTCCTGCTTGCTTAAGTCCATATATCGCCCTATTTAATTTACATACTTTATCGGGGTATGATAAATCTTCAAAACCTTTTGGCTGCCTCATGTAGACTTCATCATCTAAATCACTGTGGAGATACGCAGTAGTAATGTCTAAGTGATGAGCCAAGAGCTTGTATTCAACGGCGATAGATAGGATTAATCTTAATGATGAATGTCTTATGACTGGTGCATATGTCGAAAAATAGTCTACATTATACCTTTGGTAACATCCCTGTGCCACCAATCTGGCCTTATATCGTTCAGTCGATCCATCACCTTTTCTTTTAATGGTAAATACCCATCTACAACCAATGATTGGTTTGTCTAAAGGTTTTTCAACTAACATCCATGTCTTATTTGCAATCAAAGATTTATATTCATTTTCCATGGCAAGCTTCCAGTCATTAGCATTTTTACTTGACAGCGCTTCCTTTTCGGTTCTAGGAGTAACAATTTCATCTTTAACAATATTTATGGTATTGCGAACCCTATATACTTTCTTTGGTCTCCCTCGTGCACCGGTTCTCAATATTCGTGGTCGTCCAGGAAGTCTTACAACTGTTGGTGAAGGCGAAGATTCCACTGACTGACAATCGCCTTCATTTTTGCCTTCGCTCCTGATTTCTACATCAGTATCGGTAACAATATTTTCTGGTTGATTATTTTCGTGCATTCTTGATGTATCCGAAATATCTTCATTTTGAATGATGTCGTAGGAAACCGTTTTTTCTCCTTCGTTTTCCATTGAATTTTCAAAAAATTTTACATCTCGCCCAACAATCACGGTTTTTGTTTCCGGGTTATAAAACCTGTACGCTTTCGAACTCTGGGAGTATCCTACAAAAATTACTTCCCTTCCTTTAGGTCCAAATTTCGATCGCTTGATTGACTTATCCAAAACGATAGCTTTGCATCCAAAAGTCCGTAGGTAGCTGACTGTTGGTTTTCTCCCACACCATACTTCATATGGGGTCATTTGGTAAATTAACTTCGTAGGTGCTCTATTTCTTATATACACCGCTGTCATTAAGGCCTCGCCCCACATATTCTCAGGTAATTTTGAGTCAATTAACATGCATCGGGCCATCGCAACAAGAGTTCTATTTGCTCGCTCAGCCACACCATTTTGCTGTGGTGTGTATGGTACCGTAAGCTGTCTCTTGATGCCATTTTCATTCAAATAATCTGTGAACCTTTCGCTCGTATATTCTTTTCCATTGTCGCTGCGCAATGGCTTTATCTTTTTTCCTGTGAAATTCTCAACATAACTCTTAAAAACCTTAAATGCATCGAAGACTTGGTCTCTTCGACTAAGCAAATAGGCAAATATAAATCTTGACTTATCATCGATAAATGATGCGAAGTATTTCTTCCCGCCTTGTGACATTGTCTTCATTGGACCGCAAATGTCCGTGTGAACCAGATCCAGTACATCTTTACTAAAAATAGAGTTTTTGTTAGTAAATGACTTTACTTTAATTTTACCCAGTGCACATGTTTTGCAGTGCACATCCTTAATTTGGTTTCCAGTTGGATACTTCAAATCGTCTAATCCTTTTACCATATTTTGGTCACTCAATAACTTCAGACTGGTAAAATTCAAATGGCCGAATCGCTGATGCCATCTCAGGATTTTGTTATTGTCCATTATGTTATGTTTAGTCATTAACACCGTCTCCGGATTTAAGCTATAAATATACAAATTTCCTCGTCTTGGGATTTGTATAACTTCCTTCCCATGTTGATCTCTCACTGAGGCTATTTTACGGTGAAATTGTACTCTATACCCGTGATTAACAATTTTATTTACGGATAAGAAATTTCCTCTTAACTGTGGCACGTACAAAACGTTTTTAAGCAAAACATTTCTCATACATGTTTTTAGGTTAACTACACCAATTCCTTCAACGTAAGAAAAATCACCTGTAGCGAGTAGCACCCTTTGTTTTTTCACATTCTGTAATTCTGCGAATGAATCACGATCATTACAAATATGACTTGTTGCTCCGCTGTCTAGGCACCAATCGCCTGGATTGAACAAATCTTCATGTTTGGATAGGCAAAACGTAGCGGTGGATGCCATATACTTATTCCGCTTCCCCTTTTTCTTACAATCAGCCGCATAGTGGCCTTTTATCCCACAATTGTAGCATTTCCAACTAGCTTTATTTTCGTGTGTTTTAACAGCAACTTTAGATTTTCTGGGCTGCTTTTCCACAACGAATGCGCGTTCCCTATTTTCACTATCAAAATCGTCTTTGTTGCAGCGTCTTTGCTCTTCTTCGAATAATTTCGATTTAAGTTCATCTATTGATGGTAAGGCATCTCTAGACTCTAATGCCACAATGAAGTTTTCGAATTCTTCCGGGAGACTGCTTAATAACGTTATAGTTAAGAGCTCGTCTGGCATTTGAATTTGAATTTCCCTTTGTTGCTCTACAATTTCGAAAAACTGTCTCATGTGATCAGATAGCCTCTGCCCCGTTTTCATTTTTAGGCTCAATAACTGTTTGTACAGCATAACCTTTCTGACTGGACCGCGTGGTTTGTATAATGCACATAATTTGTCCCATGCGTCTTTTGATGTCGCACAATTTTTGACGTGGATTAATTCAGATGATTGCAGGCTCAGTATTATCGTGGCTAGCGCCTTTTGGTCTCTTTCTATCCACTAGGATTTCAATTCCGGATCCGCACCGTCTTCCAATAAAATCGTTCCATTGACATAACCCCAATACTCATTGAAGATTAAAATACTTTTCATCTGAATAGACCACGTGGGATAATTATCTCCAAACAATTTATCAATTTGAAGCATGGAATTCATTTTGCTACTCATATCTGCATAACCTTCTTGCACCAAAATGTGTTTTCTGCGACTAACGCGTGCCTTCAATGCAGTGTTCTATTATTCTCGAATAAATGTACCGTGTCTGGCCCATAACCCATGTTAAAAGAATTTAAAATAAAGAGAACATTTATTCAGAGTTTAATTAACAATAATCATTCAACGACTAGATTCATCAAAACAATGCAATCAACGAAACAATACAGTTCAATGCCTAATCAGCATTCATCCTAGAAGGCGTTTAAACCGTAAATACTAAGTGTTATTACATACAGTGCATTGCATTGGTATAAATACTAACACATTGTTTATACAGTAGAATTTTCAAAAAATTAGCGATTTAAAATTTACTTATTTAAAAATGAATACGTTCATTTTAGTTAACAAAAGGTATACCTAAGAATAGTAATTATACTGCTTTTCTAAAAATAAGAAATTTTCAATTTTATGATTGAAAGTTATTTTTTATTTTAAGGCTTAAAATGAAAATTAGATTTACCTATAGAAATTGAACTTTTCTTGCTTTTATATTTGCAAAATCTGCTATTATTTGTCTAGTATCTAAACTATCCAAAATTTAGGAATTTGTTACACATAAAAATGGATAATTCTCCATAACTTGATATCAAAATTAGATTACTTATAATGTCAATTTTTATTTACAGAATAAACTTGATTTCAATCTTGGGAATTCAATTTTACATCCTCTGTCCTTATACTATACTATTTTCAGAGATCGATCCTTCTTAAGTGCTGCACACGTTTTCGGTTTATCGGTTTATTTTTTAAGGAACACAATACATGGAATTGTTATGGCATTATAAAAAAAACCCGGGTGCAAATGATGAAATTGAGTTCGATGAAGAAATTGTTATGTTTGCCGCCGCCCCCCCCCCCGAAAGTGTCGCCCGCCTGCGGTGCACATTATGCATGCCCGCTCCCAGCGGACCTGGCTACCGACACACAGAACCAAAGAAAACAGAAGTAGCAGCCCATAAAATTATAAAAGCACTGGATTTTCCAATGAGATGTGTCTTGGATATGGTTGTTACACAAGCTATTTTCGTATCACAAATTTTGATCCAAATCCATTTTGGATCAAGTTGTTGTTAATTCTGTATGTTTTAAGTTATCTTTTACGACACGAAATAAATTAATTATAACGTATAAAATCATTAGTGGTTTTTTTGTGTTTCGCGAGTGAAAGGATTGAAATTTCTAAGTCAGGTGTACCCCAACATCCCCTCCCCAATTCAGTGTACGGTCCTTCGAGCCAAAACCGTATCCGGGGATATTGTGAATGCAAATATTCGAAAGGACTTGCTATGCTACCAATAAGTTTTTGTTCCAAACATTTTTATTATTAAAACTGCGACAAGAAGTTTTTAAAAAATGTTTAAACAAATTGACTCTCTACAAAATGCTGGCTAAAAACATTTTATGATACTCGCGGTTTCGGAGGTACACAGAAAAAGTTTTTGTCTATTCTGTCTGAAAAACGAAACTACATTCCAACTAAACAAGCAAATAAATGAAAATTTAAATAAATTAATTTAATTGTGCGAGAGAAAATGTTTGAGTTTTGAACGTCTACCATTTGTGTTGCTTTACCCGCAATAGATTAATGAAACCCAATAATTAATATGTCACATAAATCAGAAATCAATCTTGATTAAAAATAATTAAAACTGATTTCAATATTAATCTCTGTTCCAACAATAATAAATTTATAATGTAAAGGTTTTTATAATTACAGAAATTCTGCAATAATAAATTACCTTAATTACCGCCCGTGAAAATTCCGCAATGCAAACTAAAAGGTGTTTTTATTATTATTATTAGCTAAGGCAAATTACCCTGATTTGCTCCTTTCAAAAACTTGTTAAAAATTTGTAGATATTATACAATTTTCCAATAAGGGATTAGATGTAATTTATTCACCTTACCTGGACACAAAGAGGTTCCTGTTTCAAATACTCATAATGTTAGAAAAAATTTTAATTAAAGTAACCATCAAAATTTGCATTTCCAAGTAATGCAAATTTATTTTTGCATCAATCAAAAATAATCTCTAATCTGAATTGGGGTAAGTCGCCCCTTTGAGTGTGCAAGCTAAAAATGTACCTACTTCCCATTTAAGTGTAGAGGAGTAGCGTAGCTCTGGGTAGCGTAGTAATGAATTTTTTATCTGATTCAGTCGTGAAAATTATATTTCTTCAGTGGATTTTCCGCTCTTTCCACTTTGGCCTTTTATTGCCATAAACCTAAATAATGACTTTTCCTTGTATCTCACCGCCGTTAATATTCCGAAGATGTCTGTACTTTTTTCATGTCAGCAGAAAATGAATAAAAATTTGATATAAACTTAGAAAAATCAGTCTTTTTTAAAGCTAGGTAAGTGCTGGTCTTCTGCTGAGTATAAGGAAAAATGCGATATTGGGATCTTTTGGCGCAGTTCGCTTTTAAGTGGAATTAATGGCGGAGTGTACAAGGTTTCTATTGGCATCAAAACCTTTCGAGAAAAATACTATTGAATGGGATTTTCGTTCTTTTTGTGTAAATATCACGTGTTGGCCAACCTCGACAATAAGATCCACCGTTCACCTTTTCTCTGGTTATCCTGCTGGACTACATGTTGCGCTTGGGACACAGAACCCACGGGCATGGATTCAATGATTTCTGGTACAATTTGGTACTGGAGGGTAAATCCTTTCATAAAAGCCATTGTGTACAGAAGAAAGATTGCTACCAAAAATTCTATTTCGAGATGAATTCTGGGCAAAAGTTTTCAGTTGAGGTAATTTTTTGCGTGACATTTGGTTTATTTAAAAATTACTTTTTTTATCTGCATATTTTAATTTCTATAATGATTTGAAAGTATACTATATCATAGTGGAGTTGAGCTTAAATATACTGAAGTTACGATTGAAAGTGCACGAAAAAAAAGAGTATTTAACAAAAATTCACTTTCTTGAATGTATCTTATTTATCGCAGAAACAATCGAGATTTAGTTCATTTTAGCTGAAATTACCTGTCGTTCCCCGGACAACAGTTACATACTATTATATTTACAAAATGAGCATCTTTATTTTAATGTTTCTAGGCAATGTTTTGCGTTTGCATAAATTATTAAGTTTGTTGAGTTGCTCAATCGAGTGCATGCTACGTATAGTTGACCATGAGTAAAGCAGGTTTTACGTAAATCAACTTCCGCTTTCTTTAATGTTTGCCCTTGAGACTTATTAATCGTGATCGCGAAACATAAATTAACAGGGAATTGTAAAGTTTGAATTGAAAGGGATAAGTAGATACTTGGAAATATAAGTATCCTAGGTATATGAACATTTTGCCTTTGCCACCGACCCTTAAAATTGTGGCTTCTATTAAATTGTTGTGTAATGCAACAGTTCTCAATCTATTGCCATTGCACAATTTTGGAGTATTTAAATTGTGGTACGGGAACATTTGACTTTAAGATGTATTTTATGTGCAGGAAGACCGGGAGTTGTTATACTATTTAAAAATTCCACAGGAATTGTCCAGAATGCAGGCCAAGCCGAGTGTATATAATTATACGTGCTTAAAGCAGCCACCTTTCATTCTTTCGCAGAACCATGAATCTGCCTTTGTATGATATTACAGGATCCGTAGAACAACGACCTTCTTCATGATATGCTAACAAAAGTAACGGTGATGGGTTGCCTAACGAAACATGTTCAAGGCTATATTTAATTGGCGTTTTTTCGGCATTTTCCGCCTTTTTCTCTATTTTGAGGAGAAACTATGCATTTTGGTGAAAATATCAAAAGAGCAAAGTTGTAGAGCTTAAAATTTCCTACAAATTTTGTCTTCACTGTATTTTCGAATTCGGCATATTTTCGCCGCTAGCGGCCGTTTTGCGCCTTTTTTCAGATTCTGTTGATTAATCAAAGCGTCTAAAGAAAAGCCGTTGAAAAACTGCAACTACTACTTTGATCTCATTTAATTTTTCATACAAATGCATAATTTAGCTCAAAATCTAAAAAGAGGTGAAAAACGGCCGCTAGCGGCGAAACTATGCAGAATTCGAAAAAATAGTGAAGACAAAATTTGTAGGAAATTTTAAGCTCTACAACTTTGCTCTTTTGATATTTTCACCAAAATGCATAGTTTCTCCTCAAAATAGAGAAAAAGGCGGAAAATGCCGAAAAAACGCCAATTAAATACACCCTTGAAAATATTTCGTTAGGCAACCCATCACCGTTACTTTTGTTAGCATATTATCTATCATGAAAAAAAATTTCATTCGGTTACTCGATCGGTGAAGGTCGCTCTTCTACGTATCTTAGACTATGATTTTTTGAATCAATGTTTGGGTATGTGCAACAACTCGACAAAGTGTAGGCGGAAGGACGATTTCATGGTTATTATTGATTTCAGGAATTTTCCTTCACCAATATCCAATAGTACACGGGAAAACTCAGACTTGCTTTGTTCAGCTCTAATATTTATGGTGAGATGAAGTTATGTTTTAAATCTTTAAAACGGCGATATCTCATGAATGGCAATTCGTACGGGAAAATTTATAATATCTTTTTTTGTAGATAATCGCATAATCTCCAAACTTTGTAAACACTATTTTATGATAACACTTACCGTTTAAGATGTGTTTGCAAAAAACTGATTTTTTGACCCTAAAACCCCCTAAAAAGTAGGTTTCCCGGGGTAGAAAATCGGTAGACTTTATAACCCCTTATTAATAATCCTAAAATGAAGCTCTCTGCCAAATTTCAGCCTGTACCCAATCATTTCCGCTATTTTTACTATTTTACCTGTACTGGGCCTGTGGGAATAGTGACTAATTGATGACTAAACTAATTTTTGCAGTTTTTGTGGATAATGTAGGGAATTGCTGTGTGAATTCTTTTGATGACTAAATTCTGTCAGTTAATCAAATATTTAAATTGTAACCATAAGAACAATTTAGTCAACTGTCGAAAAATTTAGTCTACTCTTCAAAAGACTAAATACTGTATTATCGACACTAAATTTTAGTCATATAATTCACACAGGCCCTATATACATGCCATGCCAATCACATTCCAACCTTAGAAACCTTAGGAAATCGTTCTATCGTTCGTACGTAAAGTGCATGACAAATTTAAATTTATATATTGATTTCGATATTTTTTTCCACAACTCGATATGATCCAATTCTCAATTCATCTAATTTCTTTCTATTTAACTGTTTCCGTTTTCTACAAATACTAGATCTCCGGCAATGAACTCAGAATCCTTCCCGTCCTCATCAAACAGCCTTTTATTTTAATTATGTGATTTTATAATATTGTCCACTAGTATTGTCACTTTGTGTTTTTTCTTGATTTAAAATTGGTAAAATTGTAATATTTCGCGCCTCCAGTAAATATGTAGGTGCAAACCCAGCAACTGTATTTTCTTACTTACTTGGATCCCTCTGCAAACGGGATCCGGAACTGGTCTCTCCAAACTGTTCTCTCCACCGTTCACGATTCTGAGCCGATGTCATCCAGTTTGGAATGCCTAAGCGCTCAGTCCTGGTCTAGGCGATCCTTCCAGCGATGGTTGGGTCTCCCTCGCTGTCGCACCCCATAGATCTACCGCAGAGAACTTCAATTTTCACTCATACGAGCTAGATGCTCTGCCCACCGGAGCCTACCGAGCTTTATTTTCTTCACAACATCTATAGCCCAGTCGTCAGAGAAAAATTTAGACCGAAAGCTCGCACAAAATGCGATCTCGCTGAAAATTGGGACTTAGGTACTTTTTTGGATGTAGAAAACGATAAAAAAATCTTTCTGTTACTGGGTTTTATTTCGAAACACAGGCACTGTGTTATCGACACTAAATTTTAGTCATATAATTCACACGACGACAGAATAACTGCATCAATCAACCTCCAGATTTCATATTTTAGAAGCATTAATACTAGCAATTTAATGATATTATCAAAGATGGGTCGTCGTACTTCTGTTGAAATGCGTGAACTGGTCCTTAAGCATTTTAAGGATGGGAAAAGTCACCGAAAGATTGCAGGAATTGTCAATTTGAGTTCATCTACTGTTCAACACATTATTGAACGTTTTGTGCATGAAAACCGTGTGCACAACAAGGGTAGAAACGCTCCAAATAAGATCTTTAATGAAAGGGATTGCCGATGGATTGGAGAGTCCAAATAATCCAACTTTTAATTCTCCAATTCTTACCAATCAGGCTGAATAGTTTTTACAAAAGAAAGTGTCATCCTGAACTATTTATAGAGTCCTGAGGAATGCTTATTTTCATGGGCGTACTGCCCGCAACAAGCCCTTCATCAGTGCAAAGAATATAAAGTGCAGAACACTTTTTGCTAAAGACCATGTAAATAGGGACCAACTGTTTTGGAAAACCGAGATTTTTGCTGACGAAAGCAAATTCACATATCTGCGTTTGATGGCAAGGCAAATGTTTGGCGAAAGCCTAAAGGTGGGTATCCACCAAGAGTTTTGTCTCCGCACCGTCTCCATACATTATCCGCAGAAGTGTCTCCACCAAAATCAATGTGCGGAGATAAGAAATGTGCGGAGATGAGAAGTGTGGAGACCAGGGGCGGCGGAGCGCATGGGGATGGAAGGAAAAGTGCCCACGCACTTTCGCTTTGGGTGGGGAAAACCACACCCAAAATATTTCATGGAACCCAGAACTTTAAAGAGCTGTCGAGGTCGCTGCGGCGAAAGAACGTGGTCGATGGGCCGCACACAAGCATGGCTTTTCATAAGAAAACTAAATATATATAGCCTAAGCTAACGAGTTTAAAATCCATCCGACTTGTATTTAAAAAGGATGTTGTCTCAGGAGAAGAATTTCCCCGTAGGTTACTCCCCGTAGGCCAAAAGAAGGCTTCTCATGAGCACCCCACAAAAAAAAATCATCGATACTGAAGTGAGGAATGCCTTATCAGTTTCTCATAAGGGCCTTATGGGGCAAACCAAATGAAATAGGACAATCCCAACATCTGCCATACGTATTCGGAAAGCTTTTGAAGAAGCTTTAAATTAATACCTTTAAGGTTTAGCTTTACTCATACAAAACTTTATTTTTTGTTGTTTCATTGCTTCATATTTCAAGAAATTATGTTGGTGACCATGAAGAGTGTTATTCAACATGCACAATAGACTGGTTCTGGTTCGATCACAAAGGTCAAGCAGCATTGGACGTGATTAGTACTCAGTTGGGTGACCACAAGACTCGCGTTTGAAAGTACATATAAAGTTTTCGACAACCGCGCAGTTATTACTCACATATCCACACCGAAATTCGCAAATAAATAAATTGACCTTGGTGGAGACTACACACGCACACCGATATTACAGTGGATACAAAACGTATCCATTAAAAAATGTTCTGTGTCGGAGCGGAGAATTTCTGCGGGGACTGTGCGCGGATAAGTAAATGCAGATGATACTTGAAAAAAGACTTCGAAAAGTCTTAAACTTGCTTGTTAGGGCCTATCTTTTGTTTTCCATCGAATATGGAAAACACAAAACATTGAAAAAATCGTGTCTTCCCAATCTTCTGCCGTTTGGTATTATAAGCTTTTCAAATAATTTTAAGCATTTTTTTGTAATATGACATTTATGTGGGAAGTGGACCCTTCTTTAGTTAGGGTGTTGGGGGGGGGGGGGGGGGGGTGGCGGGTAAAAGAGGTTAGAACTGAAAAAAAATTCTGCCACTGCGTAAGTAGGTTCTAATAGTGCTAAAAACTAGTGGCAGCGATTTTTGACCATTTGCACCCTCCCGAAGCCACCCCTAGCTGAAGTTGCCATTTCACACCCCAGCGAATGGTCAATTTTACGAACAGAATAAGTCGTTGTGGGATGCCAAATCAAACGATTATAAAAATAAAAATAAAAAGAGCGACTATATGTATATTTAAACTAAAATCGTCTAATTATAATCATTAAATCATACTTTTGTGGTGCTAAAGCAGAACCCGATATTTCAAACAAAAAATTTTTCGTTTATATTGCCAACAGTCGAAAGTTTATGAATGAAAATGTTCACCAAAGCCAAAATTGTAGACTGATTCTCTTAAATAATTTAGATCAAAACTAAAGAAGTTCATATGCTTACAATACTGCGATGGCACAATCCAATTTTGACATATCGGGTTCTGCCTTAGCACCACAGATTTATACTAAAATCGGAAAACATAAACCATTGCGCGCACAAGCATTGTATCATTCAAGGTCGTATCCACCTAAAGTCTTGTCTCTGTAGAGGCGCAGAGTCCTTTAGAACATAGTTTGAGACTTTTCATATGCTTCCTGCAAGATTTTAGTGGATACGCAATGAAAGCTTTGTATCCGCATAGTTTGAGATTTTTCGTTTTTTGCTCTACTATTTGTGTGGATTTTTGTGTGCGCGCACTGTCGGCAGACCGCAGTGGAAACGCACCTTAATACAGAGCTCCAACAAAACAATTTACACGGCACGGTTAAACATGGCGTAGGTCATGTAATGGTCTCAGGCTGCATGCCGTCAGCTGGAGTCGGAAATTTGTAGGAAAAGTTATAACACAGAAGTTTTAGAAATTTACAAAACTATGAAGTGAAAGCTCCAATATTGATTGTATTTTTACATCCCACAAATAATGTATATTTACTACACACTTGGTAAAAATGCCTAACGTAGATTAGGAATATTCCTAATAATATACATACATATATTGCAACTTTACAAAACTGCTTGTAAATAAAACTTTCAGCATTTTATTTGTAAAATTACCACAGACATTTTTTACAGTGTACAAACACAGCATGTTTCGGTAAATAAGGTTTGTTTCTTGTTTTGCCCTTTGACAGAATTATAGCATATGTTAAATAAACTTCAATCTATTGGTGTTAATAAATGTATTTTCTAAGAAAAAGACTAGACCGAAGTATTATTAGACTACTTCGAATCCGAACATCGTATTTTCCCTATTGATGTCCAAAAGTATTATCTACGTATAGTCGAGGCAATGAAGCAAAAAAGTTCCTAATTGGTTGGGCGCGGACGGATCGGAATGCGGTTTTTTGCATTCGCTTCCAAAAATTATTTGTAAAAAATGGCTCATTTTTTTTTCTGAACAAACCGGAAATTGCACCTGTTCACCTGTATGTATGTTTGTATGTATGTAGACAAATCTTGCAACTTGATTTTGACCCACTTCCATATAACCGATCAACTTGAAATTTTGCATATATGTAAAGTTCGAGTGACAATGCAATCTGACCATTTTGTAAAAAAATCAAGATGGCGGTTCCAAGATGGCGGCCGAATTTTGCAATATTGCTCCTCGACCCCCGACATGGGTATCAAATGAAAGGGTATGACAAGTACAATACAATTACCTAAGTGGTGTCATTGTAAATTCAAAATGGCGGCCAACACAAAATGGCGGACTACCTTTTTCTTTACAACACCCTCGGTGTGGGTATCAAATGAAAGGAAATGATGATGATTTAAATCACACCCTTTCATTTGATACCCATACCGAGCGCGTTGTAAAGACAAAGGTAATCCGCCATTTTGTGTTGACCGCCTTTCTGAATTTGGAATGACGCCACATAGGTAATAGTATTCTACTTGTCATTTCCTTTCATTTGACCCATATCGAGCGCGTTGTAAAGAAAAAGGTAATACGCCATTTTGAGTTGGCCGCCATTTTGAATTTGAAATGACGCCACATATGTAATTGTATTGTACTTGTCATACCCTTTCATTTGATACCCATGTCGGGGGTCGAGGAGCAAAATTGCAAAATTCGGCCGCCATCTTGGAACCGCCATCTTGATTTTTTTACAAAATGGTCAGATTGCATTGTCACGCGAACTATACATATATGCAAAATTTCAAGTTTATCGGTTATATGCAAGTGGATCAAAATCAAGTTGCAAGATTTGTCTACATACATACAAACATACATACAGGTGAACAGGTGCAATTTCCGGTTTGTTCAGAAAAAAAAAATGAGCCATTTTTTACAAATAATTTTTGGAAGCGAATGCAAAAAACCGCATTCCGATCCGTCCGCGCCCAACCAATTAGGAACTTTTGGCCTTTTTAGTGCTTCATTGCCTCGACTAGTAGGTCCGGGTACTTGAAGATGCATGCAGTCTTCAAATCCTCTATTTAACCTCTGTTTGAATGTAACTCTTTTAAGTACATTACTCCGAGATCATTCTTGTGAACTTCAATAATTTTTAAGCACGAGCCTTATCCATTGGAACTTTTAACAATTCATTTGTAATATTTTTAAGTACTGTCTGTTCGGTTTTCACTTGAGCATTCAGGTATTTTTTGTCTATTTTTGCTGAAGTACATATGTACATATGTATATGTAATCTTAACCATTACCACAAAACCAATTCGAGATACTTTTGATCGGATTTATGAGCATAATTCACCAATTGCATGGTAGATAAAAATACGCAAAAATATGTATATTTTTTTCTAACGTCATTACTATTCTCACCTTTCCAATGTCTTTTAATGACAACTTGAAAATTTGATGCTAATTTCACTGGTAAAATGTCGACCATTAATTTGAAATGTAAATACAGAAGCGACAATTCCAGTGAGCTGTTTACCTTTCTCAACGATTTCTAATTGTTTGTTCGCGTGTTGGGCATTTTAAAAGTAGCCACCGTTTCTAAAACGACCGTTTGGACATTAATATTTTCTATACCAACACAAACACACATAATAAGATAAATTTGCTAAACATCCTCCTTTTCTGTAAATGCGGCACGTACACAGACCACGTTTTTTCACAAGTTCAGTAAAAAAAATATAGAAATAAACATATTTCCACATACATTCTGACGCGATAATCGGATTCTGTTTATGTAAAGGACATTCTCTAAGGGTTAGTCCTTTAGTGTTTATTGAAATATATTTAAGCATAAATGTATATATTCGAGAAAATGTATGCAGATATTAAAAACCCTCGGCTGTTTACTTTTCCCGGCAGTTTTTTTCTAAATAAATTAAAAGCCTTACTTAGTCCCCATTGGAAAATCTTTTTTAAAACAAATTCAAACTGATGAAACAAGCTGAAAAAATCACGTTATGGCAGCAGAATTTGTCGCTAAGCTTTCATCTTGCATAAGCACGGGAAGTTTGTGGAAATAGTTAGGTTCAACAAAGAGATAAGCGTGACAATTAAGATGAGAAGGTTCTAGGGAGACATTAGATAAACTTACTGCAATTAAAAATAAGACGGGGGAGCAAATTATCACGCAAGAATGATTTTTATTAGCCCATCAACTGTAAGGCAAGCCCCAAGTTTGTAAAGGAACTGTACCTGAACCCAATTCCTACTACACAGCATGCCCTAAAATAATAAAATCCTGCTGTGAAAGCACGTTTAAAATATGGAGGATATAAGTAAAAATTTATATGAGCAATTTAAAGGCTGTGCAGCTCTGTGCTCTGAGACCTGAATTACATCACGAGTTTAGCTCAGTTTAGTTTTTTTTTAATATTTTGAAAGGCATTTTTAATTATTTAGGATTTTCGCCATAAATTCATGATTACGTCGCAATATATTTCAAGAAATACTGCTTAGTGAGAATGTTTAGTTTATCCGTGCTATAGCGAAAGGTTTGTGTTATATTAGCATTAATAGCAGGAGATTTACATTACCTTTAGTAGTGGCGTTGGGTAAAGACTAACCAAAACTTGCCTATACTAACGAATTAATGAGTGTTTCTGATAACTCATGTTGCAACCAACCGGAAGTAACAATCACAACATTCCTTGAGAGAAAATGTTAATAATTCCGTCGAATTGGAGTGGAGAATTCCACTTGAGTCGAAGGAGTGAAAATAGCTTGTGGCCTATGCCTTGTTCACAATTAGTGAAATTATTTCATATATCGCCTCGCAAACTCCACGGCTATTAATGTAACGAGGGCCTCAGGCCAACCCCTGACATTCATCTCAATAAACTGCAAATTTTGAACACTCTTTCCAAAACAAACACCCCGCAGAGTCCCCCGAAAATTTCTTGCATGCCGGAGGGTCGTGGTGCGGAGGAGAACTCCGGAGGTTCCGCCGCCAATCAACTTATATCACCTCTTACCGGGCTGGGAGCGCCCCATCAGGGCGATGGAGGGAAACTCAACTGTTGAATCAGAAGTCACCTGAAAAGAAATTTCGGGGAGAGGAGACATATCGGCCCCGGCCGCTGCTTAGCCGTCCTTGGGTTTAACGCCTCATCTCAAACCTCACAACCTGCAACAAAAAAACATCCGTCCCACCAAAAAAAAATAAACGTATATGCTGTTCATTCAACCTTCACTGCATAACAATATCATCTCACAGCCAAACATCCAGTTCATTCACCAAACAATAATTATACCTAACATAACCTCTGACACTGCAACGTAGGTATTGCGTGACCCAATATCATTACCAATCTTCTACTATCGCAATTTTCAATAAAACTAAAAACAAATCTCGCATGCAACCGCCCTGGTACCAAAACGCTTGTTGAACTTCTATTTGCAACAAAAATTAAAAAATATATTAGTTTAAAAAATCTAAAAAATACGCTTTTATTTTAAAATTAACTAAAAAGTAAAAAATAATTTTGAATGGTCTTTATTGCTTCAACTTCAATAGGAACTGCCTACCTTTAGAAATCAAGCCCAGAATAAATTTAATGAAGTTATTGGTAAAAATTATAAATATAACTTACTTAAATGTAAAAAAGCGTGGGCGCTCTTTACCTATATTCTTATTTTATTAATACTGGAACTTTTAGCTAACGCCCCCTAACGCTTTGGGGCCCAAAATAGTTATTCAAGGCCAAAGGTCGCGAAAATGGTTTTTGGCAAATACTTCGTAAACGTTAAGTGATATTGCAAAATAGTCAATGCAAGAAATATAGATAATGTGATTCTCTACAAAAAAAGCTCTTTACACTTTTTTCTCTACGAGTGATCGTTCGGGAGATATCGCGATTTTAATCATTTTTCATACAAAAAAAATTATATAACTTTTGGTCTGCCAGGGGTTACGCCACAGCCCGGGCGCGGCACACAATGCATTTTAGTAATTGTTAGGTGTATACTTATCCTTCTTGTCGATAAAATAGGTTTGGACTAAAAAACCACCACTAATATTACCTAATTTCTCACCTTAGGCCACACTTTAGATTAGGCACACTTACAATAGGTTTTGTTTTCTTCTTCCCGATAACATAGGTTTTTCAGCGGTCGGCTCTCGGTCTATAATATAAAGCGTATAAAAAAGAAAACCCGACACCACCCAACACCCGCCAGTCGCTAACACGATTCAACTCACAATTTGTCTGAAATTCCAAAAAAAAAAAAAATGTAACTAGGGCTGCCAGCACCTAAATTGCCGACGCCGGACAAAACCTTCGAAAACCCCGGACATTTTGGTGTAATTTAATTTTTTTTCCGGACATCCATGAAAAATTTTTTTTAAAACATTTTTCACTGGCTGCGCAGAATTCCTTGAAAGCTTCTGTTCGAACGGTACAAATTGAGAAAAAGTTATTTTCAATATCATCGTCTCTATGTCAATAGGATAATCACATATTCCAAATAACCAAAGAAGCGATTCCTCAAGGTATGCAAGTCCTCCTTCGGCCCCGCCTTGAATACAAGGTTTATTGACATCTACTCAAGCACCCTCCAAACCGCTAACCTATCCTTTCTCTTTTATCCTTCAAATCAAGCTTACTACTTAAAATTGACTTAAACGATATGACGGACTAGTAAGTAGTACAAAGGGTGACTCCTAAGTTTGATCTTATTACAAAAATATGAGTGTGCTTAAGACCAAATTTTAGAAGTAAAATTTTTTTGCCCAACAACTGCCGCAATTATTAAAATTTTAACCAGCTAGTAATATGCAATAGTGGAAAATAGCTTTCAGAAAAGTCAGGCCAACGACAGATGCAGGAAGTTTATTGGCGAGCCTACTGAGGGACTTGATACAGGTACAATTGGAAAATATCAATATTTATGAATTCGTCAGAGTTCGGAACCGCACACTCGCGTGCGCACACGAACGACTCAAAACTCATTTTTCTACTCATGTGCGCACACGAAAAAATTCAAGTGCACACAACTCACTTGCGTGAATAATATGGAGAATTGTCAATTACTCACGCACGTGAGTTGTGTGCACTTGAATTATTTCGTGTACGCACATGAGTAGAAAAATGAGTTTTGAGTCGTTTGTGTGCGTACATGAGTAAATGGAAATACTCATGTGCGCACACGAACGACTCAAAACTCATTTTTTTACTCATGTGCGCACACGAAATTATTCAATTACAATAAGGACAAGAAAAGCGCACACATTTCATGAGTATGTGCGTTTTGGCACACACAAAATTTATGGCACACGAGCGTGCGTTTCCGTATTCTGGAATTCCTATAACCTAAAAACAAAGCAAAGGTTTTATGATAACTGAAATATTTTCGATTGAAACTGGTCTAAAAATCGCGTAAAAACTGCATCAAGTGAGATTCCATAGGGCGTGGTACTTTTGTCAAAATTGGGCCTGTTTCGCTTCGCTCCCAGAAACGTTTCTCACGAACTTTGTTGATGAAGGGAGAAGTGGGGTGGTACCTCTCATCATCCCCACTTTCCCCTTCATCCACAAAGTTCGGACGCGTCGTTTCTGATGAAAAATTAATATAGAAATCAGCACTCAAAATCATGGGGATTTCGTTGAAGTTTCGACCTTGTGTCCTTGAGTGTGCTGTTGGCACCGTTTATGGTCACCAAGCTAGTTGCCCGTTTTCTTCGTCCCATACAAATTTTTAGGGAGCCAATTTTAAAGGGACCAAAAAGAAATGCAAAAAATTTCAACTTTTTTTCTAATTCACCTTTTTCTAGGGGTAGTTAAGGGTTGAAAATAATTTATTTTTGGCTGAGAATACGCATTCAATTGAATTTGAAGCATAAGAAACAATTTTTTACAAACTTCTATATTTTTAGTCGATGTAGGGGTTGTTTTAACCCTTTAGTATAATCATCTTTATCATAAAATTTGACTTGATTTGTATAAATCAACCCCCCCCCCCCCTTCGCAAATAAATATCGAAAAAAGTGTATTTCATTGGATTGTTTTTGATTATTATTGAAATTATCGCGAAAACCCCTTAAAAATGGGTGTTTGTTTGCATTTTTAAAGGTGACCCCCATATTTTACTACCGCGGACCTCGATTTTCGTAATCAGCGACCCAAAAAAAATATAGGGAACGATTTTCATAACGGTGTTATGTTTTGCCCCCTCCTCTCAAGGCGTTTTGCATGGACTATAACGCATAAGCGATTCGTCGATTTGTTGTAAGTTACGAAAATTTTTAATTTTAAAATTTCTAAAATTATAGGGTAAATGAGCATATTCACACAGTGCACATTCATGGCGCCTAAAACCGGTTTTATAGATGAGAGAGGGAAGGGAGCGGAAGAACGTAACGAAACATTTTTCACGCAAAAGCAAACGCGTGAAAACTGGCACACATATAAAAAGTTACTTCTATCTCTTGCATTCTTTAGCTCTGTTTTTCTCTAACAAGTAAATTTCATCTGCAATACATTTAAAGGTTCCTGTATAGCATTCAAATTTACTACACTCATTTACGCCCCGTCTGAGTTGCTAGGAGTTGAATAAAACCGGTTTTACTCACCACAATTATGGCAGCGTGTGAATATGCCCAATCTCGGGAGGTCCATCAAATCTCACCAAAGGAGAGGTGGGTGCTAATTTAAAACAAAAACACCTCACGTATTTAATTGACCACCCCCTTTGGTATTCTAAGCACCCAGCCACAACAAAAATCTGAAATAATTCACCTCTAATGGTGAATTTGTATCCGTATAATGAGAAAAAGCAAATAGTCCATTCAAGACGGCGGGGGGGGGGGGGTGTTTCAACATAACGCCGTTAAGAAAATCAAACCCTACAAGGATTTTGGGTCGCTGATCCCGCGGTCCTAAAATGTGGCCGTCACCCTTAAAAATGCAAAAAAACACCCCTTTTTATGGGTTTTTTCGCGATAATTTCAATAATAATCAATAATAATATTCTATGAAAAATGATCCAATAAAATGCACTTTTTTCAACATTTATTTGCGAAGGTGGTTTATTTATACTAAATCAAACTAAACTTTATGATAAGGGATGATCCTAAAGGGTTAAAATCACCGCTAAATCGACTGAAAATAAAAATATTTGAAAAAAAATTTTTTTCTAACTTTTGTTTCAAATACATCAAGTTGTGTGCGTATTTTCAGGCAAAAATAAATTATTTTCAATCCTTAAAGGGTTAAAACTACCCCCACAATTTGAAAAATCAACTTTAAATAAAAAAAAATTTGCTTTTTGCTTGAAATTGGGTTGCATAGGTTTTATAAGACAAAAATTAAATATTTTCAATCCTTAAGGGGGTAAAACTACCCCTAGATTAAAGTTGATTTTTTTTCCTGTTTTTCGCTTGGAATTGGGTGGAATAGGTATTATCAGCCAAAAATTAATTATTTTCAACACTTAAGGGGGTAAAACTACCCCTAGGTTAAAGTTTAATTTGAAAAAAATTAAATTTTTTTTGCAGTGAAATTTTATTTTATTATGGCCAGCGCAACGTAAGCGCAGTAGCTTGGGCATGTGTTGAAAGTTGAAACTATAAATCGTACAATTCGTGATTGTAGCATATTCTCCATGCGTTATCATCATTAGGAGATACTCCATGCTTCACATCCATACGTAGCTACTGCACGTATGATCGTTTTGTAGATTCTTATTTTCTTTTTTCTGTGGATGTCTCTGGATTTCATTACTGGCAGTAGTGAGAAGTATGCGGGGTTTATTCTTCTTTGCACGTCTATCGTCTCATCGTTCTCTTCGCTGACTGTGGACCCCAGGTAGTTAAATTGGTTTACCCGTTCGAAGCTATATTCTCCGCAGGTGGTATTGTGGTTTCTTCTTCTTCTTTCCACCCTCGACTGAATTAGAATCTTGCTCTTTTGTGCATTTATTTGCAGCCCTATATGTTTAGCTTCATCATTTAATTGTGTGAAGATTAATCTAAGGTATGATAGTGATCTGGCAAGGCAGTTTATGTCATCGGCATATTCTGCCAACTGTTTTGATTTGTTAAGCAAGGTTTGTGTTCGCATCAATGTTTACTTTGCGAATTACTCCTTGTAGGCAGAGATAAAATAGCAAAGCCTTGCTTGACTGGGAAGGATTCCGTCAATTCTCCTTGTATTCTGACTGCACACCTTATGTTCTCCATTGTCATTTTTGTTAACTTTTTTATTTTTAGGGGGATGTTCAATTTAGGTCCAACATCGTCGCATACATTTTCCCTGTCGATGCTGTCGTATTGTAGACGGGATTCAGGTACATGTACGATGCTTTCATTTTCGTTCATCAGCTCGCTGAAAAATTCCTTCCACCTTTTCTTTACATCTTCCCTGCCTGTGACTATAGTGCCTTCTTTGGTTCTACATATACCGGAGGAGGGTTTGAAGCCTTTCTTGAAGAAGTTTACTTCCTTGTATGCTTCCCGTGTTTTGTTTTCCTCTGCCCTCAAGATGTAATTGTTGAGGAATTGTCTCCTACAAATGTTTTTTACTGTTTTTCTCGTTTCCTCGTATTTCAATTTCTTGCTCCTCGTCGGTCTCTCTATGTATATTTTCCTATTTTTATTTCTCCTCTATAGCTGCTTTGCATTCCTCGTCGTACCATTCACTGCCTGTGCATTTCCTTCGTGACATCTGTCAGCGTCGTCTTCAGTCTATCCATTTTCCCTCTACCGTGTCTGTATTATTTACGTTTGGACCTATCCTTTCTGCTAGCGTTGCCTGGTATCTCTCCAATACAGGCTGTTCTTGGAGACGGTCAACATCGAATTTGTTTTGTTTGTTATTTCTTTTTCCTTGAGTGGACAGCCGACATCTGAATCTAGCTTTAACTTGAAAGTGGTCCGATTCACAATTAGCACCTCTACATGATCTTACTTGGAGGATACTGGAAGCTGCCCTTCTGTCTATGAGTATATGGTCTATTTTCTTGCAGTATCTTTCGCTGGGAGATTGCCAGGTGTATTTGTGGATGTCTTTTCTTGGGAAATATGTTGAGCTGACGATCATATTTTTGCTCATTGCAAAGTCGATAACACGTTTCCCGTTACCGTTGGATGTTTCGTGGAGACTTTCCTTTCCAATGGTCGGTCTATGCCAGTTCTCGCTTCCAATTTTGACGCTGAGGTCTCCTATCACCATTTTGGAAGGGGCCTTTGTCGTGTCCGCTTTTCTTCCGTCTCCGCATGTGCGTTTATGATTGAAAGTGTGAAGAATTTCGTTCGGAGTCGTATTGAACATAGTCGTTCACTTTTTGGCTTGAACTCTATGACATTATCTATAATTGACTTGTGTATTACGAAGCCTACTCCTAAGTGATGCTCCCTTCCGCAGCTTTAGAAAATTCTGTAGTTACCAAGGTCCATTGTCCCGTCTCCTATCCATCTGATCTCTTGTAACGCGAGTAGTTTTATTTTATATCTGCTCACTTCGTATAATAGTGACTTAACTGCTGCAGTTCTGTACATACTTCGCGTGTTCCATGTTCCGAAAATCATTTCCAGGTGTTGTTGTCATAGCCGTTGCGGTTTATCCTGTCCGTTCCGAGGCTTTGCTTCTGGTTTCTTAACTGATGTGTTTTTACGGGGTCCGTTAGTTAGCGCAACGCCTAACCCCACTGCCAGGAGGACCGGATCCGTGAATTATACCCCATCGAATAGGGTGGTCTAGCTATACCCTAAGTTTATTTTAACTAATTTAAGTTAATTAAATTCTAGTTCTTATTAAGTTTCTATATTTGTCAGCATGGTTTCGTAAACAATGGAAGTCATTACAACACCATAAATTTTAATTGGAATGGAATCGTGATTTGCAACCCTTTTCATTACTAGTTTTTCTCTATAGAAGACTTCAAAGACATTTTCTGTGCAATTTTCAGTAGTAAGACAAATAGCAAAAGTTCAAAAATCCGTTTTCTGTGAATAATTCCTGCAAATCGCTTTTTAAAACCTGCTAGAACTTGGTAAAAAGGTGCTGGTTAAGGCGTCCTTAGGTGACGATGATGTTTTATATACGTAAGATTCCGTTTGAATGATATATAAAAGCCCTATTTGAAAGCTTTTCAATGACAAAAAAGTAGATAGGACAGAAGGGGCACTGGAGCTCAAGAACTGCCATTTCCGGTGAAAAGTAATTTAACCATTAGACTGCAAAGATCCTTGGAGATTTCAACATGAATGAAAATTTGAAGAAAAACTTTCGCAGTAACAAAGACTGAAATGATTTGTTAAAAAGGATTAAAGATAAAAGCTTAAGCACTGATGTAGCATCTGAAATTTGCTAGAGTTTTGGGGCTTTAAGGAAACATTGGGGTCACATTCATGCTTTGCTTTCATAGCAGTATGTTAGGAAATTTCTGACGCATATCCTCAATAACTGCATTTTACACAATAATGAGAACTTCAATGCACTTGAAACTTGAAACTCTGAACTTGATACATAATGTTGAAAGGGTATGAGATGGGATGTGTATTACAGGTAACCCCCGTATAACACGTTACTTCTATAGCACGGATTCATTCTAACGTGGTTCAACATTAAATGGTTATTTGAAAAAAATATGGCCGGAGTCAGTTAAACGTGAAAATTTCATCAAACAGCAGAAAACAGAATGGCTACAGTAGTAGAAATTGCTAAGCCCCTTGGAGGGAAGGGTTTTGACAATATGACTGCATGTCATATCCATGAATTACTGGTGGAAGAAGAAATTGACGCCAAAAAGAAAACGCCCTGCGATAACGAAGAAACCATAATTTCTGTAATTTTTGGAAACTACCCCTTCCGCCCCTTTCGTAGTTCTTTGTTTCGTATAAAACGGATGCGCACACCGCGGAAATTCATTGTTATACGGGGGTTACCTAAACTACAGTTTTTTGAAGATGTAATTTTTTTAATGAAAATAATTCTTAAGAACAGCCAAGTTTAAGAAAATGCAGCCGATGCATTCAAAAAGTTATTTTTATAATCAAAAGTCTGTTTTTTCATTATTAATATGTTTTTGGGGGTCATTTTAAGTACTGGAAAACCTTTTAATAGACTTTTTGTTACTTGTACGAGTGCAAGTATTGAAGAAAATTTTAAGCTCTAGAACGGTACTCTAGAAGAATCCGTAGACCAAGAGGAGCGTTTTTAGAAGAACGCCTTTTTTTACAAAAAGTGAAATTTTAAGGAAAGTGTTCAATATTTTGCAACAAAAATAAAACCCTTTTTTTTAGCTAGCAAGAAGCAATATTTTTGCCAAATAAGAAATATCTAAGTTGCGTTAAACAAAAGTTATTAACAAAATAAAAAAACGTGAATTTTAACAGTTTTTTACTTTTATCTCTATGTTTTGTACTCTTACCTATAACTTTATATCTATCAATCGAAAGATAATTTGAATACCTACAACTTTATAATTTGATTTTTTTCGATCCGAGCTCAAGTTTTTTTGTTATTCGCAAAAAAGCGTTTTTTTCACTTTCCGGAATTTTTTAGGTTAGGTTCGCCATTCCAAATTCAAAACAGAAAAACGCTATATTTTTTAGAACTTTTTTTCCTATATAACCATATTTTTTGTTGCCTGTTGGCAATTAACGCTATATTTACAAGGAGCTATTGTAGATTGATTGGACTATTAACTTTATTTGAAAGTTTAAGTTATATCGAAAACTTTCAGGTTTTTAAAGGTTTTTTCTTTTATTTCTCATGGCAGGATTACGATAATTTACTTTATGTTTGTTACCCAGTTTAAAAGGAAGTTGTAATGGGTTCGAAAATCAAAATCGTAATCATGCATAAAATGCACTTTTGGATGCAATCAAGGGCTAAATTGTATCTGGAGGGTCAGAAACGATTCTATATGCACAATAAAGTTTATGTGATAATAAAATAAAAAAATTCTAGTCAATATTAATTATTAAACTATCGAAAAATCCGAAAAAATAGCAAAAAATGCACTTTTTTGCATGAAAGTGCATTTAAAAATGTCTTCCAGCCCGAACTGTGCGTACGCACTATGATTTTATTGTTATTTACACCCAGATCTATCATTCTATCCAAAAAAATCTAATGGACACGAAATTCTTCCAAAATCGACATCAAATCATTAATTCTGACCGCCTATTTTTTTCAAAATTGGAAAACCTATTTGCTATGAAATAAGATAATTTTCATGTAACTGCCTTTGAGTTTGAAGATATGTGAAAAAGTAGCAAAAAACAGAAGGTTTAGCATCAGATTATGCACATGTTGTTTAATACAGAAAAGAATTAAATGAAAATTAATTTAGCTGTATAATAAATGAAGGAACTCGTTGTGGTTTAACTTTCAAGTATTTATTAAAATATAAAGAGTATACAAAATCTTCAACCAAAATATATGTATTACAGAGTAACCTTTTTACTGTCTTAACTAACTAACTTTCAGCCAAAAATATATTTTTTCACAGTAACCTTTCTACCAAAAAAAACCTCTTAACTAATCCAAAGAAATAGCATGCAAATACTCACTTTCAGCCCTACGGCATGTGAGGGTACTATTACTATCTCTTGGCTATTTTTACTATTAATATTATAAATTCCACTAGAAAAAAAGAGAAAACTGCTTGGTTATTCTGGAAGAATTCCTTTGCTGTTCCTTCCTCGAAAGCGTTGCTTTTTTCTTATTTACTCGGGTTTAATTATCTGTAAGGTTTTCGATGAAAAATGAGTACCTGATCCGTGTTGAGGCCGGGTTTTATAGTTGAAATTTGACCGTTATTGCTGCACTGCATCGCCATTTAGTGTGCTAAATTATTAATTCCTCGGGTAATTTAGCCGTGCTTCGATGATGATCACTAAACATGCATCTTAAATTTTCATTTCCATATTTTCTAAATGTTGTTTAATTTAATTTTTTCATAAACATCGTAAATTTGCCAACTTTGTATGCTCTTTGCATCATTTTAACTTACATATATAGTAATCGCCAATTTCGAAAATTGTTTTTTGGCAATTGTATGTTTATCCCGCTCTAAACGGCAATTTTGGCTTCCTCTTTCTCTCTAATTATATTATATTAGATTTTAAATAAATCTAAATATCTTTTTATTTTCAATTAATTAATTACGTGTTTCATTGAATTCTCCGTCGAATTCTACATAAAATCGACACATCGCATCATGAATGTCAGTAAAATCTGACGTTTAAATTGCCGCGGTAAATTTCGCGAAGTTGCGATTGTGTTTTTCGCGTTTTGTGAGGTGTCGGTGACATTACGCAGGTGAGTACAGTGTTTATACATTCATGTAGTATTGTTTTAGTGTTTTCTGTGGTGGTTTGTGCAAGAATCCAATCCAATCAAAAATCCAAAATTCGGAAATTTCCTTGCGTTTGTTTACACCTGTCAATCGGTGTTTTAATGGCCAAATTTCTACGTGTAATTCAAAAGAAACTTCACGTAGAAGTTGTATAATGTTTTCAATATAAGATACTCTAAAGACAACTTGTATGCAGTGCTGTCACTTTACTCCAATTGTAAAACATGTGGAGTAGATGTTTTGTTTTGCGAATTAAGTGGCCACTTTTCAAATTCTACTCCACTTTTCGAAATCTTATTTTAATTTTGATTTAAAAAAATTTTGCACAAGCCGATGGCTTTAATATGAAAGTGTTGTGACTGTTGTGTTATGAAGCAATGGGATGCTCTAAAATACTTCTTTGGTTTATATATGTAGTTATGAAGAGCTGCATAGCTGCCTCAGACAATCTTTCAAAATCACCCACAGACCGTCAATAATATTGCGCAAATCAAAAGATTGCACAGTATTATTGATAGTCTAGGGGCCCCGCCCCATAAGGAATAGTCTTAATACTACAACTATTGAAAATATATTTTTCGCATAAGAATTACTTAAGCCAAACAAAACATGTTGGGAACTTATCTGAAACAAAAGGCTTATTAAAATTTGCAGATAATTTTCTATTTATTTTCCTTAATCTCAAATGTGGCTAAGATATTTGAAAAAATTATATATAGTCGACTCTATGACTTTCTTGCGAATAATAATATTATTTCTGATAATCAGTTTGGCTTTATGAAAAACAGAGGTACTAAGGATGCACTTGTTTGTGTTTCAAATTTTATAATTAATAATTTAGATAAATGTAAACCAACTGCTTTGTCATTTCTAGACCTAGCTAAGGCCTTTGACATGGTTAATCATAAAATTTTATTGGCCAAATTGTGGAAGTATGGCATTAGAGGTATCCCTTACGATCTTCGTAAAAGCTACTTGTGCAATAGAATGCAATATGTTAAGATAAACGGTTGTACTAGTGTAACAAAGACCAAAAGTGGGTGTTTCTCAGGGAACTATCTTGGGTCCCTTACTTTTCATTATATATATATTAATGATATTTTTAGTTGTCTTCCTGTCAAATCATTGGTATCTTATGCGGATGACTCCGTTGTGCTTTGCTCTAGTAATAGTTGGAATGAAGTCAGGCTTCTGTTAACTGAATGGTTAAAAAAATTAGACATTTGGCTTAAACTCAATCAACTCTCATTAAATCTAGATAAAACCACTTTCATAACTTTTGGTAGTTACAGTGATAGTATTCCATCTAATTTCAGTGTACGTGTTAATAACTGTGAAATAAAGCGTGTCCATCAATATAAATACCTAGGCTTGTACTTTGACTGCTGTATGAGATGGAATAACCATGTTATTGACCTAACTAGAAAAACTAAGTACTTCACTTTCCGATTCTATAAGCTTAATAGACTACTTAAGCATAATCTGTTGAAATCGATCTATCATGCTCTTTTTGAAAGTATAATTAACTATGGAATAATAGCGTGTGGGGAGGTGCCCACAATAATGCGACAAGATCCTTATCACTAATTCAAAATAAATTGCTTAGTTCTTTTAGAACCAGTAATATTCCCTTAAATTTTAAAGAATCCTTTGTTTTAACCTCACTATTATATTACTAGAATGAATGTCGTAAGTTGTACTTAGAAAGGCATGATAGAACGAGGCATAGGTTACTACCGTTACCTAAAATTAAAAAATCAATTAAGTTGCAATTAAGTACTACAATTTACTACCTCAGAATTTGAAGTTACTGATTGGATCAAAAAAAGTATAAAAGTTAAGATTACCAAATGGTTCTATGATAGTTTTAAGGAGCCTAATGTATAAGGAAATTTAAACCTGTTACCCTCTATTTTTTATACTGTTTATACTAATTTAATTCGCATGCAATGTTGTTATTTTTTCACTCTGTCTAGAGTAAGTATAATTTTGTAATAATAGCTTTCTGGTTCCAAGAACAGGTGTTTACACACCTTTTGGACTTTGCTACTGGAATTAAATAAAATAAAAAATAAAAATGGAGAGTATAAATTTAAAACAAGTAAGGGTGAGGTAATTTTGGCGAATTTTCGACGGGTCATTGGGCATTTTGCTGCCGACGGGCGTTTTTTTGGTATCTACTCCCTAAAAGTTCAATCTACTCCCCTTTTTCGGTCAAAATACTCCACAGTAAACGCTGAAAAGTGACAGCGCTGCTTGTATGCGATGTTTGTAAAACATGTTAGTTCGTGACATTTCTTTTGTAAGTTTTCCTTGTGTTTGTTGTTGTTGTTTTGCATATAACTTGAGAATCATTATAAATTCGGTTGTAATGATCTGTTTGATATAAATAACACCTTTTTATATTTATTAAATTCTGTTTTATTGTTACTTCATTATTTCATTATCTCCATTAAATCCATTATTTTTATTAAATTTCTTATTTCAGATAGATACTTAAGGTTTATTAATTCATTTCAGGTAATAGTATGATCATAAGTTTTTTTTTATATTTCATCGTTCTCTAATATGTTTTCATTTTAGGTTTGGGGTTGAATACATGTCGTATAAAATAAAAGTTTTACAATATTAATAAGTTATTTATTTTATAAAATTAAATATTAAGAACTTAATAATAAATAAATATTAAAAACTAAATAATAACTTAATCTAATTAAAGGAACTGCTCGATTATTCCTACACTTTCCATTACGCACAGTCAGCATCTTCGTGTTGTTGTTTCGTAGATCGGTCCTTATTTGTTCGCCTGCTTCTATTATGACTCCGCGTAGTTGTTCTGCTGTCTGGATAGGCCGGACGTATGTAATATGTAGTCCTTCATCGCTCCCCATCGCTTCAAGGAAAACGCGTTTAATTCTATATCTCAAAAACTATGCATTTTACGACAAAAATGTATACATATTATCTTTTTTGTAGATAAGTAAGTGATTTAACTTTCTTGTTTGGAACTTTTTTGTGTACCTAGATATTGACTCTACGGAGAAATAGTGCTTCAAAGTTCATATATCACTTTCTTTGCACTATATTTCGTTAATGGTTAATTCTACATGAAAAAATCCTGCGTAAGACTTATATAACAAACGATTATCTATAATTTTTGTTTTCATCATTTTTTACGTAGGGCTCAAATATGGCCGAAATCTGTATCTAGGGGTTTTTAAGGTAGCAAATAACGCATTTATGATCAAAACTTTTAGATTCAATATGGCGGGGCTAATAAGGCTGACGAATATTGTTAATTGTGTTCCGACTCCAATGAAAGTGGGTATCTAGGGGTTTTTAAGGTCGCAAGTAACGAATTTATGATCAAATCTTATAAATTCAAAATGGCCACACCAATATTGCCGACAAGTTTGCCAATTGTATTCCGATTCCAATGAAAATCGGTATATGGGGGTTTTTAAGGTAGCAAATAACGAACCTATGATCACAACTTTTGCAGGGCCAATATGGCGGACGAATTTTGGCAAATTAGTGTCATTTTCCGGTCAGCTGTAAGTAGGTTGTTCAAGAGTTGGAAAATCTGAAAATCTTCTCATCCTAGCCCCAAATGGAAGAACATTGAACATAGTGTATCCCGAAGCTCTATAAGCAATCGGTTCAGAATTGATCAACAAGGTTTTTTCAATTTGTTTTTTATTGTTTACTAGCTGGGACCCGCTGCGCCTATGCTGCACCCATAAGCCAATAGTAGTAATCAGGTGATATGAATTTTAATATATAGTAGGAGAGTTTGAAAAAGACTTTTTTTGGTATTTTTGAATACTTAAAAAGTTTAGAGTATGTTACAACTATTTTAATTTTCGATGATGAAAAATTGTGTACAACAGACACCTAGCCAATATTCAGAATCGTCCACATAGATTTCGATATGCCGGGGGATTAGACGCCCTGTGCAGAACTTCGCTCTTGGCGCCCTCCCCCTCCAAATTATTTTTTCCAAAAAAAGTTCAAAAAAACGTAATCAATTTTGCAAATTTGACCTAAAAAGGCACACTTTGGTGCCCTAAAAAAAGCTAATAAATACATTACACACACATTTTCTCTGCTTTTTTCATTTCGGCTTGAGACGAACAGAGGGGACAAAAAAATGTCCAGCATATAATCAGACATGCAACAGATGTTACGGTATTTTTTTAAAGAGCTTCATGATAAACTATATTTAATGTTCTGGCGCTTTTTTACATTTCGAAAGGTAGGTTGTTCCCATAAACTGGCTGGAGCAATAACAACTTCAAATTCAAAATTATTTTTTACTATTTATTTCATTTTAAAATAAAAGTGAATATTTTAGTTTTTTTAAACTATATATTTTATTTTCTACTTTTTAGTCTATTATATGTCTTGCGCCATTTTGTGGTGACCGCCATAATAGGTTTAAAATGACGTCACACAGCTTATTGTACTATACTCACCATTCACTTTCATTTGATACCCGTACCGAGCGCGTTGTAAAGAAATGGGTAATCCACCTTTTTGGGTTGGCCGCCATTTTGTGTTTGCCGCCATTTTGAATTTGGAATGATACCACACAGCTAATAGTAATCTACTTGTCATACCTTTTCATTTGATACCCATACCGAATGACTTGCAAAGAAAAAGGTATTCCGCCATTTTGTGACGGCCGCCATTTTGAATTTGGAATAAAGCCACACAGCTAATAGTATTCTATTTGTCATACCCTTTCATTTGATACCCATGCCGGGGGTCGAGGAACACAATTGCAAAATTCGGCCGCCATCTTGGAACCGCCATCTTTGCGTAAGTAATGGACATCACCAATCGCTTTCTCGTACTTTCTCGTATCAGAATGTTAAAAATAATCTTTTCCATTTTAATAAAACAAAACTGAGTATTTTTCCAAACCGTGTCTTATGCAATATAAATATGAAATATGAAAACCAGTTTTTCCTTATTTCTGAAGAAGTAAACAAAGTGGAAAAGACACGTTTTTGGAACTATAGGACTCAACTATAATGTTTGGAGTGACGACTATACGGTCATTTAACACATATTACTTTCTGTATATCTTTTTCTATAATTTTTGACCCTTTGTGCTGATACCGGCTTAGTATCAAAAAGTGTAGTAAAAACTGCAATGTGGCCCTTCAATACTGCAGTGAAATTCTCGCGGAATTATCATGCCCTTCTTGACATACCACTTTAAAAATCTATTTTATATCTTATTTGTACCAACAAAGCTCAACAAACAAACAAAGATCCGGTTAATTGCTCTTAAATCGTAAACTACTAAGACCCATCCCATCCACCCACTAAGTACTCATTAATTATAACAGTAGTGTCGCAACAGCAACAATGTATAAAATAACCTTGCAAAAAACAGTCTCTGGCAGACAGTGAAATTATCTGCTTTCAGAGAGAACGTAGGTTCCTTTGAAGATTCCCGTGTTCGGCATACCTATATGAATGCGGACATTTTTGATTAGAGAAAATATGATAAAAGTGGAAAAAATGAAAATCTTTTATCCCAGAGCGATTTTGTTACACAAGATTTATTTTTGCTCATTTTTTTCCCAAGAGAAATTTTTTATCGAGCTAAACCCAATTCAACATTGAAGGAATCCACTCAATCTGATAAGTAGGGACCGATTTCTTTTTAATGGGGTACCTTTTTTCTTAAAGTGAAGAAGATATTTTTCTTTCTAAGAGTCACTTAAATTGGATGAACCGTTCAACTTAAAAGTCAGACATATAATGAAATGATATTTATCAGATAATTGTATCAAATATGATAACTGAGTTAATCTGCTGGTGAGAACATGTGTACTAAAATTATGTGCCAATTAATTAAAGAGCAGGGATTTATTTGATAATTTTGATCAATAAATATTTTCAGAAAATATGGTGGACGAGTATATACAAAGGGTTAGGATGCTTGATGTTGTTTTAAAGTTTGATAAAGGTATTTCAAGTGTGTGTTACATTGCTCTTTCTAATAGATTCAATGCAGCACATTTGTTTAAATTTTAAAGCGTGTTTATATTCTTATAAATTATTTAATTATCTAAGTTGTTATCGACGAGCTTATAAATCTTGCAAGGTCAAGGAGTTGTACAATTTTATGTAAAATTGTATTTGTTTTGATAGATTTCTATCTTGTTTTTAATATTATTTCAGAAACTGATTTATTTGATTGACAGACAATAATTTCCATGATTTAAAATTTTCAGTTTCGACAATTTTTGAATATTACATACCACAGATCATGAAAACGACACGAATACGAGACGGTACAAGCACTTAGCATACACTGCGAGACAAAAGTTTAACCTCAGGTAGAAAAATCGAAAGCATATCGTCGGTACAATAGTAAACTAGTCTATCTGAAAATTTCTTAATTTTTGGGATACGCAAAACAAAATATAATTAATGACTGGAAATCAGGCTTTTTTCCGTAAATATTCAAATAAATCAGTTGTATTAGCCTTGGACTATGGTCTTTTGGATCACACTTTAAATTCTCACAATATAAATCAAAATAAAAAAAAAATTTCTCTAGTTAAGTCAAAAATTACAAAATGTCAGATAGGTTAGTTTACCATTGTACCGATGCTATTAGGTGGGCTATAACGTGTACCGCATTGTAACTAATTTTATAGAATTCCGGGTTGATTTTATGCCTAATGATGATTTGGTTACCAAATTTTACTAAGTCCTAAGAAATTTGGAAATATTTGTAAAAAATGGGAGAAAACCGCCCCCACAAAAGTTTGACAGCACGATCGCGGCGAAGAAAGCAAAGTCGCGAAATGACACTTCGCGAAGAAACGTCAAACTGAGTGTAGAATTTTACGAGCAATCCAGCAGTGCCAAAATGACGAAATATTTTATGGTTTAAAAGATATTTGAATAAAATATAAATCTCCATAAGGATAATAAGAGAAAAAGAGAAAATAAAAGGAAGGAGATAACTAGAGATATTAGATTTTACTGTGGTGGTGTACTGGTTGATAAAATACGCAAAGGGAATTTTTCAATGCCAAAATAAAATATGAAGAAATCGCATCAAATTAAATACAATTTATTTAAAAGTGGGCAAATAAAATTGCGAGCATTTTTTGGACTCCAAAGATAATTTTAATGAAATTTAAAGAGAGCAATGCGTCGTAGCCAAATTTAATCAGTGAAGTTTATGATCCAGAAAAAAATACTTGTCTTAAACATTCAATTCCTGTTGAACAGTTGGAACCAAGGGCGGATCCAGAAAAGTTTTTTAGGGGGGGCGATCTGAGTAATAAAAAATTTTAAGGATATTTATTATTTGTAATGTTTATATGTCAATGAACTTGTGAATATTTATTTAAGTACACTGTTTGAATGCTTCTACTTCGGGATATGTCTAAGAAATAAAATGAAATCTGAGTGAAATGAAAAAGAGGTTAAGGCTGTTTTATGCATGTTCGTGAATTACTTGAATTGCTCCATCACCTTAAAAGAAAACAATTTGCAGAAAACTTTCGCTTTTAGAATATACAAATTAATACAGATAGTGTTATTGATAGATACGCCAATACTAGAAAACATAGGATCGATTTTGTTCTATAAATTTATTTTATAAGTTTGATTATTAAATTTATAATAAATAAAAGAAAAAATTCTAGTTATTAATTTCATTTAAAATTCAAATATAAAGTTGAAAATTTTACTACTAGGTATATTTCTCATAAAAAAACTTTAATTTTTTTTATTTTAGGGGGGGCGATCGCCCCAATCGCCCCCCCTGTGGATCCGCCCCTGGTTGGAACAAGATTAACTTAAAGCTAAATTCGGAGTCTTTATAGGCGAAAGCAATTGAAAAGGTTTAAATGAAGTCTCTGAGTCCTTCTAGGTTGTTGAAATCAATTCAAGGACTTGAATTACTGCAGGTTGCAAATGCATATAAGTTTTAAGAGACTCGTGTTGTTCCACACATCCGATTGCACAAAATTTCTTCAATTTCTTCACCCTATCTTCCTTCAGATTGTCATCTTCATCGATTGCATTCTATAGAGCAAGTCGGCGTTTTGGATAGATGAAAAGGCGGGTGTCTGTATCGCGGATACGGACAAATGACGTGAATAAGTCTGCAATGTTCTGAAAGAAATCGTTTTATTTTATTATTGGTATCAAAAAGGTAGGAAATAAACAATAAAAAACAAATTGAAAAAACCTTGTTGATCAAAAGATTTTTAGGATAAAAAGATTTTCAGATTTTCCAACTCTTGAACAACTTCCATACAGCTGACCGGGAAATGACATTTATTTGGGAAAATTCGTCTGCTATATTGGCCCACAATTTTGAATTTATAAGCTAGATTCGTTATTTGCTACCTTAAAAAACCCCCATATACCGATTTTTATTGGAATCAGAAAACTATAGGCAAACATGTCGGAAAAATTGGTGCGGCGATTTTGAATTTATAAGGTTTGATCATAAATTCGTTATTTTCGACCTTAAAAACTTCTAGATATCCACTTTTATTAGAATCGGAACACAATTGGCAAAATTCGCCCGCCTTATTGGCCCCGCCATATTGAATCTAAAAGTTTTTATCACAAATTCGTTATTTGCTACCTTAAAAACCCCTGATTTTCATTGGAATAAGAAAACAATTGGCAAATTCGTCGGCCATATTGAAATTTTTGGGTTTTGACCACAAATTCGTTATAACGGCTTTACAAACCACTAGATACACACTTTCATTAAAATCGGAACATAATTGGAAAATTCAACCAGATTTGGGTCATATTTCGGCGGCCATTTTGAATTTCATTCTTTGATTCTTCATCTACGTCTTGGTATATTTCTTTTTACGATATAAACAATAGTTTTTGAGCTGCAGCCCAAAACAGTATGCCATAATTTCGTTATCATCCTTTTTTTGTCATGGAAGCAAACTTACAGAAGTATTCACGTCAATAAGTGTGAATGCTTTCAAGAGCTCCGAGGCTATTCTTAAATGCAGTTACATTACATGCAGAGCTGATCGGTAAATTAAAGCTATGGGCAGCACAAAGCGAGTAAAGCGCCAGTTGGGTAAATATTTCTGATAATAGCTTGGGCTCCATGAAACTGTCCGCTAACCGCTTCTGCGCCATCGTATCCGTGTCCAAAAAGATATCAGCAGTAGGAAGGAAACACAAAAAGTTTTCACGAATAGTGAACTTGCCATCAACTTCATCTAAGAATCGAATGCAAATTAAAGCTCGCTCTATTCTAACGATGCCGGGCGTGTGACCATGATTTGTTTATTCGATCAAAATCAAATTGGGGCAAATAGTGATAAGTTAATTCTGGACTCGTTTGCATTCTTCGGTGATCATTGTAAATGCAGTTTCAGGGTTTTGTCATTTTTTTCTTGCCCTACAGTTTCTGCTATTTATCGCATGAGAATTATCGGAAATTTTACCAGCATCCTTGAAACCTTGAAGAGCAAGCCTTGTCGCCCTCAGAAAATGATCGCTGGAGTCAGATGTTGTTTGCTTTGGATTAAGAAAATCCAACTTCTGTTTCTGGACTTGCAAGTTCACTTCAAGTTTGATAAAGTAAGTTCATAAAAGTTCCAGTACCAAATAAAATAAGAACATAGGAAAAACGCCTTACCGTTTTTTACATTTAAGTAAGCTATATTTATAATTTTTATCAATAACTTCATTAAATTCATTCTGAGCTTGATTTCGAAAGGTAAGTTGTTCCCACATACTGGCTGGAGCAATAAAAACTATTTTTGGGGCTATTTACTCGAGAGTCTCGTCTTGGTCTCGACTGGAGAAACGAGACGAGAGTAAAGTTCGGTCTCGACAAACATATTCTCGTCGAGACGAGATTCGCTCGAGATCTCGTCGGCAAAATAATAGCAAACAAGTCTGGTAAAATAAAGTATCTGATGGAGCGCGCACGGCCTTATAGTCCAGGCAAATTGTAATTTTTCTGGGAATTAAAAGCGGAATTTGAAGCATGAACTGAAAAACAAATTTTCAATTTTTTATATTTTCAGTCGATTTAGGAGTGGTTTCAACCCTTTTAGATTATCCCTCATCATAAAGTTTGGCTTGATTAGTATAAGTCAACCAGCTTCGCAAATAAATATTGAAAAAAAGTATATTTAATTGGATTATTTTTCATTATTATTGAAATTATCGTGAAAAAAAACCCTTAAAAAGGAGTGTTTTTTGCATATTTAAGGGTGACGCTCATATTTTAGGACCGCGGCACCCCGATTTTCGTGATCAGCGACCCAACAACCAAGTTGGGTTCGATTTTCTTAACGGTGCTATGCTGGAACAGCCCCCACCCAAGCGAAAACCCGATTTAACCCTTTCATTCAAGATGGCGCCGAATTTAGGGGGGTGAGAACCGTGCAAATTCAAAGTTAAGCTTTCCTGGTGGTACCAAACACCCATGCAAAATTGCAGCTTGCCCGCTTTTATTTCCCAGGAATGAATTGTAAGAAATACAGTTTTCCTGGACTATTATTTTCAAAGCTGGTATGTGGTACCCATGCACATGTACATTGCCTATTGTTTTCCCTCGACGGTTACGTATAGGTTAAGTCTATAAGTATAAGAGCCGTGATGGGCTCATAAGTTTATATTCACCCCGAGAGACGAGACGAGAGGGGACGAGACGAGACGAGACGAGATTAGGATGGGCGAGATCCGCCGAGAGTCGAGACGAGACTCAAAATGGTCGAGACTTACCGAGATCGGGACGAGAGTCTTAAAAATCTCGTCTCGTCTCGGTCTCGTGAGGCTCTATGCCAGAACTTATTAGTATTTGACGCCATCTATCTCGAAAACGACACGAACTATTTCCCATGAACATTGCCTATTATTTGCACATGCACATTGCCTATTGTTTTCTCTCCACGGTTACGTATAGGTTGAGTCTATAAGTATAAGAGCCGTGATGGGCTCATAAATTGATATTCACCCCGAGAGACGAGGCGAGAGGGGACGAGACGAGACGAGATTAGGATGGGCGAGATCCGCCGAGAGTCGAGACGAGACTCGAAATGGTCGAGACTTGCCGAGATCGAGACGAGAGTCTTAATAATCTCGTCTCGTCTCGGTCTCGTGATGCTCTATGCCAGAACTTATTAGTAATTGACGACATCTATCTCGAAAACGACACGAACTTTTTCCCAGGCCTAATACTTACAAATATTTAAGTTCGGTTATTTTGAACAATTTACAGGAAACTTTTTTAAATTTTATATTTAAAGATCTATAAAGTTAAAAATTTATAAAATTAAAAGTGAAATTGATCGATTTGGCATGGCAAGTGGCTACCATATTTTGCCTAAACTAAAATCTCATAAGACTTAAACATAGTTTATTTTGGATACCAAAAAGTATTTTCGTGCACTTGAAGCTTCCAGCATAATGTGGGTCTAGAAAATTGTAATCAAACACAAGATTTTTTTTATTGAATCTAAACACAAGACAAAGTTTTTCAACTAACAATTTACTCATAGACCTAGTTTGAATTTCTATCCTAACTTTAATGTAAAGCTACTAACATACTATTATAAATCGCTAGAAGAAGTTCTCTGTTATGCTTGTATATAAACTATTTGAGCCAGACTCATTCATCACCGGTGAAATATGTGCTTCTATGGCTTTGATAAATTATCGGCGAAAACAAGAATTTTATAATTTAGGAAGAAAAGAAAAATGCTTTATGGTTATATATGCAAAGAGCCTTACTGCCACATAGATATACCATACATATGTGTCTGAAGAATCTTAGCCTCCACTGTGATGAATTCTTCCCTTCAAATAACTGACAGCACTAGCGTGCGAGGTCAAATCCCCCCTTTTTTTTACTTTAAAACCAGAAAGTTAACTAGGGTAAGAAAAATCAAGAATTCCATGTCACGATACTATTAACGAAAAAGTTCATAACATCAGAAGTCAATTTATCTTAAAGTAAATAAATTTTCTTCTACAGTTGTCGGGCATTTGTACTTCTGAATCCGAAGTTCTGACGCGCGATACATTAAATTTATGGTATAGGAAATCTGTATGGAGGGCAAAGTATGATTTATAAACGATTATGTTAATTGAACACTGACCTTGCTTTTGGGAGAGGCACGGAACATAAGCTCACGATTAGCGATTAGGGGAAAAATAAATTATATTTCTAGCAAATAATATTGCCTCGGGAGGCTGTTTACCATATAAATTTCGAAAACATGTGTTTTTGGACAACTAAGGTAGATTTATATTTCTGGTGAGAAAATAAGTTTTTATGGTATGCGAGTTTTAACCTCCAAAACAAAACTCTTTACCCCCTCAATTATGCACATCCCCCCCAGGCGACGACGAATTATAAATAAATATTTAAGAGTTTTCCAAACTAGATTGGGGGTGTTATGTGGGAATATCAGGAAATTGAAAATTATTTATAGGGTTAGCATCACTTTGAAATTTTCCATAAATATTGTTTTACATTATTGGTAAAGATTTTTAGCTGAGTGTAGTGCTCTTGGTTGAGCATCCAATTACCTGTGCATAGCGAACGCTCCATCGCCTTATGCAGCTGATGGTACAAAGCTGTTACAAAGCTATTTACCATATGGATTTATTCATTGTATTCGAAGTATACAAAAACATTGCAACACGATAATAGCTGCCAACTGCAATATCGGATAAGTTCACACAAGCCACTGCAATTAAAAGCTTATCAATCAAAACTATCAAAAAACGCCTCGATCACTGATCATTGATCTAAGCTTCCCGCGATTGGAACTTCTCGATCCCTCGACACTCGTGAAATTTTGCGATTCCAACGTGAGTCATTATCATGCAGAAAAAATAATAATAGTACCTACTTGTTAAACAAGATTTTATAATAATAAAAGAAAGAAACCCAAACCTATCTGCATTGAACAATAATTGAATCGGTTATTTTGAAAAGGGCATAAGTCACACAAATTACCAAAACTGAGTTAAGTATGAGGAAGTGTCTATCTATGGTCCCCGCACGTTTTCACCGAAAACAGCACTACTCCAGTATATAGTAACAGAGATATGGTCATCTGTCACTTGCCATATATTTTGAAAAGGGCACAAGTCCGCGACTTGTTAGGAAAAAAAGTTCCTAGAGATAAGAAAATGCACTTTCCTATGTCACAATTTCATGAGTTCTGTTATGATTCCCCTTATCATAATATTTGGCTTGATTTGGTATAAATCAACCACCTAAAAATAAATACTGAAAAAAGTGTATTTCATTGGATTATTTTTTATTATTATTGAAATTATCGCGAAAAAACCCTTAATAAGGGGAGTTTTTTTGGATATTTAAGGGTGACGCCCATATTTTAGAATTGTGGGACCCAGATTTTCGATTTCGGTGTTCGATTTTCTTAACGGTGTTATGTTTCGACAACACCCCCCGGGTTTTGAATAGTACTATTAGGGGTAGTTTTCACCCCTAGAGGGTGAAAAAATAGGTCAATTTTTGGATCAGCCTTCATATAAAATGGGGAAAATAAAATTTCCAGGATTTTCCATCTTTATGTCAATTTAGGGGTGGTGCTGTATGGTAACGGGTGAAGAGAAGGGGTGAACTCTTCACCCGTTACCACACAATATGAGCTCAGTTTTTATAGACGCAATAAATTTGCCAATTTTCGGCACAATTTGCACATTCCAGAGCATTTTTGAGAAAAACCCCTAAAAAATTCGGGTTTTTTGAGATTTTAGGGGTGTTCCGACCATTTTAGAGCTATGGGACCCCGATTTTCGTGATCAGCGCCCCAAAAAACATAAAGTGAGTCCTATAGTTCCAAATCGTGTCTTATCCAAAAAAATCAAAAATTGAGTTAGGTACACTGCTACAATCTATGACCACTTCCTCCACTTTTTGAAAAATCAGCGTGTAAAAAAACTTTCTTTTCCTGCCCATTTTAATAAAACAAAACGGTATTTTTCCAAACTGTCTTATCCCATATAAATATGAAATATGAAAAACAGTTTTTCCTCATTTCTGAAGAAGTAAGGAAAGTGGAAAAGACACGTTTTGGAACTATAGGACTCAAGTACAAGTCGGCTTGATACGTGGGGCGTACCGAGCGTCATACCCCGCGTTTTAAATGGGCTACTTTATTTAATATATCCACATAAATTTTGAAAAGGACTTATGTCCTGTTTCTATTCCGGCTAATTTATATTTGTTATTAATATTATAGAATAATAAGCTAAGTAGGTGTCTAATGAATGGTAAATTAACAGGTTATTAATGCCACCCTACAAGAAAATATACAGTTTTTTGTGCCTACTGAAAAATTTATAAAAGTGGACTTAAGCCCTTTTCAAAATAACCGATTCAATTGTAGTTTAGTCACCTTACACCATTCGTAAAATCTTTTAGATCCACATTTTGGAAAAGTTGAAAACTTCATATCTGCATTCCTTATTGAATAGGATTCACAGAATTTCAAACTGAAAAGAAAACAATATGTCGATTGTATGTATGTATGTATATATTATATTCTGCCATCTATGGAAGTTAATTGAACAATAGTTAATTTGTTCTACGAATATACATATATTTTTATCTTTGTCATACCTGCATAAAAAGAGAGCTACAAAAGTTTTACTAAGACAGCTTTGTGTCTCTATTTTTGGCTTATTCTTGAAATGGGTAGTTGTGACCTTCATACAATGCAGTGCGCATTTAAAAACGAAATCGGCAGAGTGGAACATCACCGCATTCATCAGAAGTCTCTACAACATCTTTGACAATGTACCAGCAAGGCGTCAAATTTATTCTGAATCTACTAGATCGGATCTCCTCCTTAAGAAGTCTGGTGTGTGCGTTGGCTTAACAATAGGGATGTCGCTGATCGTAATTCCAGCGGAGTTCAGAATAGGCCTGCATATCTTTATTTCCATAACCTCCATTCTTTTGTCATATCTTTCCCGTGGCCGTTCCTAATAACATATACCACGTATACATGACCAAACCGAACGATCCAGAGATCGAAAGATTGATAGAGAGAATCTGCCTATTTTACATCGTCGGATCGAGTAATTGAAGTTTAAATTCACACGTAATTGAAAAGCAATGAACATAACCTACAATTTGTAGTTTTCATATCGTTTTACTGTTGTTTCGCCTTTTCATCAAATTCCGCTCGATCCTATTTGAATTCGATCTGCGTATACATGGATTTTTCTAAGATCCAAGCTGGCTTGAATCCGGCTTCAATTTCGCATGTATACGTACTAATTGAGTAAATATACACATAGAGTCTCAAAGCCCATACAAAATTTTCGACCGGAATGAAAGCTTAACTTGGCTTGGTCTTAAACTCGAGTAAAAATAACTATATAGAAAAATATATAATTGGATATATTTATATATAAATTAATTATATATAATTATATATGAAATTTGGCCCGATATAATTATATGGAAATGTATATTTTTATATATAATAAGGAAAATCGTATACAATTGTATAGAATTGTATATATGCAATTATATCTTTTATTTCGCCGATTTTCTCGGACATGGAATGTTCTATATGCTCTTCATCGTGGTAGGGCCAGTTATTTTTAAGAGCGTGATCCTGGCTAAAATCTATGACCGGGCGCCCACTAAAGTGGTGTGGCAGTGACGTGTCAATGGCGTGGCGGTCTAATGGCAAGTGGAAAAATGTATTCCCGTAAAATCAAATGAAGTAGCGCACATTGAAGTGCAGTGGCGATGGTGTGGCATCTGGCAAGTGGCGTGGCATCACTTGATTGCTACTATCTCCGACAAGTTTAATTTTTTAGTGGCAATTAGCATGATGATGTTGAGTCACTTACGCGATACGCTGCTTGCCATTTCGATGCGCGCTTAATAATTGTAATACCTCTCCGCCACCATTCAATTGTCGCACCACTTTGTTTCCACATGACAGACCAAAACCACGCCACTGCCACACTACTTTAGTGGGCGCCCGGCCTAAAACAGATATAATGACATATTTTTAACAGCATACTTATAATATCTTTTTTCCCATCATTTTTCAGCCACACACCTTTTTGTTGAGGTCTTTCTCCACCCTTGAGCTTTGGGAGTGCGACTGGAGATTGTGCATTTTAGTATGTGATTTTCCCGAAAAACTCCATCTACCAATTGATAATATTTATTTCATCAAAATTATTGTAAGGCATTATATATTATTTTAAATCGCTATACCTATATGATCAGATATAATTGCACAAAATCATTTGTAGACTTTATATACAGTTTTATATAATGATATATAGTTATATATAATCCCATGTTGAATTGTAAATGACACAATATATAATTCTATATTATTGTATATTATTATATACGATTATATAAAATCGTTTAAAACTGTTTAAATATTTTATATATAATTTTATATAATTTGATATAAATATATATGATTATATATTTTTCTATAAAATTATTTTTACTCGGGAAGCATGCAATCGGGAGCGGCAACCGGGCGAATGAATGTTCTTCTACGCTGGTTTTTTCCCAAATAAGGTTTTCGCGTTTTCCCAGGCACTGTACAGGGCCGCGCTGCTAAACCCGACATTCGGATCACTTTTCCAACGATAGGTCATGCACATAATGTAGATATTACCCAAATTAAAATTTTAAAATTGTTGCCTACAATAATAAAAAAACAAAACAAAAACGTACAAATTTTCATTCAAATACCTTTTTTTATTTTTTTCAACAGTAGTCGAATAAATGAAGGTTCTTGCTTGCTCAAGAACAGCTTAGCTTTTGATAAAAAAAATTGAAATTCTTGTATTAATGTATAGGGAACCAGGTAGGCTATGATAGTAGTTACCTGGGGCCCGATTCCGCAACGGTGAGTTTTACGGTGTTCAACGATTTCAGTGTACACTGCTTATTTTCGTGTCCGCAAGAGTGAGAATGATTTTTTTTGACATTTGCGGTGAACACCGCCGTGAAAAATTTCTCACTGAGAAAAAGGCTGTGAATTTACGGTGAGTTTGAATTTTGACGAGTAAAGTTGTTTTTGTAATTTCGTGCGATTATTTGTGAATAATTTTTTTAATTTTTGTTTAAAATAATTTTTTTGAGAGATTTTTTGTTATATTAAAATAAAATGTTGTTTTAGTTTATTGTTCTAAAAGATTTTTTTTAATTACATTTTTTAAAAAGGAAAGGTCAAGAAAGTTAAGTGGGGAGCAAAAGATAATCCGGGAAAATTACATATTCTACACAAATTAAAAAGTCAGCGCATCATTCAGCCACTTTAAAAATCATTCAGCACATTAAAACTCACTGGCACTTACGGAATCGCATTTTAACGAAATGTGAACACCGAGGTTGTCAGTGAGTTTTTCCTTCGGTGTTCACTGGCCAAAAACTCATCGGTGCGGAATCGGGCCCCTGGTGTCCCATATAAAATAATAAAATAGCAGGCGGGAGATATTTCATGGTCTACTTTAAAGTAGGCGATGGAATATCTCCAGCCTATATAAGGCGAACATGTAAAATAATTATTTACTCTTAATCAAACTCATCTGTATATATGTATAATATTAAATAATAACTGTAAATAGCAGTCGGTATTTTATATATTTTTGGCTAGTGGTCATATGTCCACTACATAGTTAAATACTTGGGTTAGTGGACTTGCGGGCCTCTACGAATGCATTATTCACAATCAGAAACGTGTAGTAGGAGCTCAAAAATGTTTGAATTGTATGTACTTTGTTTTAATAACTTCCTATTTCAATTTTCTATAATAGCAAAAAAAAATACTTTTTTTCATATCATAATCATTTTTTAAAAAATATAAATATTTAACTCCCCCACGACAATATCCCCAGTTTCAAATAATACATGAAAACAAACATTTAAAACAAAAATTATCAAATCGCAACTGCCCTTGAGCATTTCTCACGCAGCAGCATTTATTCTATGGCCGAGTACATTTTACCTTCCCCTGCACATGCGTTAAAAATTTGAATTCCACCGGTCACATTTTGCGTTGTCCTGAGAAGGTGCTACAAGTTTTACTACAACGCTTGCTCGAGCTTGGGGTCAGATAGCCTGCTGAAGAGCCTTCTCACCCGAGGGATCATAAATGTTAATAAAGTAATGTGTGCAATTCGAGGCCACGCCTATTATGATTCTCTGTTTTTTTTAATGTTTAAGTCTCAGCTTAGGTGTTACCCTTTATACTACCAGTCCGTCATGTCACTCCCATCATGGTGTAATGTCTAGTAGTAACTTAGGAAAAGATGAAAAAGTTATTGTTATTCATGTTGTGTGGTGGTACTTGCACTTATGTGTTTAATAACTATTCCATAATAGTCTTTAATCACTTTAAAATCACTTTTTATTCTATTACTACACAAATTCAACATTTTTTCTCCAAATAAACACGAAAAAACCACCGCGAATGTAAACAAAACTGGTCACCTTCACAATTAACACACTTAAAAAACATTTAATCACACCATTTTTTTTAATTAATTAAATCACTATAGCACTAATCACTGGTAATCCTATTGCAGTAAAAAGTGATAAAATATATTATTTTATCATTTTTAACGGCAAAAATATCCCGAGCTCTTACATCGCGCCGTATAATTTCTTATTGATTTGACAGATGCTGGGACCACCACCGACACATAGAAAAACTCAACTTCCAGGCCTGTACTTGAGATGGGCTTGATGAGGAGGATGCAGTGAACCTCGCGTTTGAACTGACGGATGTTGAATGTGTTCAAAAGCTAGTAAAAGATTGAGTAAAAAATGCTGTACCTACTTGTTAGCTTGAAACGCTTTTATCAAAAAAATAAATGAAAAGAATAAATCAAAGTTACCATTTATTTAAGAATGAATTCTTAACAACATTTAACGCAATTAACATATATTTTATTATTTTTACACCATAAACTTTGCAGTTTGAAATTGGGTTTTATGTGTTCAGGAACATTCAGTTGATTTATTGATAAGAAGTCATAAAACAAAAAAATCAGCGATTATGCACATTTTCAGTTGCAGATTAATTAAAAATATTAAAAATGAACTTTATTTTACGTCTACTTGTCATTGTAATACGCTCCCGCTCTTCACTATAAATCCTTTTTCACTCCTGATTAAACCGCTTAATTTATCTGACGTATACAAAAGAACTTTTCAACCCGAATAATAATACCCTCCCTACTTAATAATCTTTTTGTATTCAGATGAAAAGCAAATCATTCTAGTGAGGATGCAGTTGTGGACCATTCCCAGACGTCACTTGACCTAGATTGCAGCGAAAGTTAAATTGTTGGCATACACAACTGCACTCTAAAATGGCTAGAAGAATATTTCCCCGATATTTTGGTTATGGAAAACCTTAAAAACATACTGAAAATTAAAATAAATAAACAAAGTCCTCAGCCTGGAACAAGTCGTTTGTCATGTCAATTCTGCAGAAATCATACAAGTGTATACTGCATGCCGTTTATTTCCGCTTTACCCCTTACGCTTGTGTGCGCTTTAGTTTTAATATTTGCTAAAAGCAAACTCAGCAATGAAAATGCTCTTTAGGAATTGTTGCTCATTTTTCTTTCGAAAAAGGTTTATATATTTTAATTAAGATATAAACCGTCATTATAGCTTAAAGCATCGTAATTTCTTGTAGCTTTCGAATTAGGTTATTTGCAATATGTTGGTTAAGGAAAAATCAATGCTTTAAATTTGTTACAATTGAAAGAACTTTGTCCCAATGATTCGTAATGCCGGGTTTTACCTTTGAATGGCTTGATGCTAAATTTAGAGTTTGATTACTTTAAAGATATCAATCAACCCTAAATATTTCTGCTGTAAGTTGAATGTAGCGGGAATACAATGCTGTCGGACTCGGTAGCCTAGGGATAAAGCGGCTCGAATACCGTCGCAAAGGTGTATTTTCCAATTCCACTCTTTACATCGAGGTGATGCTAGATGACACTCCTTTTGTACCACATTATTCTAAGTCAACCCAATGTAAATTCAAAAAAAAACATCAATCTTCACAGTTAATATTAGTCTATGCCAGGCCTGAGAATACTGCAGCCCGCCACGTCCCTCGAGCTAAATAACGAGAGTTAAGATCTAAAAACCAATACTAAAGATTCGAATATTTTAATAAATGCAGTGGCGATGGTGTTACAGGAAGTGAAAAACAGCAGCTTTTACAAAATAGTTGGCTGCCTTATTGTAAGGCAGTGATTGTCATTGAAAACAAAAAAATATGAGTGTGCTTAAGACCACACTTTAGAAGTAAAACTTTTTTGCCCAACAACTGCGGTAATTATTAAAATATTAACCAGCTAGTAATATGCAATAGATACTCGTATAGTGGAAGGTCTCTGTCGGATATATAGTACGCTTTCAGAAAAGTCAGGCCAACGACGGATGCACTCTCTAAAAAAGAACCAGTGAAAATTTCACTAGTTCATTTAGTAAACAATAATTTCACTAGAAAACCAGTGCATTTGCGTCTGTTTACTAATTAAACCAGTAAAAAGTTCTCTCTAAAAATGAATTAGTAAAAATTTCACTGATTTAACCAGTGAATGTTAATTTCACTGGTTTAACCAGTGAAAAACTATATGTGACTCATATTCTATTATCTCCATGACTGTGAAGGGTTCCATTTAGCCTACTCAATAAACCGTCTCTCGTTTGATCACGGAGGGCAAGCAGCATTTCAGTGCTTTGATGGGGGCCCGCTTGAGAATACGACACTCGCGTGAGAAAAAAGCTTTTTTCTCTTTTTTACGTAAATTTCACTGATTCAACCAGTGAAATTTCACTGTTTCCTATTGGTTGACTAAGCAATGGTTCAACCAGTGAACTTTCACTGGAAACCAGTGAATAGTCACTGGTTCGTTTTTAGAGAGCTGGAAGTATAGTGATGGCCTACTGAGAGACTTGATACAACCCAGCAAACCAAACTTTCCGAATTCCTACAAGTCGAAAGGTTTTCGGAAGTAATACAACAACAAAAATTAAAGCTTTGTATGTAGCGATTAGTCGAAACTAGTTCAAAAAGAATTCGGAAAACAACTTCGCAACAATGTCACAAAGAAGCCAGTAACAAATTTTCTTAAAGAAATAGGAAAGAAATCGGAACATTCTTGTCAAACTTCATCGTGAAATCGTGAGTCTTTGAGTGAAGTGCGCGAAAAGCTTTGCTAAATCTTTACTAAATTTCGTAACGAATTCGAAAAGAATTTTTGTAACGATGTCGTGTCAACCCCTTCATATATTTTTCGTTCCGAATTTGTTCAGAAATCGATTGCGAATTCGCGAGAAATATACGAATTTCCGTAACGAATTCGGTAAGATATCTTAAAATTTGGTTTGCTGGGAAGTATAATAGTACGGGAGCTGGCACTTGACAAAATCGTGTCGTCCCAACCTTCTGCCGTTTGGTATATATAAGCTTTTCAAGTAATTTCAAGCATTTTTTATAATAGGTCTGTTCCCGTACTTTTCCTGCAAAAACTTGTTGGGCTAAAAGTTACTTGAATAGTGGGTATAGTTCTGTCAAAAATCCAGAAAGTAAAGAAACGCTTTTTGGGCGATTTCTTGCAAATTAACAAGAAGATAACATAAATGTCGTTTGTGTGTATGTGTATGCCGCATTTTTAACATACAAATACATACAACAAAATGTCAATTGACAACTTGCAAGAAATCACAGGACCGAAAACCTCTGGCCTTCACGGAAATTTCCCCGCTTTTTCTTGCATGAGAAAGTAAAGAAACATAAATTGGGCAAGTTCGGGTGAATTCTTGCACCCGCGGGATCCCACATTCGAGTTCGGGAACAGACTTAATATGACATTTTTGCGGGAAATGGACCCATCTCGAGTTAGGGGGTTGGGGGAAACAAATTTCTGCCGCTGCGTATGTAGGTTCTATTAGGGATATATAACCATTAAATACTAGTGGCAGAAAGTTTTGACCATTTGCTGGCGTGTGCGGGTGAAATGGCATTTTAAGGTAGGGGTGGCTTTGGGAGGGTGCAAATGGTCAACAATTTCTGCCACTAATATGTAACGGCTATTTAACCTCTTTCCCAGGAACGTTTCTCACGAACTTTGTGCATGAAGGGAGAAGTGGGGTGGTACCTCTCATCATCCCCACTTTCCTCTTCATACACAAAGTTCGGACGCGCCGTTTCTGATGAAAAATTAATATTGAAATCGCCACTCAAAATCATGGGGATTTCGTTGAAGTTCCGACCTAGTAAAATTGAATATGCAATTTCGAAAAGGGCACGCACATGTCTGAATACTAAAATTTTTCAGGAAATGATAAACACTAATTTTTTATAAAGAAGTATAATATTAAGAAAATTTATTTTTGAGTTACATTTTGGGGACAATTAGCAATCGAAAGTTACAAAAAGATTTTGATGTTAACGTTATTACATATGTATGTATATTTAGTTATTTTAAATTTATCAGATGTGCCCTTTTCGAAATTCACGCTATTGGGTAAACAAAATTTTAAGAAAAAAGCCATACAAATTTGGCGAAACTTTTATTTTAGGTAAAGACTTAAATTAAAGATAATTAATAGACTTTCTTTAAAAATCTTCTTCTGCGGGCTACTGGTTTCTATACGAGTTTAAGGTTTAAGTGTGCAATTGACCGGTTGGCAATCGCTCAGTTTCCAACCTAAAATCCGTACGGAAACCTAGTTTTTGCTATGCAGGCGTGGTATAAAATAGTTTTACTTAATGTACAAATATTGGATAAAAAAATAATAATCGATGTAACCTTTAGCTGCAAGTCTCTCCCGTTCGTTGTCCTGATATACTAGTCTACCTTATTGGTTTACATGAGGTAAACCTTTTATTTTAGCGGTTTTGATGACAATGTGTTTATATTTCTCGGTATTTCTTACTCCTCTTTTCTTTTTTTCGGAATTTCATTGTCAGAATCAGAAGAACTCATTGTGGAAGCACAACGTTACGGTACGTGTTTACTAGCAACTTACAACGCAATTACTGATAGATAATGCAATATGTTTGTTGTATTAAATCACGTGAACAAAACAGACAACATTATTACGGTGGTTAATACTCGAGTACCAGAAAGCCGATATATAATCGGTCACACTTTTATCGGGTCGGCTGCGCTTAGGTTAAGTCACATTTTGTTACATTTGGTACAATAATTGTTGAAAGGAAATCTTGGGATATCTTTTTTAAAACTAATTTTTTTGTAATCTTTTACATAATAGTGGAGTCGGACAAGCAAAACATAAGGAATTGTTTCCAGTCTCAATTTTTCTTTTCTTAATATGTTAGTTACATCGAATACTATACGAAATGGACATCACGTAAGTTATGGGCTATTTTGTGGAAAATCTACCCTTTTGGTCGTTTTTGTATTTTTTCGTCAATTTTATCGAAAAATTCCACTTTTTTTGATAAAACTCTTTTTTTTGCATTAATAATTCATTTTTGACATATGCCAAAAAATAATTTATTTTTATCAAAAAAAAGTGGAATTTTTCGAGAAAATTGACGAAAAGATACAAAAAATCAAAATTTTATTCGATTTTATTCACTTTTTTCAAGTTTAAAAAATTTTTTTCTTTCTCCATGATAAAGTGCATAAAAAAACCTACACTTAAAATAAAAACGAAGCTCATACGTTGCACAAAAGTTGTTGGCCAATCAATTTTCAAATTTGAGGTTAATTTTTGAGACCTGTATAAAAAATTTCGACTTGAAATTTTAACCAGTTTATTGCTCACATTATAAAGTATAGTTTCTGAAAATTTCATCAAATTTTACTTAAAAAATCCGAAGTTATAACCAAAAACCAAAATTTAGCAGGTTCTTCAGTTTTTAATTTTTTTTGAGGTTATGTGTGCAGATTAAATCTTCATTTTATAACCGCTGAGAGGTAATCATCATCATAAATAGCTCCACAGCCTGTTATTGGCCTTGGCTTCCTGCAACATCCTCCTCCAGAACTGTCTGTCCCTGGCTTGGGGTCTCCAATTTCTTATACCTAGGGTTCGTAGATCCTCCTCTACGCTATCTGTATATCTCTTTTTTGGACGTCCTGTGCCTCTGTGTCCGTCTGGTCTCTTGTTCATAATAATTTTTGCTATGCTGTCATCACTGCTACGTTCAACATGTCCTGCCCATCGAATTCTGCTAATTTTTATAGTTTTTATGATGTTCGGATCTTTATACAACTGATACAATTCGTGATTGTATCTTCTCCTCCAAACACCATTTTCGTTTACTCCTCCATATATTGTGCGCAGGATTTTTCTTTCAAAGCACCCCAGGAGGTGTTCTTCATTACTTCTTAGTGTCCAGGTTTCGGATCCATACAGTAGTATTGGCCTTATAAGGGTTCTGTATAGTTTAACTTTAGTCCTCCTTGATATGTTCCTTGTTAAGAAGTGTTTACGTAGCCCAAAATAGCATCTATTTCCCAGCGCCAATCTCCTTATGACTTCTGCCGTCGTGTCGTTATCTTTTGAGATTAGCGTCCCTAAGTATATAAATTCTTTTACACTTTCGATGTTATATGTATCAATGGTCATATTCTGGCGATCATTCCGTCTTTTAGAGATGCACATATATTTCGTTTTCTCTTCATTAATTGCTAGTCCGAATTTCTTTGCTGCTCTTTCTAGCAATATGAAGGCTTCTTTCATTGCTATGCTGGATCTGGCTAGTATTACGATGTCGTCAGCGTATGCCAACAGTTGTACCGACTTGTTGAAAATACTGCCCGCGGTGTTAATTCCTGCGTCTCTTATCACTTTTTCCATAGCTACGTTAAATAGTAAGCACGACAGGGCATCTCCTTGTCTTAGTCCTACTGTGGCGTTGAATGGTTCTGACAGCTCTCCTTCAATTCTTATTCTGCATATAACCTCTTTCATTGTCATTTTGGTCAAGTCTACGAGGTGTTTGGGAAATCTTAAATACTCCATAGCTTTATATAATTCTTCACGTTTTATTTTATCATACGCGTTTCTGAAGTCTATGAATAGCGAATGTATGGTAATATTAAATTCATTTGCCTTTTCCAGGACCTGCCTAAGGGTGAAAATATGGTCTGTGGTGGATCTTCCGGGGCGGAAACCGCTTTGATAGTTTCCCAGAGCTGCTTCTGCGTAAGGCTGCAGTTTAACGTATAAAATATTTGATAATACTTTATATGCTACGTTCAATAGCGTGATACCTCTATAATTACGGCAGTTTAGCTGATCTCCTTTTTTGTGTATAGGGCACACAATGCCCTCGCTCCATTCCGATGGTATTCGTTTCTGGGTCCATATTAGTGTTACGATTTCATGCAGGCTTAATATTACGTTTTCACCTCCTTGTTTCAATAGCTCTGCTACGATGTTATCTTTGCCCGGAGATTTGTTGTTTTTTAGCTTTTTCACTGCGTCTTGTACGTCTTCTAATGTAGGCATGTCTCCCGCTAGTTCTTCTGCTAGTTCCATGTTTTCTGTAAGGGGTTGCTCCTCATCTCGAGCTAGCAGTTCTTGAAAGTGTTCACGCCATCTAATTAGAACTGATTCTTTGGTACTTAAGATCTCTCCATCCTTATTTTTGCACATGGTTATTCTGGGCTTGAAACCGACTCGTTGCTCCTTTACTTTTTTATATAGTTTCCTGACATCGTTTCGGTTGTTCGCTTCTTCTATTTTCAACATTTCGTTTTCCCAGTACTCCTTTTTCTTCGCTTTGTGCACTCTTTTCTCCTGTCTCCTTTTTTCTTTGTATGTCTCAACTGCATTTCTCGTTCTGTGTTTCTGTATCATTACTTGATATGCTATATTCTTTTCCTGTGTTACACGGGTACACTCATTGTCGAACCATTCATTTCTGCTTTCACGGGGTTCGTATCCTAGAGTATTTGATGCTGATTCTTTGATTAGGGTCTTCAAGTTATTCCATTTAACTTCTATGTCTTCGGCGTTGTGATTATTTGCATTTATCACTCTTCTATTTATTTCTTCCACATATTCTTCTTGTTTTGCTTCTTCTTTTAATAATTTCACGTTAAATTTTCTTTCCCTGCGGTTTCTTCTTTCGTTTAGTGTCGATATTCTGCTTCTGATTCTCGTCCCAATCATATAATGGTCGGAGTCGATGTTTGCACCACGATATGATCTGACATCTAGTACTTCTGAACAGTGACGCGCTTCTATAAGTATATGATCAATTGAGTTTTGCGTTCTTCCATCTGGAGATCTCCAGGTTACCTTATGTATATCTTTTCGCTGGAATCTTGTGTCTGCGATCACCATATTATTCATCATTGCAAAACTGATCAGTCTCATACCGTTTTCATTTGTTTCGTCGTGTAGACTAAATGCTCCTATTGTTGGTCGGTATGCACTTTCATGGCCAATTTTTGCATTTGCATCTCCTATGACAATCTTTACATCATGTCTAGGACAGTTTCTTAGCGTCCTATCTAAGGTTTCATAGAATGCATCTTTCGCTTCTTCTAGCGCATCTTCAATCGGGGCATGTATATTTATTATGGAGTAATTAAAGAATCTTCCTCTTATACGTATTCTACATATTCTTTCATTTATAGCGTCAAACCCCATTACTAGATGTTTAATTTGTTTTCTTACAATAAATGCCGTCCCAAAAGTATGATTCTTCTCGTTACAACTATAAAATATATTGTGCGTTTTTTTCTCTAGGATCCCCTTTCCAATCCATCTCACCTCTTGCACTGCTGTCAGGTCGCTTTTATATTTATCTAATTCGTTTAGTAGAACTTTTAGTCTGCCAGGTTGATACAGTGTCCTTACATTCCAAGAAAAAATTCGTAAATCATGGTCCTTAATACGATATCCGGGTCTTCGTTGTGTGGTCAATCCTATCCGAGGCTCTGTTGTAGGTCTCGTGGCAATGTGGTAATGCCAGGACGGGTTGCCAGCCCGTCGCTGGTATGCGGGAATATAGCGTCCCACCCTCGCTACTACCGTCGTTAGTTGGCTATCCAGTGGGCACCACGGGGAGGTGACGGTTCGATTTTACCCACCGCTGAGAGGTAATATCATAATGAATAGCCTCAATTTTTTTCGCTTTCTTTGGACCTACACATACCGAGAAATTCTCATCTATGTATATTTAGAAAGAACGACCAAAATGGTAGATTTTTCACAAAATGTCCCATAACTTACGTAGCGGCGGTTGCCAGTGGTAGAAAATGTCCATTTCGTATAGTATTCGATGTAACTAACATATTAAAAAAAATTTTTTTGAAACTGTAAACAATTCCTTTTTCAAAATTAAAGTGGATATTCTGATGCGGAAGACGATTCTGAACAAATTTCTTGCTGGGCACTTTTTCAAAAAAAGTCACTGGAAAAAAATACCGAGGTTTAAGACAACCCGCACGCTACAGCCTTTCCATCGGCCGATAGATACTTAACTATAGCTAATGCTAAAGGCCGCTGGTCAAATGGTAAAATTGGATGTACAGCCATGCTGTATCATGATTTTCATCAAACATGCAACATATTCCCAAAGTTTGTATCATATGTATATGGTTTCATTTACTTCCTTTGCCTATTGTATATATTTTGAGACAATCGTTTTTCAGGAGTTAAGGATGGATTACAATACTGTCGCTGTCGCGGTCGCTGTCGCGGTCGCTGTCGTTGTCGCACCAACTATCAAAAGTTGAAATGTATGAAATTCTCTAATCGCAAATACAATTTGTCGCTGTCGCGTGTCGCGTCGCTTAAAGTTCCCAACATTTCAACTTTGGTCGCGCGACACTAGCAACCGTAAACTTTTTGAAAGTTAATATTTGTGTAAATTACTTTTTAATTTTATTAAAGCCACTTTTTTTCTATTTTATTAATTTTACTTTTTATTTTAATACAAAAAACACACCACACTTGAAATTTAATTTTTTAAATGACAGATAACTTGATATTCAGTGCGACTTCATTGTAACTGCGAAAGCAACAACTGGAGCATCAGCGTCTACGACAAGCGACAGCGATCGCGACAGCGACAGCATTGTAATCCAGCCTTAAACTCCAGTCACGGGTCGGAGCTGACACGCACTTTTAATTTTTTTGTTTTTATTTGAAACTAACTTCATTCATGTCATTGGTGACATCATTAGCCGCGATTTATGTGAAAATCATTCTTAAATCATAATTTCATATCATCTTCAAAATAAGAAAAATATTTATACTGTTTTTATTTCAAGTTCATTATCAGTAATACAGTAATTAACAGGTTCATTTCACATTAGAGTAATATGGCGTTTACATCACCTCGAAAACATGTTTTTTCTTCAAAATTTCGCGTTTTGGACAAAACACAATCGAAAACAAGTGTTCTCTTACAAATCGAAAACAACTTGGTAAGCTGTTTTCGACAAAAACGTCCACGAAAACAAGACAAGTGTGGACAAGAACCCAATTCAGGGTTCAGCACTTGTAAAACGCATGTAATTTTCCGTTTAACTGACATTTGTTATTTTGATTTGATTTTTATTATTTAATAAAAACTTCACTTCTTTGTTAACAATAACTTTAATATATGTGTACATCTTTTTGATACTAACTTCTTACTATGACTTTGTTTTTAATAAAACACATCATCACAAACTCTTCAGTTGCCATCCGAACTGTCATCCGAAAACAAGAAAAAGGCGATGTAACCACCTCACTCGTTTTCGGAAAACAAGTTCATGAAAACACTTCTTTTCTAGGGGCGATGTAAACGCCGTATAACCTTACTTGAGTTTCAAAGTACATATCCACTAATTCTGCCTTTAAAAGTCATTCAAATTTTCAAGTCATATTTAAAGAAGTAAAACAAAATGGAGAAAGAAATTTAAAAAGGTGAATATTTGAGACAAGTGTAAAAATTTAAATTTTTATTGCTTCAACAGAATAGGAACCGGAAAACTAGATTCCTGTATGAGTATCTCCTTTAAAGAATATCTTTTCCCTTTTACTTCCTGTGATTTTCATGAAAGTTAAACCGCAATGCTCTGGCTTCTTTTATGTTCAAGCAACAACCAGGTGTAAATTTATGCAGTTAAAATCACCACAGTTGAAAACCAATTTGTATGCAAATGGATTGTTACTTCCTTAAAGAAATTGTTAATTAAACCCCCCCAAAACGGAATAGGTTAACAACTTTATTTCATAGTACACGGTGTGAAACTGAAAGCTTAGCTGGGCATCATGTTCTGTGCACCTTTGTTGGAAATGCTCTTTTAATAATTATTATAATATTTCAAATAAGATTATCATTTAAAGAAATTTTATTTTATTCACTTTTCCGACATATTGCTGTAATAGAGGGTCACTCTGTAGTAATTATAAATTCTTTCAATATTACAAGTGTCTGAAATTATACGAGCGACAGCATAATTATGACAAATTGCTTTAGCTTTCAAAAATATGAAGGGAAACCTTTTGGATATTACTGGATATTATCATGAGAAATGTATTAGAGAGGCCGTTTATATTTATAATTTTTACGACGCTTCCCACAGCGGGGAAATAATAAATTTCAGTGAGCAGTTGGCAAGGGCAAGTAAATTACATAAGTATTTACCTTTATTATGGTCTTACGCGTACAACAGAGCAACAAGCAAAAAACATTTTTAAATCGAAATTTCATGGTTTTGTCTTTTTTTTGGAGAAAATAGGTAAAACATGAGTTATTTCACGTGCTCTTTGTGCATTTGCTGTCTGCTTTAAGAATAGAATCTTGTAATATCTTTCGAAGTTTTGTGGCTCATTAAGGCCGACTAGATGAAAAGCAACAGGATAATTTATTTTACTCAGTTTTAAAATAAAGCTGAAATTTAAATAAGTTGATGTGAAACCGAGAGACAAGCAGGCTCCTAAGATATGGAAGAAGCCCCACCTCAACGGGCGCAGCCGGTAACTTCTTTGTAAATTATCAAGGCATTTCTTATGAAAGCCTTGAGCTCTTAATCCGTTCAACTTAGTATGGTTTAGGGAGCGAATTTCATCAGATTGGACACAGCCCTGAAGAAACAGCTCTGTAAGCAAAGGTTCATTAGTATAAGAAAAACGAAATCACTATAAATCAACAAAAAATATGTATATTTCATGGATTGTTTATAAATTATGTCCATTAGACTAGTAAGATTGAATTTCAGTATTCAAAAATCACTTAACTAGCCGAAGGAAATGCAAAATGCAAATTCTCTAATAAAATAACGTTGATGTTAAAAGTGTATTCTATACTTTGTTACAAAAAGCATTTAAAGATTGGCCTTTTAGTAAATTAAAGAATATTGATGAAGCAATCAACTTTATTTTGGCGTGTTTTGTATTACAAAAATTACATATGTTTAATGCAACTTTCTATGCAATGACATTTATCAAAAGCAGATATGTAGGCCGGATGCAAATGGCATTCCCGCGGAGCTGGTTGAATATGACGGGCCCACACTACACCAAGCGATAGAGTAGAGTCGTATGGTAGAGCGCGAAACTGTGGCCATCAACTTTTGCATGTCATTTCATTTCTCAGTTATTTAGAGGTGCGTGCGTACACATATTGTGTAAAAAAAATAAGGGAAGTTAATTCAAATAAAAAAAATAATAATAAAATGAGTTACCGCGAAAAACAAGCTGCTGTCGTTATATTGTTGTTCGAAGAAGAGAATAAGAAAGAAAGGAAATGTTTGGCACAGCCCAAACCCTCTTAACACGTACCTAAAACGAAAAATAAGGTCAATAAAGTTTCAATCAAAGGTGATAAAATACTTCCCTGTTCTCCCTAAATGAAGTGTCCTCGACGGGAGCAACAGCCGTGACAGCACTAAAAGAAGATAAAAAAATGAAATTGAACAATCAAATAGAATATTTAAAAATATATACAAAATAATAAATTAATGAAATAAATGGATCAAAAAGAATTAATTTTTGTATGTAAACAAACTTTTAAGAAATTAGTTTACAGCTACCAGAACTAAAATTTAAAACTAAAACCATGGAGACTATACAAGGAGTTAAAACTACGTGTTGTCAATTTTCGTTTGATTTATGGTGGCGCTGCAGTCAAATGTACCCCAAAAAAACATGGCCGATAGTATTTATCCGGTTCATGGCAAGGTTCGTTTATTACTAATATATTTTACGTTTAATTTATATCAATGCGATTATTCGTAATTAATCAATTTTTGATGTTTCCAATGAATTTTTAGTAATTTCATGTGGGGTACATCGGACAAAGGTGACATCTGTGGCCAAAAATTAACTAGAAGTTTAGTTTCTTCTACCCATCCATTTCCTGTCATTTTCGTAAAGTAATGCTAAGGGTGGGTGCCAAATTACAATTCCGAATTTGCTACTTTCACCACGGACACTTCGAAATTACAAAGTGTGCCAAAATACAATTCACGCATTTCATTTGACAACATGGATGACAACAAAATTTTGTAATTTATAAAATTTTTAATAATTTTTTTAAAGAAACCCAGGGCTATGTTTGTCTTTAAAATAATGGAAAAGGGATTGTTTCACGAACATCATCCATTGGGGTGGACTGCAAGAAGTATTGTACATATTTGAAAGTTTTAAAAAATGGTTCAAATTTTATGCAGAATTTATATCTGTTCATGTTTTTATTTTGCTTTACGTCTGCAACGTGTAAGCACGATCAGCCTTTAATGTGTCATATTATACGGTGAGGACAATCATGAACTGAAAATTGAAAGAATTCGCGATATTTTTCTCCGATAATTAAAAAAAAGGAGATTCAACCACCATAAAGCAAATCCAACAAACTGTCAAATGAATGTTTGGCTAATATTTCCCTACAATTCAAAAATTTCCTTACTATTCCAAAGACAGAAACCTCCGAAAATTGAATTGTAAAATCGAAATGCGTTTTCCATACAAATTGACATTGGGGGCCTCGGTAGTCTAGGGAGTAAGGCGCCTGGCTACTATTCCAGAGGTCCAGGGTTCGAATCCCGCCAGAGCCCCACGGTTCTTCGCCTTTCCCACCTTATTTCTTCTTCCCTCCTTACATTCCTCATTCCCCTGTCATAGCCTTCCGCTAGCACTGCCCCGCTCCACCAAGAGGATGTCATCGGTTGGTTGATGGGATACAACTCGTTTCAGGAGGCATACGCGTAACACTCCAGCGAGTTGTTTCTCATTGCCCCGATGCCAGAGTCGCGATAGAAATGGTTGGGGTTAGGTGGTTGTGGCAGTTATCCAACCTCTCTCTTCCCCTTCACTATCTGTCGACTAGAGCTTGCTGTTTGACATTGCACTCTATACGAAGAAAATAGATTGTCGACAGTACAAAGGGCTTTCCCTGAGTTGTAGTCTTCCACACAAAAAAAAAATTTGAATTGTAACTTGGCAAAATACTAAAATTGGCTCTATTTCGTACTTTTTTAGTACTTTTTCAACTAAGCTTTGCCAAAAAGTACCAAATAAGGCCAATTTTAACATGAAACTTGCTAATAACTTCAAAAGTAAAGGCCTTGGCATCAAAATTGTATGACATTATTGATAGGAAAGTGTCCAAGCTTGCCAATTTTGTAAAAAAAATTAGTTAACTAGGTCTTTTATGGAGTAGAAGGTGGTTTTAGTTGAAATTTTAGTTAAAAAAACCAAAATTTTGAGTTTGAAGACTCATTACTCTGGAAGTTTGTTTGATTTTACAGTTTTAGATAGGTGGGAGTATTCTGCGTACACTGATATCTTACTCATGAAAATAGCTCATAGTGTTACAAAAATACTGGACTAAATGTGAAGTTGATACAAAAAAATACTGCAAAAAAACCGCCTTCGAAATTCGTTGGAAGACCTATTGGATAATGTTCAGTAAAGATAAATGATGTTGAAAAACCACATGGGGCATTCTTTTACAAATCGAACACTTTTATTAACCAACATTTTTGATTTGCTTCAAATTTTTTTTACGAAGTCCCTATACAAAATAAGCGGGCCCATATTTAAAATTCAGTTTACTGTTAGTTCGCCATTTTTTAAAATTTTTTAAAAAAATTGTAAAAAAAACATATTTTTCCAGAGTGGTATCAAAATAGGGTCTATATGAAATACATTAAAAACGACTGTAAAATGCACTTCGGGACAGTAAATTTATGCAATATTATGTCAGTAAATTAGGTTTTGTAATATACGCTTCAGTAAATATGCAATATTACCAAACATAATTTACGTCAAGTCATAATTTCGCCAAGCCGATTTCGTTACCCCAAATGAAGAGATTTTAAAAATTCAAAATTTCACCTCGGAAATCGCCTCTCGGGGGTTTTCGGGGTGGCTGATTACGAATCCAAGGTCTAATTTCAACAATTCAACCTTTCAATATGATATGTGCACGAATTTTGGTTTCAATGTAGTTAAATTATTGAAAAAATTAATTACGAGTGTAATAAAATCGTTTTTCAAGTTTTCTTTAATTTCAAAAAACTGGGTACATAAAATGAGCTTATAATCTTATTTACTGGACTCTCTATCTGACAAGTAAGTTCTACGTACTATTTGGGACAACATCCAAAAAAATTTAATTTTTTTCTTTAATTAAAATGTCATGAACATGGCGTTATCTTTATATGAACGCGATTCCAATATCGCAACAATTGCGGTTATTTTCATTTCTTCTTTGTAATTCTCATATATCACGAACGCATTAAAATCGGGGATGAGTGTAAATTTTTTTGTTATAATGTAAGTTCATGCACCCATAGCTGTTATTTAAAAAAAACAGCCAATAAAAGACACAAATAGGTATAAATATTGAAACATAATAAAACGTTGGTTCGTAGTCCCACGCAACATGCAGGAAAGAATAATGAGATTTTCCAAGAAAAATATGTATCGATTATACCTGTGCTGGGATGATTTTAATGAGCTAGTTGAACGGCTCCACATATCGCAGCAAGCTGGAAATAATCAACATACCTACATATATAGTAATATTAATTATAGAATAAATATTCGCAAACATAAAAAATTACAATCAACGCGCTCAAAGATGTTTCGTTAAGTTTGGTCGACTTTCTAAAAGTGAAAAATTGCGGAATAGCTGGTGAACGCGGCAACCTGGAAAAAAGAAAACTGATTTATGTATGATCTTGGCTTCAAAAAAAAGGAAAAGCATTATTGCCTAACAATTTCCCATGTTCCCTTGCTATGGAAAAAAGCCATAGTAATTCCATTACCCAAAAAATCCTCTCCCTCTGACATATCCGATTTTCGCCCTATCAGTATTCTCCCCTTCCTTGCCAAGGCTTTCGAGAAAGTCATCTTTATCCAAACTCTTCGATATCTTGATTCTCACAATTTTCTCTCTAAATTTCAATCTGGCTTCCGTAGATTTCACAGCTGTGAAACTGCTGTACTAAAGGTAACTACTGATCTGCGTGCTATGCTTGACCAGGGCGACACTGCGATATTAGTTCTCCTTGATTTTTCTAAGGCGTTTGATTCCGTGGTTCACTCGCTTTTGATTTCCAAACTTAGCCAGCTCTACAACTTCTCCTCTTCCGCTACTCGTCTTTTTTCTTCTCTTCTTTCTAATAGACTCCAGTGCGTTCGCCATAACTCTGTTGTATCATCCTTCCTACCTGTACCCTTGGGTGTTCCACAAGGTTCAATCCTTGGCCCTCTCCTCTTCTCTTTGTATGTTAATGATCTCCCCTCTATTATCGATCGCTGCTCCTTTCATTTATATGCTGATGATCTACAGTTATATACTTCTTGAATCCTGTATTTCATATCTCAATAATGTCTTATACCTGATAAATGAATGGAGCTCTTCCAATTTCCTTAAACTTAATCCTAATAAATCCCAAGTACTCGTTCTTAGTCGTCGCTCTCTTTCTCTTGATAATATTCCTACTATCTCACTTAATAATGTTTCTCTTCCCGTTGTTGACTGTGTTAATAATCTTGGTATCGTCATTAATTCTAAACTATCTTGCTGCAAACATGTCTCACTCATGCTTTCCAAAATCTATGGCACGTTACGTAAACTTAGGCTCTATGGTAGTCTGTTATCATCGTCTATTCGGCTCAAGCTTGTTAAAGCCCTTATTGTTCCACACTTCCTCTATGGCTCCCTTGTATATATATCCCTTGATGCAACTTGCCGTCAACGTCTCTCAGTTGCATTTAATGATTGTTTAAGGTTCATTTTTCACTTGCGAAGATCAGATCATGTGTCTGGTGTACGAAACTCCCTACTAGGTTGTGACCTCTTTTGTTTTGTTAATGTCTCTGCATTGGTCCTAGTGCATAAAGTTCTCCACGCGAAAAGTCCTTCTTACCTCTCAGACTTCCTCCTTCCTCTCCAATCCATGCGTTCTATTAAATTCCTCATTCCTGTACACTATTCCCTTATAGGTAGCCGTTCCTTCTTTGTACATTCGTTTAGAATTTGGAATAATCTTCCCAGCAATATCCAAAGAATAGGCACAGCCAACACTTTCAGAAAGCAAGCATCTCTTTTTCTATCTCCCTCTTCTTCTCTTTAGTATTTTCTTTTTTTTCTGTCCACTTATTTCTCTATCTTCTGCCCTTTCTCCTTTCTCTGTCCTTACGCTTTTTCCTTATCTTATAGTTTTTTAAGTTTAGGTTAGGCTATGCATTATGTATTCATTTTTCTTTTTTTTTTTTATTTTTTTAAATATTGTACTCTTTTATATATTTAAATACTGTACTCTAAAAGATGTAAGTCTTGTGTACTCCCTTTTCTTTCTTATAATAAACAATAAACAATAAACAATAAACATAGGTCTTTTTAAGAAAATACTATCAAAAAATATTAAAGACAAATTGAAAATTATATATTCTTGAACATAATTAAAAAACAAGATAGTGTGTCTGGGTAAATCCAATTTCATTCACCTATAGTATTGAATGTAAGAGTCTGGGCTGAGCCAGCGTAGAGTGCGGGCGAGTGCTGTCGCCGGCCCTTAAACACGCAACCACCTCCAACCAAAAACAAAAAAAAGGTAAATATTCAGATTAACTCCTCCACGCCCGATTTTGATGAAATTTTTACACAAGGTACAGTTAATTATGTACACCTCAGGTATGTTAATAAAAAGTGTCGGTCAAGTCCCGTTATCTTGTAATTCCACTTCCAAGTACCGAAATTTCAAAAATTGAACAGGTCATAATTTCTATATTATTTCACCAATATTGATGAAATTTACACACATTGTATATTTTTATGTTGTATGTTGTTTTATGTTGTAGTAACTGTTACATTTGACTTTTAATTATTTTAAAATTTATATACATATTTCATATATTGGCTAAAATTTAATTTCACACTTTAAAATATATGAATTATATAAATTTTAAAATAATTAAAAGTCAAATGTGACAGTTACTATTTCATACTCCCATAGAATGCGGTGCTTTACAAATGTATTAAAAAAACGGCAATTTTTTTTAAAACCAATTTATTATACAGAGAAAGATATACATTATATATAAATTTCATAAAAAAACGTGGTGTACTTTGGCAATTATCGCATTTTTGAAATTTAAGTATTATAAAGTTAAATAAAAAAGTAACGGTGCATGTGTGCCATTTTTTTTCCAAAAATAAGTTGTCCACATTAAAATACACAATGTGTGTAAATTTCATCAATATTGGTGAAATAATATGGCAATAATTGTATTTTGAATTTTGAAATTTCGGCACTTTGAAGTAGAATTACAAGATAACGGGACTTGACCGTTTTTGTTAACATACCTGAGTTGTACATAATTAACTGTACCTTGTGTAAAAATTTCATCAAAATTGGGCGTGGGGGAGCTAATCTGAATATTTACCAAAAAAAATAGTGGCAATAGACAATAAAAAACACACAAATCAAATCATGGCCTGCAGATCATACCCATTTGATCGCCGAAGTGATGGAAATGAGATAACCGGTTGAAACTAATTGCAGTCGATAGAGGATGGGAAAATGCATCTACAGTTGATTTTGGCCGAAGTTTGGACATTGCCAACATATAAAAAAATTATAAAAATGCGTTTTTTCATATGCGTTGTTTGAACGAAATTTTCATTTTATCTCGCCATATCTCAGTTAATATTGCAGATATCGATTTCAAATTTTAACACAATGTAGTTTAACTAATTCTCTGCAATATTAACTGAGATATGGCGAGATAAAGTGTAAATTTTGTTCAAACAGTACATTCGAAAAAAATGCATTTTTATAATTTTTTTATATGTGGGCAATGTCCAAACTTCGGCCAAAATCAACTGTAGATGCATTTTCCCATCCTCGCGCTGCTGTATTTATTTGCTGCACTACAATGGATCAGTGGAACCTGGTGGGGAATTGCAAAACCCTGTTTACCATCGTGAATGGTGTTCCTGTTTATGTTTTGGTGCGCACTTGGAAGTTGACTTTTCTGTCAGCTATAGCTTCTAGAGGTAGGATATAAAGTTTTTGTACTTGTTTTTATATGGTTTAGTTTTAATTTTATATTTTATGCTTTTAGGAACTCGTTGGATTCGCTGGAAGGAGACTGGAAGGAACTTTGTGCCTTATGGGTTGTCAGGTATGTATTTTTGTGGACTCTGTTTTCTTTGTGGTGATTTTGTTTATCTTTTTAGAAGTGACGTTTTGGTTAAGTTTTTAGCAGCGATGGATTTTTATTCGACGTTTTTTTTGATAGCGATTTATGCAGGAAAGATATTATGTTTATCAATATTATTGTGACTTTTTTTAATCTCTTTCTTTTTAGGTTTTTAGTTGTGATCCTTTATGTGGGCTGAACAGGTCATAAAAGATATTATCATAAATTGCGGTAGTGTGTCATCGGTATTAACCATAAAAAAACTCAATGGATTATAGGATGGAAAATGGTGAATTTATAAGTATTGCTTAAATCAATCAATTTTAACAAAAAATACATTTTGTTCTTGCTATAAATTTTTTTTCATAAATACAGAAAAGAAAATATCTTCAACGATTGCAATCCTGGATTCAGCCATATTGAAATTTTTAAATTTTACTTTTTCTCCCATCCACAATTTATTTACTTATCTAAATCCGCAAAAAATATCAATATTTTTAGTAATCGATTCCGAGCTGTTTTTTGAATTATTTTCCGTAGAAATATATGTACATAATGTTGTTTAGTGTTGGCCAACAATTTAGTTCTTGAGGACCCCCACATTGCATTCTGCATGGCGTAAAGGGAACAAGATGCAAATCTGCTCCTACCCCTCTTAATATTTGTAGATTTCGAATTCGTACAGAGTCCCAAAACGACGAAGTGTCTTTCGAATTTCATTTAAACGTTCAAATTTCTAGTGATAATAGACTTTGGTCGTTCACGCTTACATCAATGAGCTGTCAATCAATAAAAATTATTAAAAAACAATTTCGTTTTTCTCGAAAATAATTTGACGAAAAAAATATCATACAAAATATTAAATTTCATTCGTTCGCTATTACCGATAAGGAACTGAACAATTTCTAAATATTGTACGTCATCTCCCTTCAAAAAAGGAATGTAGAATTACCATAGCATATTAGAAGAGTGCGAAAATGTACGAGTTAAGTATTTCCCGCGCCAAAAATAAATGTAATCCTCGTATAACATGCTCACCTCACCTGACATGAAGGGAAAAACATTAAACGCAAAAAAACATCTCTCATTTTTCCTCATGTCTCGTATTCCCATTCCGAAAAAAGTAAAGCATCCGTTCATTTCAACAAAATATTTTTCGTGAAAGGTAATGAGCTTGTGGAACTGATGAAGGGTCGGGATTGAGGGAAACAGTAGAGCCCTTGAGACCTAAGCAACAATATTTTGAACTTAAATTTTTCTTAAAGATGAGTTGCCCCATATATTTCTATGTTTATTGTTTTCTGATATGTTTATCAACGTTTCATGTAATGCCCTTTCAGTAACTCCAAGGTTACTCCCATCGGTACTTTCGTATAAACATATTTTAAAATACGTGAAAAAATATCAGATAAAAGTGTTATACAATGTATGTATACATATACAACGCGTTCGTCGGGACTTTAAATTTTCAGTTAATTTAGTAAAATTTTGGTATTCGTTAGACTAATCATGAGATTAAAAAAAATGATGACGATTGGCCGTTTAGTACGACAAGCTTAAATAAAAAGATACTCGGATTTTTTCCTATCCTGAAGCTGTGGATTAGGGATGTTACGAATGTTCGCATTCGCATCATTTTAAACATTCGCATCAGGTAATGCGAATGTTTTGCGAATGCGAATGTGTGTAGGTCGTGTCGTGCCTCGAGGAAAACAAAATTAAAATACGACAAATTTACAGATCTGGCTCGCAAATATCTGAGCGCTCCACCAGCCAGGGTTCCGAATGAGTAATTATTCAGTGCAGCCGGCCTTATATAGGAGCACCTTAAGGACCCCATTCACAACAGGCCGCCGGCAGACCGTAGCCTTTTAAGCGAGGTCAGCAGGTACCGCCCGATGAAGGCCATACATTACTAAGTCTGGCTGAGGGATGAGGACTTGAGGCATACGTCTGACAGGCCGTGGACTCCAGGTGACCCCATGATTCCCTACATACACACAGACTAGGTTGTTAATTCAAGTGCAAACATATTCATGGTCTCACGAAAATTTTAGCTGAATAGAAGTTCAGATCTTCAGATTTTTGTCAGTTTTCTTGGATTGCAGGCCCCATCCACTTAACGGTATGGGTGAGTGAGTGTGTGGTTATAATTGGCCTCAAGGCGAGAATCCTTCAGGCCATGGCTTGCCGGCGGCTTGTATAGAAATGGGGGCCTTTAGAAATTGCCTCATGGAAATATAATATTCCTATCTTGAACTTTGACTAGTAAATAGGAGAAGAAAGAATACCATTACCGTATATAACACTGGTCTATTGTTCTAATATTTTTTCATATTCATAACATCCCTACTGTGGATACGTGGTTACTAATCACGCAATATATGTATACCATTTCCGTTAGTTCCATCGCCTTTTGATATCTAAAGTTTTTACTATTAGAATATCTCCTAAGTTTACGAACTCCTGGATATTCTACACGAACTTCAGACACAATTTGTACATGTTTTACGGGAATTTTAGTCAAGGGCATTTAATTGTTGCTTTAAGATGATTGTGAAATCCCACTTTGACCAGTTGGTTTATCGGATATGCTGGTCGATAATGGTCCCGCGAAAGAGAGTTTTTGATGTGAAACATCTTTGCGCGCGTTGAGAGTAATTTTTCAAGGTTGCAACGCTTGGCTTAATGCAATTGTTGTTGTGATTTGCAACGATTCTAAAACAATAACAAACCAAGAATCATAGAATGGACGAGTTGGTTGAGAGTATGATATTCGACGTTGATTCCGAATGGGTGGACTTAAATTACTTTTCATCTAAAAATTTGAGTTATGGAATTATCCACATTTTAGTTATAACAACTAATTTTCATTCTTTGCTATAATGTAGGTGCTATAAAAATGGTAATATATTCATTTTGGTCCTATAAAAGTATTTTATATGAAATTGTTATTTCAAATATTTAAAACAAATCCAATGCTATTTAAATTGTAAGCCATAATAATTTCTTGAAATTCTCTGTAAATATTGCAATTTCAACACAAATATTCCCTATAGTGATGATCAAAAATGGTCTTGTTCTTGCAGTCTTGTCTTGTACTTGCGCATTTAGCAAGATCAAGAACAAGAACAAGACTTAGTTATGCTCGCAAGAACAAGACTAACTGTGCAAGAACAAGACTAAGAGCAAGACTTTAACAAGAGTCTTGCAAAATTTTCACCTAAATTCATTCTTTTAAAAACAAAAAATATAAAATTGATTAGGATGTTCAAGTAATCACTAAATGGATGAATGGATGGATGGTGTTTTCTTAAATAATTGAAAATATTTTCTTAAATCCTTTGAAATTTGTATGCAATGTATTTGTCTTTTTTAAATTCAAAATTTTGAAATAATTACGAATTTTTGACTTTTGGACAAGAGTAATATAATTTCGAAGGCGATCACCCAAAATTAAAATTGTTAGTGGAATGTTTTTCCCTTCTTCTGAATCTTTCAAATTTTAACAAAAAAAGCGCAGCCCTCAGGCTTCGAACCCACGACACGACTCGACCCCTGGCGCCGATCCTACATTTTAACCATTCGGCTGCCAAAGCTCACGTAGAGGAAGTAACGAAATCGATAATTATAGTCTTCTGCCTTCATTTATAGGCCTCATGTAAGCGATAGACTAAGGGCCTGTGCGAATAGTGACTAAATTGATGACTAAACTAAATTTTACAGTTTTTGTGGATAATGTAGCGAATTGCTGTGTGAATTCTTTTGATGACTAAATTCTGTCAGTTATTCAAATATTTAAATTGTAACCATAACAACAATTTAGTCAACTGTCGAAAAATTTACTCTACTCGCCAGAAGACTAAATACTGTATTATCGACACTAAATTTTAGTCATAGAATTCACACAGGCCCTAAATATGTAATATATTTGTATGAATAAATTAAAATATTGAAAAGACAGTTTTGAACTGAAATCTTTTTGTTGTATTATCAAATGTCTGTATTTCGTAGTATAATAATAATACGCCACTAATGCAAGAACTTGCATTCCAGCGAAGTTCAGAATAGGCTTGAATATCGTGAATAATAAAAAGTCATTAGAGCAATTATTTCAAAAATAAAATTTCTTCAATAAGATGTCGGGAATTTTATGGTAAAATAGGGAAAAATCTGTATGTCCGGCAGCACTGTATGTCAACAGTAAACATTCGTTACCATGTATTGACAGTGCGTGCTAACTTTGTTATGTGTTGTGCAGTGAGATATTTTTCAATTTTGTAAACGCAAAATGTCTGTGGGATAAAAGAGCTCCAGAGCTGCTTTTCCACTTTGCGTTTGGGATGTAAAATGACCTTTATTCTTACTAATTATTCAATTTAAAGAAAGATAAAGATCGCCAAAGATGTTTCACATCTTTCACGTGCACTGAGTACACCCGCTAGTTTTTTTGTTCTGGTCATTTTTTATTTGGATTAAAGTTTTTTAATAACCTTGCAACACGCGGGTTTTCATTTTTTCGACTTTCAGATCGTATAACGTTCTCTATTCAATTTGATTTCAAGAGTGAAACCGGCTATAAAATGAAGAAAAAATTTGGATTTTCCTCCGAAGCTCTGTAAGTTTGAAATTTTCAAATAAACATATTACTGGCGACTCCCGGTGTAGATTGTTGTAACCATATATTATATAGATGCTTGAATGATATTTAAAACCTGAGAAACATTGCTCTTTAAATAGTTTTTTATCCATTCCTCAATACATTCGAAAAACTACCATTTCGTGACATTCACCCATATATGTATGAATGTCAGAATGATTAGCGAGGTTCTGATTGTAAAGTGCTGTTTTTGCAAATCACCATATTCTTAATATTCTAATTTTTCGAAAATATCTTTTTCTAGCGAATATCAAATTGCTTTCAATGATTACTCAACACCATAACATTATTAAATAAATTTTCAAACAAATTTGGTTTTCGTGGGAGATAAAAGTAAATTTTAGTTAAGACGTCAAATAGCTTTAAGAGCACCAGCATAGTTTTACAAATAAAGCAAAAGTAAATAAATAGTTTGCGTTTGAAATACATTTATTTTTATGACATGTAATAAATTTTATTGTATCAAACATACTACGAAAACATAAAACGCTGAAATTATGTTGAAATATATGAATATGATTATATTTAGACGACAGCTCCTTAGATGACCATAATAAAATCCATCAACAACCCTTGAAATTGTTAATAGCCTTAATTAATCTAATCAATTAAAACGATTTTAAACTATTTGAAAGTTTCATTGAGGGTTTAATTATTATTCTACGGAAAGCTTAATTGCTTAACTTTAGACTAAAGCATAAAACAGTTTCACAAGTACGAAGATGAATACATTTTTTTATCTTATTTTATCTGTATTTTGTTATTCATGATGTGAAAATATCCTACAAATAAGAGTAAATTATTTGGCGAACCGAAAAATTTGTGGGGGAAAAACATCTGAAAAATAAAGAAAAGTCCCTAATAATTTTCTTTTCAAGAACAGAATTCCTTAATTAGTTCATTACGCGAGCAACGATGTGGCCAACTGATTTCAATAAGAGGGTTGATTGCCAATTCACTGTAATTTTGTTGTGAAAATAATTCCTGCAAGGAAAATCAACTTATAAATTTATCTTATTTTCATACCAAGAAGGCAGGAATTTGTTATAAATATATTTTTGTTTTTTATTCAATTATCTTCTTGAAACATTTTCCACGAAGTATTTTTAGTGGGGGTATCTGTATGAACAGTTCAACCAGCATAATAATTAATTTCAAAAATTTCCAATAAATTAACTGTGCGAATTTATGAATAAATTACAATGCAAATATACCCGTAAAAGGTACTCGATTGTAGCTCTTTTGAATAATTTCCCTTTTTAAGATACCGTTTATTATATAAAAACCAATCATCGTTGCCATATTATTATTGTCGAAGTTCAAAGCGTAGTTAAAATTCTAAATATAGATCAAAAGGAATGTACCTTTGTGGAAGTGACTATAATGGTTTGAGTCCCCGTCGAGTAGGATGAATTCTTAAATTTTCCGCATTGTCAAAAAGTGAGATTACCTTTCCGTCAACCGATACAACATTTGAAATTTGTTTATTTTAGTGGTACCTCTCATCATTCCTTCATCTCCAAACGTTCGTGAAGCACATTCGCTGGAGCGTAACTTCTAAAACGGCTCTTAGAATCAAACCTTGGTAATAAGATTACGAACTGTTTAATGTAAAAACATGTTCATCTTTGTTCCTTCAAGAGCTAAAAAGAGGAAAGAACAATACAAAGAATCAAACTCATAATTTTATTTTATACAACTTATCTGATATTCTCCGTCCTTCCCGAGCATTAATCCCTCTTCCAATGTCACTTCTAAGGGGTTTTCAACAGAAAGAAAGCGAATTTTAGGAACGTTTCACAAAAATAAATAACATAAATTAAAATAAATACATAAAATAATCTACTTACCTACTGACCTATTTATTGAGGAATATCACTTTTGACAATATCACTTTTAACATTTGTCAACGCAACCACTGCCAACATTACGAATACGAAAACACGAGTAACCATATCTCCAAAAAGGTTTTGGCATCCACTAAAAAAGGAGAAACATAAAATTTTAAGCTACACTATCGCAAGTATACGAATACATGGTGATATCTCCATTATCATAAAAAAACGGCAAGGAAAACGGGAGCAACGAAGATCAAAGGCGATCCAAAATGATTTTTCTGGACAAAAATTCTTTCGTCATCGTCAAAGGAGTCCAAAGAAATCAGATCGTGTGAAACCGTGATTTTTTTTGTAATCAAAGTAAATCAAACATTGTTGGCGAATTAAAGTTTGTTAAATTTGAAATGAATTTGTACAAAAAGTGAAAAGGTTTTGTATTTTAATTATTGAACCCAAATCTTTGAAATCACATCTTATAGAGGTTGTTTTAAAACAGTGAGGGCTTAATTTTTTTATTTATTAAAAAACAATACCGGCGTAGTTACTAGCAAACCCATAAAACTGAAAATTCATATTTACAGGAAAATTATAAAAGGTGCATTTACGGTAGATAATTAAAAAACTATGCGTTTGTAATATTAATGTGAATTTTTTATTTTCGTACTTAATAAGAAAAAAACAATAAACCCAATTTAGTTAGGGGTAGTTAAAGTGTTAGTGATACCTATAAATTAACAAAAAACAATTAGCTGAAATGATCACGAAAAACTAAATAAAAAATGTCTACAAAAAACACGAATTGAAAAAATGGCACTGAGCTTTATATGAAGGTAGGTGAGTTCTGGAGTACTTTTTCCATACCTCTCGTGAAATTAAACATAAATAATATAGTCCAGTCAAATGGTGGTTTTTCGTAATAAAACTGCGGAAGTTTTTTTCTCAGCGGTTTTAAATGTTTTTTGGGGTACTGAATCCGATTTCAATTTTGCTGCCTTGTAGAAGGTCAGCTTCACAACCAAAAACGTAAAAAACTCAAAATTTTCCCACTTTTTTCAGTGTTTCGCTTATATTTCGAAAACTATACGTTTTTAGAAGATGACCTGACTACTACCGCGCTAAGCGAGCTGAGAAACAGTGAGTTTTGGCCCTTCTGCGAAAACGTAAAAAAAGCCTCGTAAAAACTACTCGCAAAATATACACGTTACCAACAAAACCCCCTAACTCATTAGGACGCCATGGCGACATCGCCGGCAACGTGGATATGGCTACCTCAGGTAACCGAAGGTCGCCAATTAGAGTAGCCAGTGGCTACTGCCTGTCTCAGTATATTCTGGGTCATCGTCAGGAATGGACGCGTTCAACTTTATTATCTACGTCACAGAAAGATTAAAAAGAAGAAACTTAAGAAATTATTCTTGGTCCATCGTTTTATATCAAATCGAACCCGAAGTTGTGTTTTTTGCAAACTATATGGAGATTTAAGAAAATATCCTCAAACCTCCACCATTTAGGAGTAGAAGAATTAAAAGATATAAAGATGTAAACTTATCGAATTCATTTTACTTTTAAATTACGGTCGGAGCACTGTACAAGGTTTAACATACTGAAGTTTGTTGTTTAACACACCAATGGTCCAGTCAAAATAGACTAGACTAGATGTGTTTGGAGAAAAAAGTTGTTCTAGAGAGGGTGGCTATCCCCACTATCCACTAAAATACAGGGTGTTTACGAAAATAAATTTAATGTTTTTAAAATTTACTTAAACCTCAATTACTCCTAGACTAATTATCGTAAAGCAACAAAATTAGGCTCATATTTTAGGTAAGTGTGTATTCTTTAATTTGATATAAATAAAGATCAAAAAGTTGAGTGACTTCGTTTAGAAAATATGTAGATTTAAATTATGGGCAAAATGCTGAAAAACGAAGAATATTGGGATTTTGCTCACACTTTAAACCTACATATCTTCTAAACGGAGCCACTCAACTTTTTGATCTTTATATCAATCAAGAATACACATTTACCTCAAAGATGAGCCTAATTTCGTTGCTTTACGATAATTGGTCTAGGAGTAATTGAAGTTTAAGTAAATTTTAAAAAGATTAATTTATTTTTTCGTAAATACCCTGTATTTTATTGGATAGTGGGGATAGCCACCCTCTCCAGAACAATTTTTTTCTCCTAACACGTCTAGGAATCACCCCTGAAAATATTAGCCGTGTACGACAACAAAGGATTTATTAAACGTGTGATTACCATTGCAAGTCGCGAATGAGTGCATATGAGTATTTTAAATCTTTAAAACGGCGATATCTCATGAATGGCAATTCGTACGGGAAAATGTGTGTTTTGTAGATAATCGCTTAATCTACAAACTTTGTGAATACTGTTTTATGATAAGACTTACCGTTTAAGAGAGATTTGCAAAAAACTCACATTTTGACCTTTTGACCTTGAATAAAAAAATGTCCTCCTGACCGATCGCGTGCCAGTCTCGAAATTTTATGCATAATGATGTTTTTAAGGTGTGTACCAATTTTCAGCAACTTACCAGTTATCAATCAGTCAAATGACTATTTTGTCTGGACTGTAGTATTGAAACAACACACTTAATATTTATTAACACACTTTTGGAGTAACAACATACTTTTGAGCCATGAAAATATAACTCACATTTTGGTGTGTAGAATTTAAATAGCTCTGATGTGGAGATGAAAACAGATATGAATAAATACTATAATAGTCCAGGGAAATTAGACAAAAAAAGGCCCAATTTCGGAAAAATTCCGGGAAAGCTGAATTTTGGTATGGACATTGATATTATGGCTCTAAGGAAAATGTCACGAGTCCCCATCGATTTGACACTCCGACACGATTTTACGCGGGGTCAAAGGTCACCAAAAGCGATTTTTCGAAAATATCTCAGTAATGCTAACTTTTATGGAAAAATTATGTGAATAAAGTTTGTAGCTTAGGTAATTTCCTACAAAAAATATTTTATAAGTTTTTCTTGTAGGAGTAACCGTTTTTGAGATATTCTGATTTTAGTCCACGGATATTAGACAAAAAAAGGCCCAACAGCGGAAGAATTCTGGGAAAGTTGAATTTTGGTGTGGACATTGGTATTATTGCTGTCACGAGTCCCCATCAATTTGACGCTCGGACACGATTTTACGCCGGGTCAAAGGTCATAAAAAGCGATTTTTCGAAAATATCTACGGTTACTCATTCAAGAAAAAGTTATAAAATATTTTTTGTGGGAAATTTATTGGGAAATTACCTAAGCTACAAACTTGATTCATATAACTTTTCTGTAAAAGTGAGCATTTCTGAGATATTTTCGAAAAATCGCTTTTGGTGACCTTTGACTCCGCGTTAAATCGTGTTGGAGTGTCAAATCGATGGGGACTCGTGACATTTTCCTTAGAGCAATAATATCAATGTCCATACCAAAATTCAGCTTTCCAGGAATTTTTCCGAAGTAAAATGTCTAATTTCCCTGGACTATAATACGATAATTACAAAAGCTCTTATAATTTTTTTTATTGTAATTTATTATACTTTTTATCCTTAAGATTCCGCGTGCGCGTGAAACACTAATGGAACATACATAGGTATGTTTTACTCATACCTTTAAATGAGGACAAATCATGTGGAAACTCCAAATCGCAAATATCAATTACAGACTTTTTCTGATTGTGAGTAGGTATATAGTCCAGGAGCGATAGTTTTTGTTTAAAATAAATTTACCCTGCTGCTTTTTAATGCTATAATCGTAGGAATTATATGAATATATTTCGGATAATTTCGGTGGAACATGGTTAAAAAGGCTGGTTTCCAAACGAGTTTTAGAGGCATTAAATCGAACCTAACATATGTTGTAGAGCACCTCTTCGGAACTAAATAAGGATTATCAAAATAACTCAAGGACCATTTTGATTCTTGTTCAAACCTTTTTTCGGCAAAGTTTTTTTTAAATTTTTTCGATTTACGATTACTATTTTTAGTGAATTGTAGATAAGTACCAAACAAAAGCCACAATTTAAGCATTAAAACAAGTTTCTACGATAATTACAGTTCCTGTAAAGTTCTTGTTCCTGAAAAATTTCCACATTTCGCGGTTTTTATTTTTTTTTGCAAAGAAGGCCGATGTCAATGTTGGCCGATTTCAATTGTCCAAAACTCACTTTTAGGTGCTATTACGTACGATTTTATGTTTTCCACAAAAACAAAGTCGCACCCAAAAACGTGAAAAAACAGTTTTCGCTACTATTATTAACTTTTTTTCAACTGTTCCCTTGGAGGGAATTTATCCAAAAAATTCATATACCTTCTACGATTTTTCTCTTAATTATATTGTATAGCGCTAAAAGCTTGAAAAGTAAATTAATTTTAATATATGCATACTTTTCCGCTGGACTATACATCGTTTCTGATGAAGAAGTGGAAATTGAAATAGAAAATTTGCTTTGCGGTCCTATTTCGTATGGAGCCGAAGTTATCCGGCAGCATCCTCAAATATGCTTCAATATATGTATGGAACATGAAATATTAGGTCAACAAATCAATAACAAAATGCAACCTTGGTTAAATCTGTTCAGGCTCTGAAAAACTCAGAAAAATCAAATTACGAAAAAATTAAATTAAATTAATTTTTAGTTATCTTAGTTTTAGTTAAATTTTACTTAGTTTTCTTACATTTTCTTAAAATCAAATTTTGAGCTTTAAGAATTTGTATAGAACGAGGAAAACTAGCAATTATCTTAATGACCATAAATCGTGCCATTGGGATTCTCAATAGACCGGTTCTCCTGGTTAGTAGGTAATTGGTCCGGGACCGCTTGGAAAAACTACACTCGCGCTTGGAAAGTCCAAAACGCAATTGCAAAAGGCGAACAAAAATAAAAGCTTTTCGACACCGATTGCTTATTCACATGTCACATGGATGGATGTTGCCATGATGTTGCCGTGGCCGCCATGAATACTATATTAAAAAGCTTTTTTCTGCTGCTTCAAAAATGAATATGGGACCTTCTGAAAGAAAAACGTGTTAAACTACACACTGGCGTGTTATTTCAACACGCTTTAAAGTGTGTTTAGAAAATAACACATTTTATGGTGGATTAAAAATGACTACAAGAAAATAACACACTTAGGTGTGCTGTTTCAACACACTTTACATTTGCAGGGAATAATCTTTTATTGTACTATCCCATAAATATGAGCGATTTACTACTACTTTACTACTTTTTTTTCCCAAAACCAGAAATTCACAACGCCCTATCTCGAAAACGGGCAGAGATAGCCCCCCACCCTTGTGTTTTTTGTCGATCATTTTTTGTCTACTATCTAACATTACCCGCTTGGCAAGCCAGGACGTGACACCCTGTATAACATGGGTGGCCAACCCAAATGTTATCGCGGGCCACTTTGAAAATGCATTATGATCCCGCGGGCCGGGGTGATGTGTACGCAGAATACTCCCACCGCTCCCACCTATCTATTACTGTGAAAGTGACGGTTCCACCTTGCCAAAGTCAAAATTGGTTTTTTTAACAAATACAACTTCAACTTACAACTTCAAGTTTTCTCCAAAGTTAACCCATTTTTTTTCCAAAATTGTTCCTATCAATAATGTCCAGACAATTTTTATGTTACGGCAATTATAAGCAATTTTGATGTTAAAATTGGCTTTATTTGGTACATTTTTAGCACTTTTTCGTAGCTGGTGTTGCAGGTTTTCGTCAGAGATATTTATAGTTGTTTATATTTTTTTAATAGATCACGCGCGCCCGCAATAGGCACGCATAGCGAACAAATGCGTTTGCCACACGAGGATCGTGCTACAAGCACGAAAATCTAAAAATGCTTCCGCTATAGAGGTATGCCCGCCCCTGTTGCGGATATGAATTTATTCATAATCCATCATTCCACACGCGAGTGTCGTTTTACCGAGCGGTCCCCCAACTAAGTACTAACCATGTCCAATGCTGCTTGACTTACGTAATCGAACGAGAACGGGTCTATTGAGTATGCTAATGGCACACTTTATGGTCACCAAGGAAACTGCTCGTTTTCTTCGTTATATACAATTTCTGGTAAGAAGCTCCAATTTTTACTCCCTTTAGTCTAGAAAAGGACTATTACATACGTCTTTTATTGGTAGCGGGCTACATTTGGAAAAATAGAATTTTTGCTCAGGCGTACTGTGCCTGTTTTGGATACCATACTGGCGTTTTAACGCTTTGCGTGCCTGTTTCAGGCTAAGAACGGACGAATTTTTACTCGGGAAAAGCGTTCACAACTTTTTGTGTCCGACATCTCAAATTACAAAACTTTTCTTTTGTAACTTATTTCTTATAAAAACCAATTTTCAAATCTGAGGCCTGAAAATGGTTTTTAATTCATTATAGCCCTGTAAATCAATTAGTAGTTCCATTTGCAGATTTTCTGGAACTGTTTCAATAACAACGTTAAAGAGAACTAGCTGCATTTTTTTCTTTTTCGTGTGTTGGAACCTTCTAGTACAAAATATTTTGTTAAATCGTGTTGAATCTCGCGGGCCGCAAAATTTCCTGCGTAGGGCTGCATGTGGCCCGTGGGCCGCGGGTTGGCCACCCCTGCGTATAATAACAATTCGGTAATTGCTACAACTATAGGGAACTGAACACTGTTGCATAAAACCCATACAAGTTATGCTTACTTTAAGTACTATTGTGAACCATACTAATAAATTAGTATTGATTAAGATTGTAGTAGCCATACCAATAAAGGTGTTTAAAAAAAGCAACCGGGCGTTCGCATTCAACTACCAATTTATTAGCTGACCAAATAACATGATCTTGTCTGCCGGAATATTTTAATTCAATATCCTTAATTTCGTTTAGTCAAGCCTTCCATATTATGCATATGTACATATACATATGTGCTTTAAGTGGTTCGCCGTAGAAACCTTTGTCAAATATTTCTTCCTTGATTTATTTGTGTAACAACTCTTCAAACAATATTTTATCTTGGTAATTAACAATGCTTACTTTTAAGCTTATTTATTTGCGCTAGCGGATGTCAGCCAGTAACTCACGAATAAAACAAACGTTAAAACAGAATATGCGGCTCACCATAATTGACACTGCCAAACCGCAGTTCAAGTATAAGTCGGCAGAAATTTCCTAAAATGGTAAAGTTCTGTCATTCACTCTTGAAAAACTTTTATGCTGAAGTGGTTAGAAATGTTGAATAAATCACATTATGAACGTAAGAATTCAATTTAACTTTTGCTGCGACAAGTCGTTGAGTGGCAGGCTTGTTAAGTTAAACTCCACTTAAAATTTTTGCAGCCATGATTTTACAAAAGAATGGTTAAAGCCTTTTTGTAGCAAAAACAAAAATCCATAAAGCAAGATTAATCACATAAATGAAATAATTTGAATGAAAGACTGCAAACAACTCAAAAAAAAACGAATAAATACTCACGACTAACGGGAATAATTAAGTGGGTTGGCAGTTTAGATACACATATTGAAAACCGCTTTTTTGGATGGCAGACAACTTGTATTGATTAGCTAAACAACTCTGCTTTTTATACTGTTTCCGCCCAGAATTCCTCCCTTTTCCTTATAATAGTAGTCCAATGCGACAAAGAAGCCGCCCTGTGCCAGTATTAAGTTGTGGCAAATGAATTTCCCCGAAAAAACACACTGCAAACTCGGAAAACCAAAAAAAAATTTCGTCGCTCAACTTCTGGAGCAATTAAAGGTAATTAAAAGGACTAAATGTTGAATGAGTGTATTGATTGGATTATCAATCAATTTAGTTAATTCATTCGTCTGCGGGAAATTTTATCTTATAAGATGATATCACTACAGAACGTATTTGTTTTGTATTAAGTCCAAAGCAAGATGTCAAGGTAGAATGGATGGCTAGTGTTGACATGTACAAAAATTCTTGGGGCGGCGATAAACATAAATAATTACTTTATACAGTTTTGTTAGATACACAAAAAACCTTTTAAATTCGATTTAGTGGCAATTAATCAATTGTCCATTTTAAATTTAATGACTTTAAGCGCTGAATCATATTATCATTTATCAAGTAATGTTGCATATCTTAACACAATATTTTAAGGCAAGTATGATATTTTACTTTATTCTGTGAAAATATTTAATTTTAATAACTAAAAAATTAAAAGTGCGTGTCAGCTCCGACGCGTGACTGGAGTTTACTCCTGAAAAACGACTGTCTAAAAATATATACAATAGGCAAAGGAAGTACATAAATGAAGCCATATATTGATTTGATAAAATATATTACATAAATTTTATTTTCTACTTTTTGTCTATTACATGTCTTTCGCCATTTTGTGGTGGCCGCCTTTTTGAATTTGGAATGACGCTACACCGCTAATTGTATTCTACCTGCCATGCCCTTTCAATTGCGAGTCAAATTGAGACCCATGTCGGTCGGGGGTCAGGGAACACAAAGGCAAAAATGGCCGCCATCCTGGCACCGCCATTTTGATTTTTTTACAAAATGGTCAGATTGCAGTTCCACTCGAGCATTGCATATGTGAAATTTGAAGTTGATCGGTTATATGAAAGTGTGTCAGAATCAAGTTGAAGGTTTTTTTTTGCTTAACGATTTTTTTGTTAACTGGTTTTTTTCTTAACGCTTGATTTTACTACCCATCTATTTTTCATTCTTCTTCTTTAACGGCTCTACAACCGGGATCCGGTCCTGGCCTCTCGTAACTGTTCTCTACGCCGGTCCCGATTCTGAACCGATGTCATCCAGTTTGGAATCCCTAAGCTCTGAGCGTCCTGGTCTACGCCATCCTTCCAGCGGAGGAGCTGGAATCGGCAATCGCCGATTGATTTAGAAAGAATTTTTGTCCTAATGTGAACAATTATTGTGAAAGTCAACATAAAACAAATAAAGCCTTCAATAATTGATGCTCCAGGACATCTTATTAATTTGGATAAATCCAACGAAAATAATAGAATTATCTTCTTGTCGCCTTCAAGAATAGCATACAGACGCAACGGCCCAACGCATTGGCTTTACAGACGTAAGCCATGCCGATATTAAGGAGACTATACGAGCTCACCCGGAATCCTTAACCAATGAAGAAATTTTGGAGTTATTGTAAAATTCGCAAAATACAAATGTAAAGGAAACTATCATATCAAACGAAAATGACAAGACAGATTTGGAATTTCCTTTACAAAAGCTTTCCGAAGCGGTTCCATTAGAGTGGCCCTTATTTATATGGGCGATTTTTTTTTACATTTTTGGTGGTGCTAACCCCTAAAATGGTTCTCTATACCGAAAAGAAAATCCTATAAAAATTTCAGCTGAATTGGTACAGTCTTTACCCGTGCCGAAAACGCGGAGAAAATGTTTTTTTTTGTGTTTGTATTGTTAATAACAAATACTAAATTGAAAATATTTTTTACAACTATTAATATGTATATAGGTAAATAAAGATCTCTTCACCTTTAAAAAGATACCTCATTTAACTCGATACGACAATGAATAGAACCGGCGCAATAGCGATTTAAAAAAGGGCATAATCCGCGAGTGACGTAAACTTTATTTGAAGCAATTCAAAAAAGTTGATTAATAAAAGTTTTCTGAGAAAATAATAAACTTTACCGCGTTTTCGGCACGAGTTAACTTCAAACAATTGAGATGAAATTTTTTGGACAATTATTTTTTCATAGGAGAGAACCATTTCAGGGGTTAGCATGTAGAAATTTCCGACTTTTAAAAATAAGGACCACCCTAATTTCCAATAATTTCCATATTTAGAAAAAGCAATGGAAATTTTTAAAAAATATGACAACGACACGGAGAGATTCAAAGCAACAAGAACGGCTGTTTTCAATGGTGTAGGGTACTACAGGGTTTTATACACCAAGACACGTGGGAAGTTAGCCGACAGGAAAATCGAGCCGTATTTCAAGCCGGTATTTTGCGAACGGAAATCACCGAAACCATCTACTTCTGAAGGAAAATCATCTAACGTCGTATATTACGTTAGAATACGATGATAGTTCAGAGGATTGAATTGTAGTACATATAAAAAAGGAGTTACAATAGATGTAAATTTTATAATTTAATAAAATAAATTAGGTTATATTTCTTAAAAAATTTTTAAAATACATATAACCCTTTCCGGCGTAAATCGGGGTATTCCTGTATACCTACTCTTTCTATATGTTTTGATTTGCAAACTCTGAAGTTAGCTCCACTCAGCAGAAAGGGCGCATCTTCATCAAAAACACATTAGGGCACGTTTTCGTAGGGCACGTTTGTTTTTAATCCACCAGAAAATTCGGTTAGTTTTGTTCGTTTTGTTAATTTTGTTGTTTTTTTAGGAGTAGAAATTTTTTTCCGCCCTTTTAATTCCGTGCCCCCCCCCCCAACAAAATTCTAGATCTGCGCCTGATTATAGGCCTTATTCTTTTGAATAGCAATTTTTCAAAATTGTTTTGACATTATTGGTAGTAAAGAAAATTGCCTGTAAGATTTTCTTTCATTTGTGGGCTTCGCTGGTTTTGGTATCATAACAAATTCCGCTATTTTCCAAACATTAGGTTACATACCTTAGTGTAATCGTCGAATTTATTATGAGAGTTAACATTGATATTGCTTTTTTCGGGAGTTGTTTTAAACTTTCTGGTGTGTGGACTTATCACATATCAAATAAACCTTTTTCTTGCTTAAGCTTAGGCGTAAACATCAATTATATCTTCATAATCAATTATAGTTCGTCTCTATAAATGGAAAAGTATCCGATTACAATGTAAATCTGAAAAATATTACCTTATTGCAGTGTTTCCGAAAGTGTGGTACGCGTACCCCCAGGGGTACGGGAAGACTTTAGTGGTGGTACGCTGGTGCAACAAGCAGTTTACTGTTTTCGATTACAAACATAGAAAAATAATAAAAAACTTCGTTACTTATTCAAGCGTAATTCCATTGAAGCAACACTAAGCGAGATGAGGCATGATACCCTGATTCTAGGTGTGCCACTATGTGTTAAGCTGCTCTACACGATGCTATGAAAACCCTCCAACGTTGGACGCGTGATGGCAGGACGCTTCGTGTGGCAGATGCTCGAACTACGAGTGTCCAATGACAAGCGTCCAACGCTCGTATTTGGACACGTTCGGGCTGTGATGGGTATCACTCCAACGTTGGAAGCCAACATTCGAATGAAACGTTCACCGCATCGTGTAGAGCCGGTTTTACAAAATTCAGAAATGTCGCATGCAAAATTTGTCTCTCAACATGGCATGCGGCTTTTCGTCTGTGCTTGTAGCATGCGTCTAAAGCCAGCTCTACACGATGTGGTGAACGTTTGATTCGAATGTTGGCTTCCACCGTTGGAGTGATACCCATCATAACCCGAACGTATCCAAATACGAACGTTGGATGCTTGACAGTTGTAGTTGGAGTTTCTGCCACACGATGCGTTCCACCATCAAGCGTCCAACGCTGGAGGGTGTTCATAGCATCGTGTAGAGCTGGCTTAAAAAATTCCATTTTCAGTTTAGTACATCATATCTTCTACAAACAGTCGCGGCAGCTGCTTATTTGGTAATAGCTTTGAATCGCAAAAAAAGAAAGCCAAGTGGTGAGGTGGAGAAGAAGCTATATGTTGATGGTCAAGAAACCCAGCATAATTTATACAACACGTTGGTTGGTGACGATGAAGGTTTATTTCGAAATTTTACACGAATGAGTAAAGAAGATTTTGAGTACTTGCTTGAGAAAGTCTCACTTACTATAAAAAATATATGATATGGTCCGCAACATAAAAGAAGGGAATTTCAAAATCGCTGTTTCCATGAACAATGAGAGTCTCAATTCCAAAGAAGCGAGCAACATCTCTCTGTTGTTTAAAAACGCAAATTACCGGTACATTTATATCCCAAATATATGGGCTCATTTCCCTTCTTTTATGGTACGGACTCTACCAAGCAATACCGCATCGGCTACGAGTGATAACTATCCATTGCGGTATCTGCTTCGGATATTGAGACAAGCATTTCTCGTATTTTTCCAGAGGTATGCAGAGATTTACCACATGGAGCGCGAAAGTTAACTTTTGAAACTGAAGAAATGAAAAATGAATTTATGATATAATTTCAATCAGTTGAAGGACGTGTGCCGACAACGTTGATTTGGGTACATCGACGTCCACTAAAAAACTTAAAAGCCCAAATGCAAACCATTTTCCTTTTTTGTTGGGAGAAAAGGCGCCTTTTTGGATTATACCTTTTTTCGGTCCCGGCAGTATTTCATCGCCAACAACTATCATTTTTATTTCTAATGTCTTTTAAAGCATTAATTTTGTTATTCCATAATTCGAATGAATTATGACAACTTTCAATAAATGATGTGGTTTTTTTCATTATTCCAGTCCATGTGGCACGATACAAGGCGCAAGCCGACTGTTGGGTAAGGAGGACACACTTCGACACGTTGAATCCTGTCGATGTGTTCTGGCAACAACAATCATTTTGTATCAGGCGGAAAGAGACTTGTTTTTTGTCGCTTTGGTTTGCTTCAATGGATGATTATTTTTACAAAATACAATTTTTATCCCTAATGTTCAAGATCATGGATCACTGGTTGATATCTGGATCTTGTAAACAGAAAGAAAGCAATGATTATAGTAGCAATCAACAAGCAGAAAATGAAATTAACGATGGCTAAAATCCCTCAATTTTGAACAACCTGTTAAGAAAGAAGCAAGGAAAACTCGCAAGTACGACAAAAAATATCTTCAATTTGGAGATGCGAATTAGCCTATTTCACTTTACGTCATTTGTTTTGAAAATCTGACAAATGAAAGCATGAAACCTTCCAATTTAAAGCCCCATTTTGAGACGAACCACGTTCAGTACAAAGATAAATCCATCGATTTTTTTTAAAACAAGCTGAAGGATTTAAATCAGTCTCGAAAAGTAGGTAATGCGGGGTTGGACAAGAGGTATCAATCAAAAATTTCTAGAAAAAAAAAATATATTTTGATTGTTATTAAAGTATATACAGTATATATAGTACTCAGCCTTACGAAAATTATAGTAGGGGTACACAGACATCGAAAGTTTGGGAAATACTGCCTTATTGTTAGAGAGTCATGTTTCCCGGATTATTTTTGTTCCCGGGAAACGGGAAAAATAAGTTCATTTTTCCCGGGATTCCCGGGAACCCGGGAAAAATGAAACCTATTAGGAATAAGGAGTGAAATGGGAATTAGTAGGAACAATTACTGTTGAAAAATAAAGGAAAAACTCATTTAAGAAAAGATACAAGTATAAATTTACTTCAAAATATGATTGGCCCCGTCCGGTCGAGATGGATAAATTGTGCCAATATTGTCTTGCTTTAAAATTTAAAAAAAAACAACTGTAATGTTCTGCTGTTCCAATGGCAATGATGCAAGTGACACTATCCATCATTTCGTATATTAGCCCTATACACAAACCGGTTTTTTAGAAAAGGGGTCGCAGGGAAGTATATGTCATACATCATATATCTCCTCACTTTTGAGCCAGACAATTTGCCAGACTCACCGATCCATTACACTAACACAATTATAACATCGCACTCCGGGGTCTGCGAAAACTATGAGAAATTCCCCTTCTCATTCACCCCAGCGGGAAAAGTGGAAGCCACTTCCTCTGGAATCAAATTAGAAGTGCTTCCTGGTCGCGCTTCAGAAGAATTTTGGAAGATTTTCCTGTGCATATGGCTACAAATAAGTCATTCTCAACTTTGTTGGTAAATTTTTTGTTTTGAGAGATTCCTTGGATCTTGCAAAACTTAAAACTTCAAAATAGCTTCCCAGGAAGCTAATTAGAAGAAAATCGAACAAACTGCTTCTTGCTAATGACATGCAATGTTAAAAATGATATGGGTAGGGATACGGAAGGGAAGCACATCCAAGACACACAAGGATAACTTCTTCATGCAGCAGTGAAAGCTTCTATTTCCGGCGTACGTTTATTGTTACAACTACAAAGGCATCACAATCGTTACACGAAAAAGAGGAAGACAAATGAATCGTTAGTGTAATACCCCAAATATCCGCATCATACACAAACCTCTTTGATGTGAGTATCGAGTGATGGATAGTGTAATTTGCACCAATAGCTCCACCTGAGTCACTTGGCGCTTACGTGGATAGGAAATCTTCGTTGCCAAATATTTTTTACAATTCTTTTATTTCGCTATGATGGGTGCAGCAAGGCGCACCGGTTCCAGCTAGCTTTATATAGAAAACAAGGATTTTGATATAACAGTTACTTATTTTAAATTTAAAACTTTGAAATAGTTAGTGTTTACAAGATTTTTCCAAGAAAATTTTCGATTTGAAACAATAAAGTTTTTCCCGGGAAATTTAGTTTTTTTCCCGGGAAACTGGAAATACATTTTCTTTCGATTTCCCGGGAAATCCCGGGCGGGAATTCCCGGGAAGGACTCTCTACTTATTGTATACTCTTTGCAATCATGAAATATCAGGGTGTGTTGTCGAGTGTCGATGGTTTTAATAAAAACGTATTTTCGCTAGAAGAACAAACGACAAGTCAGAACGCGCGTTTATTATATCAAAATATTTTTCTACTAAATTACTCTAAAAATAAAACATTTCATATTTGCTCGTGATTGTTGTTTTCACAGTGATAATTTTTAAAATTATTTTCCTTCTCGCGAGTCTACATTCGCGTATTTAAAGTAATACCTAAATCCACCCAACCATCAGCATGAATCGACTTATCCAGATCATGTCGAGCTTCTTAGCACAAGTCTCTTTGTATATCCAGTTTTATATCACTTCGCTTAAAATAAATCATAAAGATTAAGTTGTTGTTTTATGACTTTCCATGTTGAAAAGTTAAAATTCATATTACGGAGGATGCCTTTGAGTAATCTGTATTTAATGTTAAATTTAATCTGAAGGGCTTTGGGAGCTCTCGATGTGACAACATATTTTAGCCACAATTCCGACACATATGGTGACCCAAGCATGTTTGACTGAAAATATTCATTTTATATAATTTAAGAAATTATTTTACTGGCCCTGGAAAGACGCTTGCAGACTTTCCAAAGAGGAAAAAGAGGTATACATATATGTACGTCGCATCATTTTGCTCTGCAACCTCTACTATAGTTACAGTTTGCTTTTTGTAACAACTAGGGATAGCAGTTAGGGGTTACTCTGACACAGAATGCTTCAAACCCTAATGAAAGTTCTCATAATATCATAGGTGGGCCGCAAAAAGATTCAATGGTTGTTTATTAAAAGTTTAAAGTCAAAAACAAGGCTGGGTATAATTAAGGCGGTCGCTAATTAAGGTGGTGAAAGTTGGAAGAGGTATATATGATAAAGATACCTTTTTAGCTGAAAAAATAATTTGCAAAATGAAATTGATGTCTCTTTATTTTTTTTTCGCTTTTCCATCTTTTTAATGTGGAAAAACTAAACTGGGCATTAGTCTGCCATGTCGTTCAGATCACGGGGCAATGTCTTGTAATTAGCTAAGTTTAAGATTAGAAGAAAATAGCGGAACCTTACTTTTGGACCTTACTCATGTTGTACCTACGTCTCGTTCTCGCATCGCACACTTGCAACATTGTAAATGGGTCTTAAGTTATTATCTATTTATCCGGCTACTCTGAATACCAGCACTGCTGGCCTGAAATTTTACATGAAAAATGAAAAATTTAGGACAACTTTATTGTCCCATTTTATTGTTAAATACCAATTTTCAGTGGAATCACACAGTTGCAAAATTCGCCCGCCATCTTGATTTTTTAGAAAAAAAGTCAGCTTGCACTGTCAGCGGAACTATGCATAATGCTTCTTTATTTCATTTTTCAGGTCATTTTAAAATAAAGCGTATTTTTTATTTTTGATAAACTATACATTTTTTTAAACTTCATAATAAAGATTTAAAATTATTAATTAATTAAAAATATCAACTATACTATTTCAAACACATAATTAACGTTATTGTTACTTTTTCCTTATAATGTATTTTTATATGAATAAAAAATCTAAATACTATTAGAATATTTTTCCTTTTATTTACAAGTTTCATTTGGCTTCTTTGTATGTATTAAGCCATTGTGATTTTTTTCCAGAATTCACTATTCAAGAAAATAGAATTCCTCCAATGGACTTTGACTTTGGATGCCGATATATTTTAACCAAAACTGAAGTTGATCGGCTCCTTCCAAGTCCGTTCGTAACCCTTTGAACACAAATATAAAATAATCCATGATTATTTGGTCCCAAGAATAACGTTGATCTACTAAATTCATCCCACTGCGATGTAAATTAACTTTCCGTATTTCGTCTTAGTCCTTTTATAAACATATTCCATATCCTTATCAAAAATCCTCTCATATTCTAGTAAGGAAATGGATTTTATTAGTCATTTAGAGAAAAGAGAATTCCCATCGGCCAGACCATAAAGCTTCCATCAGTACTTCTAAGCAGTCGTTTTGGTTTCACAAGGATTTCCATTGAAAGGTATAGGTTACATAACTTTGATTTCCTCTCGTCTAATAATGTAGCTGCAAATATGTATGTATTCCGCATTTCGTCATATAAATGTCATAAAATCAATACTAAATAACTAGAAGTGACTTTCTATTTTTAGTTTTTGTCTGTTGTACGCCTGAATCAATCGCTTATTGATTAGTTAAAAGATTCTTGATTTATCGAGAATCTTATGACTGCTAACAGTAAATATACTCAAAAACATAAAAACAAATCAAAAGAAAACTATAGTGCAGTAAAGTAAGACAAAAAACTCCGTGTAACAGGTCGTATCGCCTCCAAACTTTTTTAAAATTGTTATAAAAATGCTCTACGTATGAAAGCCCACCCATTAAAAAATGGCGCTGCTTTCTTCTTGTTCCAATTATAAACTAATTATTGCAAAATTAAATGATAAATTGTATTGTGTGCTAAATTCAAAAGAATGAAACCCGAAAAATACTAGGGGGGTTTTTTGAAGTCGCTGATAACGAATATGGTGTTTAAAATTCAAAATGGCGGAATCCTGAAACAAATGTCATATTATTAATATTCCGTGCGAAATTTAAAAGAATGAAATCGCAAAAATAATAGTAGAAGGTGTTGCTATAAGTAATACAACAACAATTAAACTGAAATGAACAACAATTAAAAAAAATTATTTCAATAAAATCTATATAAGTATTAACTTTTGCTTTGCGAAATGAATGAAGCATGATATTATTATAACATTATTATTAGATGTACTGTGTACAGAGGGTTTTCAAGGTTGCTGATTACGAAAATGATCTTTAACATTCAAAATGGCGGAAAATGTACTGTAGATATTCTTAAAATCTTCTTGCTTATCATGATTTATTTTCTCTTCATTTTTCTTCTATTAATATTATCACTGTTATTTGTATATTATTATAGATAATTTAAAATTTCGTAAAATTAATAATATTAATAGAAGAAAAATGAAGAGAAATTAAATCAAGATAAACAAGAAGTTTTTAAGAATATCTACAGTGCCGTAAAGGTTTGTGGTAGGGGTGGGGGGGGGTTGGTGAGGTCCGCACCAGGGGGCAAATATTTTGGGACGGCATTTTTTACATTTAGTTTTAGTTGTAAAAAACAACTTGTTCACTATTCGATTTCTACGAATTATGAATTTAGTCCGGGGAAATTAGCAAAAAAAAGGAACGAAAGGAGGCAAAATTCCAAAATGGCTGAAAATTGGTCCACAGCTTCCTTGGGACTTCTTAAGAAAACAATTTCGAAATCACAAAATTAACAAGGCCGCCGGAGATATCACCTTTTGGCAAAAAAATCCCTCAAAAACCGGTTTTTGGGAAAAATATTTTGATCAGTCAATACGCAACTTAATTGCCTACAAAATACCCCTGTCGAAAACCTTGACCTTTCCGAATTATTCAAGGTATTTTTTGGCCGAAAAGTGTTTTTTGAAAACTTTGACCTTGAATAACTTCGAAAGGGTTAGGTTTTCGAAAAAAATTATGTTTCGTATTGACTGATCA